>CM053027.1:87462196-87964696 GCA_028564925.1 Lithobates sylvaticus | reverse complement strand
CCCTACACCTTAAGGGGACAGGGGGCTGATCCCTCATAAAGGGGTAGGCCCCTGCCTGAACGGGGACAGATGGTCCTATAACCATTAACATATGCCGGGTGGATAGGCCCATACATCGAGTGTAGGGAACATGGTTATAACTGTTTGTTTACTGTTCACTGTTATTAAAGGGAGTTACAGTTACTATTAATGTTCTTTTATGCGAATGTGTATTGTCTGTGTGCTTTATATAGTTATAGCATGATTCTGGGACTGTATCTATCTTTCCTCCTTACTTCTTCCCTAAACCTACAGATTTTTTTATAGATTGGGTTCTTTTTTTTTTCTTTTTAAAAAGGAATACCTGCATTGAAATAGAAGCCGTCATTATCCCTACGTTATGGCAAACTTATTTTTTTAAAGTCCTTTTTTATCGTGATATCAGGATTATTATTATAATGCTTGTTGTTTTTTTTTTTGGGCAAGTTACCACAACACTATTATCCCTGAGTTTTTAAGATCAAAGATACAACTATGTTGGTGTCCCTTGTTAATTTTACATTGTATTTTTTTAAATGCAACTGCCTACTCCCAAACACATAGCCAAGTATTATTCTACACAATTATTTTTTATTGTGCAGAAACAAAATAAAACTAATTTAATTAGACATGCTATCTGCCTTCCAAATACAAAGAACGTAACCAAAAAGTGCATTTTATGCTTACAAAAATAGAGAAAACATAACAAATAAAATCATTATAAAAAAAAAATATAGAAATTAATGAGTGGGGAAGGGGTTAAAATTCCCAGACCACCGGTCTTGTGGCTGGCATTGCCACTGACCACCATGCTGCTGTGGTGGGTGGGGTGGCTGTGGAGGTGGGACCACAAAATCCAAAATGTGGATGCTTTCAGAAATTTGGCCCCTCCCCCTCTTGTTGAGGAGCTGCAGGATGAGTTCCTCACACCTGCTTCTTTGCTCACCGGCCATCTGCCTTCATTTATTGGCAGTCACACCCCCAAATGCCTCAGCCTCATCTGGGTCTGTACGGAGAACAGTAGTGGCCTGGCTGGGGAAGGAAGCTGTGGCCTCCTCCAGATTCCTGCTCTTCCTGGCCCTTTTATCAGCGGGATGTAGGGGAGGGATCTCCGTTTGGCTACTGGCCACTGGCTCCTCCAGACTGACACTTTCCTGTGTAAGAAAATGGGACATAATTAGAATCTTTTTTTAGGGTTTGGTTATCAATCGCACACAATTTTGATCTCTTCACTGTTGCAAACTGAATGTGGAGAAATAGAAAAGACTATCAGTCTGACCCAAGCATTTTTCATTATTGTTCAAATCATTTTTGGTCACTACTGTCTATTGATATGAAAACCACTTTGTTAAGGCAGAAATATTTTACCAATAACGTCTAGTTATCATCATTGTATTTTTGGATACAAATATGTTCAACAATGCTATACTTGGGTCAAGCTGGACTCATCTACATCTTCATCTTGTGCATCAGGACCTGTGCGGACCTCAGGAGCTGTGGCCTGGACCTTTTTCAGCTCCCTTTTTAAATGTACTCCTCAGGTTAGCAATCTTTTGCTTTACGTAGTTGGTGTCTGCCCTGGGATACACTGGTTTGACCAACTCCACCAGTTTTTCCAAAGCTGCCTTCCTCAATATTTTATTGGAGTAGTCTCTACTCTTGACCTTCCAGAGACAGGGCAGCTCCCAGTACAGGTCAATGAATTGGGGTAGAAATTCAGGGGAAATAAATGTATCCGTCATGATAAATGATATGATGCGATGCCTGCAAAACAGAACACAAGACAAACCATAATGTCTGGCTTAACCCATAAGCTGGTCCCAATATAGGCCTCAATCTAAGCAGTATAGGCCACTACCCACCTATGCCCCAATTTCCAATTGTACCTTTGTTTTATGCTTCCTTTCCTACACTCACCTACACGACATACACTGACCTACCTGCCTAGACTTCAGGTGTCCTCCTGCAGCTCAGTGGCGCGCCATCACACAGTAGAGTAGACTCCAGGCAGCCAGAGCCATGATGAGGAGAGGAGAGCTGCCCGCCCCAGCGCCAAGTGGGGTCGGGATCCTCTGACAGTGGCGCGGCGGCCGCATTGTAATTCCCGCCTTCTGGAGCCTGCTGCGCCTATAATGGACGTCACACATCCCGCGGTCCTAGCATTGGACCGGTGGGACGTCCATCAGAGCTGCAGGCTCCGGGCGGGACCTGCTATTACACTCGGCCGCGCTCAGGGTTCAGATCAGTCCCCGCTCGGCGGCGGTGCTCGGGGCTAATAATGGAACCATGCCCACCCGAGACCCGGGGCTTTTTGGGGACCCACTCGGGGCTTCAGCCACTGTCAGCTCCCCTGCTGACGCCACTGCACTTGACCATCGTTCCCTTAATACTTTTTACTCTTCTTACTAGGTCATGATCTTCCACAATGTACTATTGGCAGAATGAGTGCAGATATGTTGCATTATTTGAAGGACCTGGAGCAAATCAAAGAGGCTGCCACTGATTTACAGCAAAGAATAGGAGATTTTGTGGACATGCTTGCCAAATTTAAATTTCCTCTTGCCTGGTCTGAAGTTTATTGTTCCACTTGTTGGCTCCTGTTTACCCTTTTAATAATTATCATGTTTTTATGACTTTTAAATGTGAAAGTTTAGGGACAGAACTCAGTGTTTTAACACTCCACTCCTCTAGGTGCACCACCAGGTCCTGTTTTCTAGATTTTCCTTAGTCTAAAAACGACTGTGCGGATTACTAACAGTGAAAATGACAACATCACCCAAATTCAAGAAAACATGACCTGGGCTTGCATCTTGAGGAGGAGAGTTGGGAAACGCTGCCCTAACTAATGTGAATTTTAATGTTTATGTGCTTTTTTAGAATCTAAAACCCAACATTTGAAGGTGTACCCAAATTAGGCCTTAACATTCTTATTTCCCCCATGATCCCATGCCTAAAATGTGTGTAGTTCCATACATCTATTTTTAAGAAACCCCAAAACACACAGTGTGTCAACACGTGCTATCTTCCATCACAGGGTATCAATGGACGCGTTTTGGGGGTGCTACACCCCGTCCTCATAACTAAAGTTGCTCAGAGGAAGGGGTTTCACCCCTGAAACGCGTTCATTGATACCCCGTGATGGGAGATAGCACATGTTGACACACTGTGTGTTTTGTGGGTTTAGAAAAATAGATGTTTGTAACTAAACACATCTTAGATGAGAGAGACACCACAGCTCTAGGCAGATCCAGAGAACAAAGGATAGCTCCTCCAGGAAAAGAGATCTGGGTGCGGACCACGGCATGCAGACAATGTAGATAATTGTATAACTATGGTCGGCCGCACTCCAAAACAAACTTGGTGCCTTTATTCAAAAAAACAGGAACACTGCAAATGAGATCACAGCAAAAAGCGTCAACAGCTGACGCGTTTCACACTACGAGGAGTGCGGCCGTCCAGAGTTATTTAATTACCTACATTGTCTACACACATTTTAGGCATGGGATCATAAGGGACATTTAATTGTTATGCCTCTACGTGTACATGGCTTCAAATTTTGGCTTTTAGAGGGGTGAGATCACTCAATCTGAGGAAGGCAACATCCACACAGTCTTGGGGTACGAATGTCACGTTTGGCCTTCACTTTATCAAAATCGAACTTTGTAAGTTACTGAGTTTGGGATGTGTATCTAATGTTTTAGAACATGCCTGTTTAGCCACAAAAAAGGAGAAATAATGCAAAACATACATGTTATACACCAAGATGTTGGTTTGTTTTAAAACCTTAAAACGCACATGTGAATGTGCTTTGAGTAAAATGTTTTTTAGTAAACAATGTGTGGCTTATTATTTCATTGCTGACAACCCTTGTATTTCGTAAGTTGTTGTAGTTAGTGACAATGTGCTCTTAAATGTGGACAACTCCTGCAATTTTTAGGCCTCCAAAAAATTTAAGGAGTTGTAAAGGCATAAGGTTTTTGAACTTCATGCATTAGATCCTTTAAGAACAGAAACATTGTGTGTGTGTGTAGCAGACCCACAGCACACCATAATAATTAAGTGAAGAAGATATTGTAAACTCATGTAGCAATTAAGGTACATTTGCACTATTGGAGCAAGTGGCCAAAATAAAGCCCATTTGGGAACATATTAGACATATAAGAAACAGACAACAGTAGTTCAAATGAAATAGGAGTTTATGATCTTCCAAATTTTTTTTATAAATTATCAGCTACAATTTGCTGCCAAGACACTTCCCCTCTACCCACAAAATATTCCAGGTATAGACGGACGAGCTGCAGCCTCTTCAGCTGGGTCTGCCACTGCAGGGTCCACGTCACTTGGTAGTGAGGCTAGATAGATGGTAGCATTCCTCCTTAAAAAATTATGGAGAATACAGCAGCCCAGGGCCACATGGTTTATTTTGTAGAGTGCTAGGTTGATTGGAGTCAAAAATAGCCTGAAACAGCTCGATAGGATGCCAAAGGCGTTTTTGACCACCCTTCTGGCATGAGAGAGCCTGTAATTGAAGATTCTCTGCTCTGGGGTGAGGTTCCTCATAGGAAATGGCTTCATCAGATGTTCCCCCAGAGCAAAGGCCTCATCTGGCACAAATCTGCATAATCACTCCTCCGTCAGAGTTGCGGTCATTCTTACCAACATCCAAATACAAGAACTCGTAGTTGGCAGACACTACAGCTAGCATGACTATGCTGCAAAAGCCCTTATAATTAAAATAATAGGAGCCAGAGTTGGGTGGTGGTACAATTTGGACATGCTTGCCATCAATAGCACCACCACAGTTGGGAAAATCCCACTGATGATGGAACTGGGCTGCAACGTCCCACCATTGCTCTGGGTTGGAAGGAAACTGTGGATTAAAAAAAGAAATTACTACTTATGCACATAACATTGCAAGCAACTTTGACACAAACATGCTTAGCCAACATAAGGATACACTTAAATGAGTATTTAAAGACAAAAGTGGACGGTCAACTTATCTGATTCCTCCCTCCTCTGGTGGCCCATTAGACACATTTTAGGGGGGGGGGGGTAATGGGTAGATATCTTGGACAGGTAACCCTCCCCACTTCCATGAAAGCTGTTTGCATAAATAATCAGTGATACTTTGGCCAGCCCCTCCTTACTTACACTATTGGCAGCAGAGTGAACAGGTAAGATGTGTCATAATCTAAAAAGCTGGACACACACTGTCCAAATTGCAGCAGATTTTGACATTATGATTTAACCAATCAATATAATAGGAGACAAAAACTTAACAAGTTTCAATTTGTAGGTAATCAGGCAGGTCCTTGCACTACATGGTTTGGTGAATTTATACAGAAATTTAAACACAAAAGAGGGATAGTGTATATGGGTTTTGCAAAGTCAGCAGATAGAGTATTTGGATCTGTTGACTTAGCATTTTTTTTTTGGGGGGGAGGGTTCAAAATGAGTTTGGGCCCCAAAAAATGGCCTCTTGCACTCTATAACATTTGTACACTTATTAGGGGTTGTTTAGGGTAAGCCACAAAATGTAGCTGACAAAAAACATTGTTAAGTTACTAGGCTAGGTGTGTATGAGCCCAGGATAGCATGCTGGGGAGGTTAGTGAAGGAAAATATGCATGTAGGCCAAAAAAGGAGCAGGAAAAGATTACAGCATGCATGAGGACAAAGAGGACATTCACAGCATATTACAATATTGATAATTATGTAATCAACAAATTAATACATTAGCAAACATAAATACATAGAATGTGATCTTAAAGATAAAAACTTACCTGAATATAGTCCTTCTGCAGGACTTGAATGATGGCTGAGCAGGTCTCTGGAATAATGACTCCCAGAGCCTGGGGGGAGATCCCAGTTGTAAACTTGAGGTCCTGGAGACTTCTTCTCATCGCCAAGTACCGCAAGGTGGCTATGAGCCTTTGCTCTGGAGTGATGGAAAGCCTCATACATGTGTCCTGCTTCTTAATATAGGGGGACACCAATGCCAAGAGTTGGTGAAAGCAGGGGTCCGTCATCCGGAGATAATTCCCACAGCAATTGCATATGACATAATTGGTCACGATTAAGCAACCAGTTTTTGGTCCAATAACTCCTCCTCCTCCTGTTCCTGGACTGGACTTGGGTCAAAGCAATAACTCCTAGTCCAATAATCACATGTTCTCTCCTCCGATTACGCAACATGGCTGGTTGATGAATGGCCGTTCAGAAACAAGCTGAAAATCGCGATCAACACTCACCAAACTTCTACTAACACAAAATTAGCAGAAAGAGCCCAACGGGTGGCGTTTTGAGAAATGAACTATCTGTTTATAGTCTTGTAGTACTTCTAGTATGTCTACATTCATGTTGTCGACCGACAATTTGTGTACCGTATGCAAGACAAGATCCTGGCACACGCCCTTTTGACAAAAATCAGACGCTTGGTTGGCCAACAATTGTATTGTGTGTACGAGGCTTTAGGCTATTCTATCCAACCCTGTAAATAAAAGATCTGTATACGTACCTATTCTGAAGCTGTTCAGGTCCATCGGTGGCTTCTGTGTAGTGGAGAGAACACCGACAATGGCTAGAAATGCCTAGGAGATTAAATCACTTACAGACTTACTATGGGACATCCGTTGTCGACTGTCCCTCCTCTACACAGAAGTTGCCGCTGCCAGCTGATCCTGGGACCAAACCGGAGTGGCCTCAGAATAGTTAGGTATACAGATCATTTCTTTACAGGGTTATTTAGTATAGCCTTAGAAATGGGCTGGGAGTAGGTTTAACCTTAGTTAGGTTTTGCCTGAACTTCCACTTTAAAGATGAATTTGAGGTATGGATTTTTTATACCTAGTTACAGTAGTCCAGCTTGGACCAATGAAATTATGCATACACCATACCTAGCTGACACAGCTACATTAGTGATCTCCACTTGTTTCCAGGCCTCATGCTGAACAGTTGCCTTGTTGCATTCTTAAAGTGGTTGTAAAGGCAGACATTTTTTTTATGGAAATGCATTCTTTGTTTTGCAAACCATTCTATAAAACTCAATTTGTATCATTCTTTGTATTATTCTGCGTCCTATTCATCCTGTAAACCTTTACATCCAGTCTTCATCTGTATTGGCTGTTATATCATCAATATTAAAACGTGTGTCTCATATTTCTGTAATTACAATTCGTTGGTCTGTTGGCATGTTTTCCTTCTGTTTATCTTGCAGCGGACCCAGACGGGACTTCCTTGCTTCCGGCGCACGGGGGTCGCCCATTTTCTGGCAGAGATGGTCCTCTGGGGGCTCCATATGTTTGCGTTCCACCTTGGAACACTGACGCTGCCAACTGCGCGTCGGCAGCGTCATGGCGTGTGAGGCAAACCCGCCCCTCATAAGGGGACGGGGCTGCACCATGCAGGGGGGAGGTCCGTGCGATGGTTTTGCACGGTCCCTCCTATTCACTGCACCAGCTGTCAGTAATCGTGATTAACATCACGATTGGATGCCAACTTCTTTACAGGTGCTTGTGGGGTTATGTGGGAGGACATTTCATCTTTCAGGTTAGTTTATTCAATTCTACTGTTATTGGCACACTTCACCCTGCACCAATACTTTTTTTTAGAAGCAATGGGCAATTGATTGCTCCAATCTTTGATTGTTTGTTGGACACTTTTTCCACAGCTTTTCTACTATTTATAGCAGTATTGGTCCAGCTTTGGTGGTGGAGTGCAAATTGCTCCACCATTTTGAGTCCTCGCAGTGAAGAAAGTCCTGGCTTTTTTCATGTGGTTTGGCTGCTTGGTGAATTTGGAAGATGTATGCCTTTATGACCAATGAATATTTCCGATCAAGTCATTCCCTTCCGATATATGTTTTAATGTGAATTTTCTGCCATAAAAGTAGACTAGTTCATGTTCTATATCACATGTCATGCTAATGCACTGCATGGTTTGCTGTGTAGCTGAACGTTTATGGATATGATTACTTTGCACTAATGTTAAATTTATTTGCATACTCTTTTTTAGAAATTCTATACCCATCTGAATTAAAGTGTAAGTAAAGTCAAAAATATAACTTTTACCTACAGGCAAGCCTATAATAAGGCTTACCTGTACGGTTTAGGAGATATTCCCCGTGCAATCCGCCGCTGACTGCAGCGGCGCATGCGCACGGGGGATTCTCGGCTGAAGGGCCGGCAGAATCCGAACCCTGCCGGGAAGAAATCTCCCGTGCGCATGCGCGGGAGTGACGACATCGCGGCTCCAGCCACTCACAGCGCTGGAGCCGCGATACCCGGAAGACACGCCGAGGCAACATGTCAGCGACCTCGGCGTGGACCAGGTGAGTTACCGACGCTTCGTTCTAAGGTAAGTATTTCATAATGAGCTAGTATGCGGTGCATACTAGCTCATTATGCCTTTTCCTTTACAGGTGTTAAAAAAAAAAAAAAGTTCAGCGGCTTTACTACCGCTTTAATAACATAAAACCTCTGAAGAAGGACTCTTAGTCCGTAACATGTAAGGTGTTATTTACACTGTGTCGATCACCTCCAGTCCTTTCTGCATCGGGATGGTGACGAATCTATACAATTGTATCAATTTGGGTATTAGATATGACTTTTATGCTGTATATGTATTGTATTCTCATGTATTTTGACATTTTGTAATAACATTTATACCATTTTACTCTCGGTTTGCTCTGTCTATTAACGACCCCAAGGGGTCTCTCATCTTACCCTTGGTACTAGGTGTTTTTTCTATGTTTTCAATATTTGGGTTAGACAGACCAAGTCTTTCACATACAGTCCCATCCCTCCCCTTACTTTTTGGACCAATGTAACTGTGTAAAACATCCACACCTGGAATTCAATATTTAAAGTTTATGTGATTTAGTAATGCTGACAATGTGCTCTATTTATGGATGTAAAGTGTGAAATCCAATGAACTATCAACTGTAAGTAATAAATGCATACATAAATAAAAACATGACAGGGTTCATTCAGTTTAAAAAAGAAAAGCCAAGTCTTATAAATGTAAATTTTAAGCAGCATCATGCTTTAGGAATGCAAATACAGAGATGTTAGTGTCTCTCAAACTCATTCAGCAGTTAATAGCAAAACAAAATCAAGTGTTACACCATCTTGTACTGAAGCATAAAGTTCAAACAGAGAAAATAGAGACAATTGTGGATGAAGTGATTTGAGTAAGGTATTTTGCAGTGCTCACTTACGAAGAATGGAAATTGGAAACACTTCATCAGCTAAACCAACTGTGAAAAGTGTTTGCTGAACTTGGTACTAGTGGGGGGAAAAACATAGATTAGGACGAGGAATACTTCTCTACAAACGAATCTTTGAAGCTTTGTAAAATCATTGAAGTTGGTTAAACATGAGTATTTGGAGTTGAAAAGACACCCGAGATAAAAGAAATATGAGGTTTGCCATAGCTGACCTGCTTCTGAAAATTCTAGTTGCCTGGCTGTTCTGATCCAGTGGCATCAGTACCTTCAGATTTACTAATTTAAAACGTATGCAGCACTTGAAGTTAGAATTCTTGATATGCATACTTCTTTTGGGTCAGTGCCTCTAAAGGTTTTGGAAACCAGCAGGCAGCTAGCTTGTTCAGGAGGTCAGCAGCTGCATCTTACATTTTTCTATCATATCAGGTTTCCTCCTCTAAACCAGTGGTCTCCAAGCTGTGGCCCGTGGGCTGAATGCTGTCCTTTGCTTGCATTTATCTGGCCCTTGGGGCACTATTCCTCCCACTGATATGAGGCACTATTCCTTCCACTGACAGCCAGGACTTTTTTTCTCAGAAAATAGGTGCAGGAACTCAACCACGGCCACCCAACACACACACACATACACACACCCACCCACCCTCTAAACAGTGGGTGTGGTCAAATTTCACCACTAACAGTGGGAGGGCCTTAAAGGGGCATTAAATACCAGGAGTGCAGTACAGTGTATGAGTGCAGAGTTTAGGAGTGCACCACCTGCAGAGTTGGGGGGGGGGTGCTTTACATGTATACATAGTGCTGAGTTCTGGGGTGCGCTGCATATAGAGTGTCCAGTTCAGGGGTGCGCTGCATATAGAGTGCCGAGTTCAGGGGTGAGCTGCATATAGAATGCCCAGTTCAGGGGTGCGCTACACAAAGAGTGCAGAGCTCAGCCTTCTTCCACAACTGCTCCTCTCTGCATCTCCCATAGACATCTCACTTTCACCCCTCTTCTAACCTCTGCATGCAACCTTCCCTCCTTCTTCTTAAAAGCTCCACCATCTTCCACACGTCATATTTTTGTTGCTGTATTAAATTGAAGCACCCAGTCAGCTCTAGTGCCTCCCCGCACACTGTAGGTGGCATCTCCTCCCTCACTTGCAGATCATCTAGTGGGGGTGTCAGCATCCACAATAAACACCGGGCATCTCCCTTGATCCCATTCTACACTCTGCAGATCTGTTGGAGACAAGCTATCACTTGTAAACACAGAAGCCGGACTTCTATGTTTACAAGTGATAGTAGTGAGCAGGGAGCAAAGGGCCTGAGTCAGAGGTAGCGTAACTGAGTTCCACCAAGTTCCAGCTGAAAAAAAGCCCTGCTGACAACAATCATGGGACACTATTTCTCCCACCGACACCGAAGATGGGGCACTGGTCCTCCTCCCACTGACCACCATGTCTGGAGAACTGTTTACTCCCACCGACACCAGGACATTTTCTACTTCCACCTTGCCACAGTCTGGCCCCGCTCAAGTCCGTAACCCAGTAAAGTGGCCCTTAAATTGCAAGGTTTGAAGACCCCTGCTCTAAACCTTTTGAAAGGTCAAAGACTACATGCTCAGTGACTCTAGTTTTCTTCTTGGCAATAATCTTGTATAATTGGTGTCCTTACTGTTATCACTCTAGCTGTTAAATCCTGATTTTCAGAGTGTCCCTGAACTGGAGATAAAGTGTTAGTAAACCTAAAAACATTTTTTACCTTAATGCATTGTTAGCATTAAGGTAAAGAATGTTTTCAGTCTCCCTGTGCCCCCCTTCCCCTGTATGAAGAATAAGAGAGTGCACAGCTGGATCTATTTTCC
Organism: Lithobates sylvaticus; assembly: GCA_028564925.1. Taxonomy (NCBI): domain Eukaryota; kingdom Metazoa; phylum Chordata; class Amphibia; order Anura; family Ranidae; genus Lithobates; species Lithobates sylvaticus. Next base: position 87,953,610 of record CM053027.1, on the reverse strand, counting down.
CCTGTTTTCCTCGTTACACAGCATTCAAGCAGCAGCAGGAGCTATTGGCTCTTGCTGCTGTCAAATTCATTTAGATGCATTGAGGAGGAAGTGGGGAGCCTTATTCCCGCTGTGTCAGTCTATGGAGCGCGGCTCCATAGACACACAGGTCAGAAGCGCAGGGACTACGCTTCTGCCCATAGCCAGTGGCTAGCTATGGTGGTCCCAAGAATAAGAGGAGGAGCCAAGATCGCTGCAGGGGACCCGAGAAGAGGAGGATCGGGGCCACTCTGAGCAATACCACTGCACAGAGCAGGTAAGAATAACATGTTTGTTATTTTAATTAAAACATTTTCTCTGCCTTTAGTAACACGTTAAGTTGATTGTAGGGGTTGTAGAAGGCATAAGTTAGAATCTTAAAGAGGAAGTATAGGTTGGTAATATATACATGTGAAACAAATCTTGTTTATAAATACCCCAAACTCCCCCCACCCTCCAGTAGTATCACATGGGAGATGGGATGTGCCAGAAAATGTGGTATTTTTGCCCAATTCCTTTGACTGACAGGCATTTATACCCCCCCAACTTTTTGAAATAGGAACGAGGGATACCTATTAGCAAAAGTATGTAGGCATAGGACACACCCCCTGTCACACCCCCTTAAAGGAGTAGTCTACAAAAAATGATTAGGTAAACCTATAAATGTTTTTTTTTAACCACTACTATTCCTTTATACTGGCTTTTGAAATTTCCAAATGCAGCAATTTAGAAATTGGATGACACTTTTTGATAGATAAGTAGTCGATTTTATATACAAATATATAGATACGACCACAGTGAAGGACAAATGAGGATGAAAGAGGAACAGAGGGACTTTGTTCCAAATCAGGGACAGTCCCTCGAAATCAGGGACAGTTGGAAGCTATGGGCATTGGAGAGACAGAGGAGTGGAGGTGAAGAGAAATTTAGGAACCAGAGAATGCCTTATGTCGGGGTGCAGGGGGTCGGTATTTTATTAAAATGGCAGATTTCCTGTCTTTTTTTGGAGGATAGAGGAATCTCCATCTCTGGCTGTTTTATTCAGGCAGCATCTGGGAATGCCTGAATGCCCGATCAGCGATTTATTTGATAGGATGTAGTCACTGTTGACTGACAATTTTCAACCGGGCTCAATCAATTCTTTTGTTGAGTCAGGTAATGCTTGAAGGGATGGAGAAATCTTCACGGTTGGCTATTGTATTAGGTGGTGTATGCAGGGCCACCCATGGCTCAAATTTCAGCTGATTTAGCAGGAATTGGCTTAAGTTTGAGCTGCGTATGTCCAGCTTTATTTTGGCACTGAAAATGAATGCTGCATTGAAAATGTACAAAGCTGGTAACAAAAATGTGATATTTGTCACTTGATCCTGCAGTTTGAGCAGGATAGGAATGCATATGGGAATTTTGAGATGGCCCTGATTAACCATACTCGCAGGGCAGAGGGACAATCCTAAACTGGCCATAGACGGTTCTAATCTCAGGTGGTTCAGTTGATCGATCAACTTGGGTGCAACCAGCCCGTCTGATTTTTACATAGGAATATTGCTAGTGGCTATTCTATCCACTAGCAGTAATAACTGTGTGCTCCGGGCAGGGCTGGCTGTCACACAATGGCTCTCTGTGGTTGCAGGAAAGAAAATTGCTCCATCTATGGCCGGCTTTAGGTTGGATCTTACAGGTAAAATAGAAATAGTTACCCTGAGATAACACTAGCAGTAGTGTCTGCAGAGGGTTAAGACATGTACAGTCTTGTGATACATATCAATGCTATAATATATATATATATATATATATATATATATATATATATATACAGTATCTGACAAAAGTGAGTAAACCCCTCACATTTTTGTTAATATTTTATTATATCTTTTGATGTGACAACACTGAAGAAATTACACTTTGCTACAATGTAAAGTAGTGAGTGTACAGCTTGTATAACAGTGTAAATGGGAAACTGCTGGGAAACACACAGATCCCAGAGACAGCAGGGACCATCCAGGTTGCGCAGCGCGACTCGCGCATGCGCAGTAAGGAACCAGGCTTTGAAGCAGCAAGGCTTCACTTCCTGATTCCTCTACCGAAGATGGTGGCGGCAGCATCCGAGGACCGAGGGATGGTTCGGCCTCGGGTGCCGACTTCGCAGGCGCCCTGGACAGGTAAGTGTCCTTATTTTAAAAGTCAGCAGCTGTAATATTTGTAGCCGCTGACTTTAAATTAAAAAAAAAATTGCAGGACTTCCGCTTTAACCCTCTGGGGCATGGTGTTCACCAGAGCTTCACAGGTTGCCACTCCTGTCCTCTTTCACTCCTCCATGATGACATCACAGAGCTGGTGGATGTTGGACACCTTGCTCTCCTCCACCTTCCATTTGAGGATGCCCCACAGATGCTCAATAGGATTTAGGTCTGCAGACATGCTTGGTCAGTCCATCACCTTTACCCTCAGCTTCTTTAGCAAGGCAGTGGCCATCTTTGAGGTGTGTTTGGGGTCGTTATCATATTGGAATAAGGCCCTGTGGCCCAGTCTCCAAAGGGAGGGGATCATGCTCTGCTTCAATATATCACAGTTATTGTTGGCATTCATGGTTCCCTCAATGAACTGTAGCACTCATATAGCCCCAGACCATGACACTCCCACCACCATGCTTGACTGTAGGCAAGACACACTTGTCTTTGTACTCCTCACCTGGTTGCCTCCACACACGCTTGACACCATCTGAACCAAATAAGTTTATCTTGGTCTCATCAGACCACAGGACATGGTTCCAGTCGGCTTGTCTTCAGCAAACTGTTTGCGGGCTTTCTTGTGCATCATCTTTAAAAGAGGCTTCCTTCTGGGATGACAACCATGCAGACCAATTTGATGCAGTGAGCAGCGTATGGTCTGAGCACTGACAGGCTGACCCCCCACCCCTTTAAGGTCTGCAGAAATGCTGGCAGCACTCATATGTCTATTTCCTAAAGACAACCTCTGGATATGACGCTGAACACGTGCACTTAACTTCTTTGGTCAACCATGGCAAGGCCTGTTCTGAGTGCAACCTGTCCTGTTAAACCTCTGTATGGTCTTGGCCACCATGCTGCTGCTCAGTTTTAGGGTATTGGCAATCTTCTTATAGCCTAGGCCATCTTTATGTAAAGCAACAATTCTTTTTTTTTTCGGATCCTCAGAAAGTTCTTTGTCATGAGGTGCCATGTTGACCTTCCAGTGACCAGTATGAGAGAGTGAGAGCGATAACACCTGAGACCTTGTAACACTAACGAATCACACGACACCGGGGAGGGAAAATGGCTAATTGGGCCCAATTTGGACAATTTCACTTAGGGGTGTACTCACTTTTGTTGCCAGCAGTTTAGACATTAATGGCTGTGTGTTGAGTTATTTTGAGGGGACAGCAAATGTACACTGTTATACAAGCTGTACACTCACTACTTTACATTGTAGCATTGTAGATATATATATAAATTCGATAAAAAAAGGTTGCATAGTGAATAGATCAGGCAGACAAATCTGACCACCAGAACAGGAATGGTCAGATTAAAAGTGAGACGATAGATAGATAGATAGATAGACACCGTAGACATTTCAGGTAACATATGGTATTTAAATTTATCTTTTTTCCCTTGGCTCAGATTTATTACAAGTTGTATTTTCTGACAATTGGCAGTCCAGCAGCTGTGAGAAGTATATTTATACTCACACCTTGCAGATTTCACATCTTCAGATGAGAGCTGACAACTGACAGCGATCTTTTATTCCAAAACTAGGACTATCGCCTTTAGGGTTTGATTCTGGAGTGAAAACATCTGCTGAACTATTTTTTGTATTACATACTATCACTGGGTGCCCAGTCACCACTCCAGGACTTCAATCACATTAACTCTCCTGGATGATTGAAATACAAAACCAACATACTAGGTTATACTTTGTTTCTTTTAAAGGGTAACTCTACTTGGTAACTCCACTCCACTTTCCCCACTTTGGGGGCAAAAGAAAAAAATAGCAAATAAAAAAAAAATAATATAGCTTGTACAACTGCAACACAAGTCATATTGTAAATGAATGTTATTAAAAATTACCTTTCCTTTTCAATCTGCAGCCGCTGTAATTTTCGGAAAATGCAATATGGCTACCTGGATGTGTTCTGTACACAGAATGTGTACAGAATGCCCCCCAGAAACATAATTTCCTGCTTCATTGATTGGCTCATGGATTTCCCCTGAAGTCTGCCCTAAGATACAAGTCAGATTTCAGGCATCCCCTGCAACAAATATGTCATTTTTGGTGAGATACTTCAAATAGGAAAGCATGGCTAAAGTAATGCAGGCCCAGCAGCTTTCTTCATTAGTGCCCTGCAGGTGCACAGCTGGTTAATTATTAGGAAACCCCTCCCATTAGACTCCCTTTCCCACATGGATACAGGCAAACACACAGGGATTTCTTTAGAATAACAAAAGGTAGGAATCTGCAACAGAGTTTGGTAAAATCCTTGTACTATACATTGAGGGGAATGTTTTTCAACAAAAGTGGAATTATGCTTTGAGGGCCAGTTCACACCACATGCAGTCCAGTGCGGTTTTTTTTCTGCATCGAAAACGCATGGAAAGTAGGTTATATGGTTTTCAAGAGCATAGTTCACACCAGTGCTTGCAGTTCCAGTGTGTTCCAGATCCAGAAAAAAAAGTAGAACATTTTTCCTGCACTGGACTCTACTGGAACACTGTAAAACACATCAAAAACTCACTGGGACGCACCAGAACACACCTAAATGCATCAGAATGCACCTATATGCACAAGAAACGCACTGGAACACACATGTCCTTATTTAGGGCCAGTTCACACTAGATGCAGTTCCATGCAGTTCCGTGCAGTTCCGTTTTTTCTGCACCAATACAGTCAGTTCCGGCCAGTTTCTAATCAGAAACTGACTGCATGGTGTAAACTAGAGCCATTGGAATACATGGAAAACACTGTGCATGCATTTTTAGTGCAGAAAAAAAGCACACAGAACTGAATGGAACTGCGTCTGGTGTGAACTGGCCCTTAAGGTTAAGAAAAAAGAGGGGGGGGGGAATGCACTGGACTGCATCAAAAACACATTGGAACTCATCAAAAACGCGCATGCAGAAAAGCATCTGGAACGCATCTGGACTGCGTTTTTATGGTGTGAACTGGCCCTAAATCAGAAGTCATGCGAAAGCTCTTGCACACTTTCTGTTTTAGCGACCACACAGAAAATAAAAACAAATCTTAGGGAATTAGGCAATTCAGCAATAAACATACTAGCCAGGTAACATTTAGGAAAGATAAGATGTCTAACGTTTAATTAAGCTAACTAAGGCTCTATTCACACTTGTACAACTCCAAAGTTGCACTGTATAACATTCAGGTACAACTTTCATGCAACTTCCAGATAGTGGCAACAGGAGTCTTAGAAGGATCCCACACACCTACACATAGATCCCAACCGTCCCTGATTCACTGGGACCGTCCCAGAAATTGGCTCTTGTCCCGGAGTCCTCGGGGTTGAGTCCCGGATCACCTGCGGCGTGTCTAGGTTCCCACGCCCCCTGCAAATTTCTCCCTCAAGTGTTCTTCATTCCAAAGTTCAAAAGTTGCGAGGTATGCCTACAGGTGTGTTCCCTGAACTACACTGACTATCCTGGCAAAAGAGAGATATTTGAGGCCTGGTTCACACCTATGCATTTTTTTGTGCATTTTCAGTTTTGTAGAAACACAGTACAGTCCATGTAACATGGTTTCCTATGGGTCACGTTCACATTAGTGCTTTTTATGGAAAGGGCCAGGGACACTTTTTCTGTTTTTTTACGTTCGATAGATTTCAATGGATCAAAAACGTGTATTGAAAAACGCAAAATGCACCTGGAATATGCAAACTGCAACCTACACAGGTGTGAATCAGGCCTTAGCTCTAAAATTAAAGGAGAACTCTAGGCTAAACTTGGTTAGGTAGACATCAAGACAGAATTTGACTGCTTTGCTACAAATTCTGTGAAGAAAAATATCTTATTTGCAAAATTTTAGAACAGAAATGAAGATTTTTTTTTTCTGATTCGTTAGCAAAAATAAATAACCCAGTGGTGATTAAATACCACCAAAATAAACCTCTGTCTCAAAAAAAATTATAAAAATTTCATATGGGTACAGTGTTGCATGACCGCCCAATTGACATTAAAAGTGTGACAGTGCTGAAAGCTGAAAATTGGCCTGCACAGGAAAGGGGTGAAAGTACCGGTATTGAAGTGGTTAATACATTAGCTGATGTGGGCTATTTATCCAGAAGGTTGACATTGTGCAAATTTTAGGTGTGAGGTGGATGCCGGCCATGTGAAGGACCATGGTGGTAGCTAAAATCCATCTCACCCTGTGGTGGATGAACATGTTCAACCAATTTGCACGGATATCAATGAGGATATTGAGTTTAATGATTTTCAAGATATTATGGTTCTCAAGGCATTACAGTGATTGTAAATTGAAAAATATATATATATATATAAAAAAAAATAGCAAACATGGTATACTTACCTGCTCTGTGCAATGGTTATGCATAGAGCAGCCCCGTTCCTCCTAATCTCTGATCCACCCTGGTGCTACTGGCTCCTCCTCCTGCTGAGTGCCCCCAATTTCTCAAACAAATAAAGCATGGAGAACTAGATGGATGCATAAGTTTGATTTGAATATTAAAAATAAATAACATGGCATTTTCAGTTGGTGGTGCTCGGATTACTTCTGCATTAAGATCTTGTTGGCCAATTGTAAATGATTGCAGTATTTCTTAAGGCCACTAGAGGGATCAATTCACAGCTGTTGACTACGTTTTCATCCCTTTCGGCAAAATTACTTTTTTTTTTTTTCTTTTGTTTTGATAAATCCTCTCTATGTCCCAAGTTTTATTAAGCTCCAGAAACTTTGGCATATTTATTTCTGAATGAGATTAGCAGTTCTTTTATAGACGTCAAGATGCCTTTTAGGTTTAGCTGTTCATTAATATTGGATTGATTCCAACTTCCTTATCAGTGAATGACATTTTAGTGCCAGATAACACAAAAAAAAGAAAGTCCTGCAGCCTTCAGCTACTTCACAGTAAATATCTCTTCTCCGAGTTTTACACCTGCATTTATCACTGCTATAAAATGCCTGCACTTTACCCATAAAAAACACATATTGTAGTTGTACAGGTTTTACAAGGTATATTTAGTGACACTTATTGCTTTTCCCTATTAGCAGTAGTGCTATTTCTGAAACTTTGTACAATAGTCTCAGAATTAGATATAGTGCTTACTTTTAGCTGCTTTCAGAACTTTGTCAGGGGCGCCTGACTGAGGTTATCCATCTACTCCAGAGATAAAACTATAATCCTGGTACTTTATAAAACTTTGGTTAGGCCACATCTGGAGTATGCCGTCCCGTTACGGTACTCAATCCTCATGAGGGAGGTGCAGGTACTAGTGAGAGTCCAGAGTCCAAGCTAATAAAGGTACTGGAGAACCTTAGTTACAAGGAACGACTACAAACATTAAACGTATGGAGAAGCGACACTTAGGAGGAGATATAATAGCGATTATAGCATAGGGAGTAATCCTTTTCAGTCTCAGGGATTGTAAGAAGGGATGCCCCTGATGACGTCAGTTGTGACGAAACATGTAGGGCGGAGCCTATGTATGTGCCATTGCCATGCGTGTCTTGCTGTGTACACGAGCTGATATACCTTCATGTATGGCTTCATGTGCTTTGGATTGATCGTATATGCCCTGTTGTCTCAATGACATTGTGAGTACTTTTAGCCCCCTTTTTTTTTATTAAAGTGTGTTTATCTATGATGAAAACACATTTCTGCGTGCATATACACTAAGATACAACTGGATCTGCTGAATCCTTAACCTTTGTTCATGGATGACACGTGCTGTTTTGTGCAGTTATCACACTAGGTGCTTTTGACTTCGAAAAAGAGTCCTACAAGAATGGTAAGAGTCCATCTTATTATGGTGGTGGATCACGAGGTGGAATTGGATCATATATAATTTCACGATTGCACGGACATTTCTTCATTGGACTTTTTTATGTTTTTTACTTCTGGTTTTGTTATATTATTTTTTTTTTATCATTTACTACACTTTTTTTGGGCTGTTTACATTTATGTGTCACAATTTTTGCTTTGATATTTTCTATCACTATTAACGCTGCATTTTTTTATGCTTTTTTTTACTGTACAGTACATTTGACTGTTTTTGCTAGCAGCTATTTTTGTCAGCGCGTTTTCTTCACCCCTTTTGTAAGAAGACATGTGGCCACTCACTGAATTTGGAGGGAAAGCAGTTTAACTTTAAACTGCTTAGGGGGGTTTTCACTGTCAGGGGGGTAATAATGGTGCCGGTGGTGTCTATCGGGATGTATTGATAGTTTTAAAAAACTCTTTGACAGGTATTTTAACGAACACAGTATACAGGGATATGGGAAATTATTTTGAACACACATATACCCACACAGGTTGAACTGGAAGGATTGGTGTCTTTATTAAACCTTACCAACTTAGTAACTTATGTAGCTACACTATATTGTCAAAAGTATTGGGACACCTACCCTTACACTCACATGAACTTTAATGGCATCCCAGTCTTAGTCTGTAGGGTTCAATATTGAGTTGGCCCACTCTTTGAAGCTATAACAGCTTCAACTCTTTTGGGAAGGCTGTCCACAAGGTTTAGGAGTGTGTCTATGGGAATGTTTGACCATTCTTCCAGAAGCACATTTGTGAGGTCAGGCACTGATTTTGGAGAAGAAGGCCTGGCTTGCAGTCTCCGATCTAATTCATTCCAAAGGGGTTCTATTTGGTTGAAGTCAGGACTCTGTGCAGGCCAGTCAAGATCCTCCACCCCATACTCACTCATATATGTCTTTTATGGACCTTGCTTTGCACACTGGTACAAATCATTTGGTGGAGGGGGATTATGGTGTGGAGTTGTTTTTCAAGGGTTGGGCTTGGCTCCTTAGTGAAGGGAAATCTTAAGGCGTCAGCATACCAAGACATTTTCGACAATTTCATGCTTCCAGCTTTGTGGGAGCAGTTTGGGGATGACCCCTTCCTGTTCCAACAAGGCTGCGCACCAGTGCACAAAGCAAGGTCCTAACACCAACCTGATAGAACACCTTTGGGATAAATTAGAGTGGAGACTGCAAACCAGGCCTTCTCGTCCCAACATTAGTGCCTGACCTCACAAATGCGCTTATGGAAGAATGGTCAAACATTCCCATAGACACACTCTTAGTGCCGGTTCACACTATTGCGATGGCAGACATCGCATGTAATTCACAGCGCGGCTACCCGCGATTGCTCCTGAGAGGGGCAGAACGGAGATCTGTCAATGTAAACAGACAGATCTCCATTCTGTTAGGGGAGTAGAGACAGATCATCTGTTCTTAGTACTTAGAAACAGCAATCGGTCTCCTCCCCCAGTCTGTCCCAACCCCACACAGTTAGAAACCTAGCGTTAACCCCTTCCCTGCCAATGACATTTACACCGTAATCAGTGGCTATATTTAGCTCTGATTGCTGTATAAATGTCAATGGTCCCAAAAAAGTGTCTAAAGTGTCCGATCTGTCTGCCGCAATGTCGCAGTCCCGAGGCCATTACTAGTAAAAAACTATTTGTAATAAAAATGCCATAAATATATCCCCTATTTTGCACAAACTAAACAATATACACTTATTGTGATTTTTTTTTTACCCAAAAATATGTAGAAGAATACATATCAGCCTAAACTGAGGAAAATTTTTTTTTTTTTTTTTTTTTTTTTAATATATTTTTGGGGATATTTATTATAGCAAAAAGTAAACCAATATTGTTTTTTTTTTTTCAAAATTGTTGGTATTCTTTTGTTTATAGCGCAAAAAATAAAAAACGCAGAGGTGATCTAAAACCATCAAAAGAAATCTCTATTTGTGGGGAAAAAAGATGTAAATTTTGTTTGGGTATAGTGTCACGCGACCTCGCAATTGTCAGTTAAAGCGACGCAGTGCCCTATTGCAAAAAATGGCCTGGTCAGGAAGTGTGTAGATCCTTCCGGGACTGAAGTGGTTAATTAAACAAGCTAAATGTAGAAACTGATTGGCTACCATGCACAGCTGCACCAGATTTTGCACTCTCCAGTTTTAGTAAATCAGCCCTATAGTGTAAATGAGCCCTTAAATTATTTTTATGCAGTCATTGTAGTACGTGTAGTGTAGTAGTGTCATTGCTCCTGCACAGGAATATAATTTCAATGAATTAACCTTCCTCCCCTCTTCTTCCCTCCAATTCTTTCTCCCTCTCTTTCTCTTCTTTCTTCTCGATCGTTTTTTAGTCAAGGCACCTTTTACCCTTTTAAGTACCCTATTCAAAAATGTAAAATCTTAAACCAATAGTTTTACATAAAACAATAACATCCACACATGTAGGATACCCAATAATAGAGGTGATTTTGTTTTACAAAACAAATACACCTTTGCACACTGGTTCTGACTAGTATTCCAGTGTTTCTCCTCTCCCTCAGTTTCTCTCCCTCACTCAGTTAACGTCACCACAACTATGACGGAGAGGGGCAAAGAAGGATGCTATGCGGGTGCCTGACATGCTCCTTTTCAAGCAATGATGCCATTGGTTGTTAAGAACCCTACGGCTTTTGCCGCGTACATACGATCGGAAATTCGGTCAGCAAAAGGCCGATGAGAACTTTTGGTCGGAAAATGTGACCGTGTGTATGCTCCATCTGACTTTTGCTGGCCGAATTCCCACCAGCAAAAGATTGAGAGCATGTTCTCAATTTTTCGGTCGGAAAAAGTTTTGATCGGAAATTCTGATCGTCTGTACCAATTCCAACGTGCAAAATTCCTACGCATGCTCGGAAACAATTCGACACATGCTCGGAAGCATTGAACTTAATTTTCTTGGCTTGTTGTAGTGTTGTACGTCACCGCGTTCTTGACGGTCATAAGTTCAGAGAACTTTTGTGTGACCGTGTGTATGCAAGCCAAGCTTGAGCGGAACTCCGTCCAATTCCTATCCAATCCTGTCCAATTCTGTCCAATTCCTATCCAAGATTTTTCCGACGGAAAATCCGCTAGTGTGTAACAAAAAAAGGCAGGCTTGATCCTTTTGGCTTGTTGACAATTTTGGGGCACCATGATTACAAAAGGCTGATCTAGATGAACATTAAAACCCTTATTAAGCATGGTTTTGCTCTAGCAGGGAAAAATTCCTTCCTGATAACTCCCTGGATCAACATTCTACAACGTTACTTTGATGTTTTGTATGTTTAGAGCCACATCTAGCCCTTTTTTTTGGAATGTATAAGTATATGATCCTTATTAACCTCCACATCCAGCACTGGATGTGATTTTCGGAAAGCACTTGGACAGTTGCCAGTGGGAGCAGTTCCCCGCCCAGCTGTACGCTCTTGTAGCCATGTTTGTTGCAGGTTCAGGACGGCACATACAACATGTTTTATGTTACTAAGCCCTTGTCTTCCTGCTTTGACAAAGAACTTTGTTCTTCAGTTTTATTTTTTTCTCTGCTGTCATGCTCGATAAGTGCGCCAGCCATAAAACACAATAATAAACCTCATGTAGTTGTATCATTGGGATTATTATTACAGTAATAAAACCACACAGCGGTGAGAAGAAACTCTGTGCAAACACTGTCGCTCTGAGCACATTACATTTGTACAGCTGAAATGTGTATGTTGCATTACACCTGACACTGATATCCCTTCTTTTTTTTATCTTTGAAACTTATATCCTCCAACTAATAATAGGATTATTTGCAAAATCTTGTTATCTTTTCTGCTGCCTTCTGCTGGAAAAAATATTACTTCCACTGCATAGAAAATTACGCTAAGATCCAAACGGCGTGTATTTATATGAAGAAGGTGCCAGAACATATGAGAAAAAAAAAACCTTGCTGTAGTGCTAAAGCCTCAGCTTTTTAAAAGAAATATACAAAAGTGTAGTGCTAAGAAAGACACCATATAAGTGTGTGAATAATAAATGGTGGTTGAAAGTGCTATAAACACAAATCAATAAACGGAACAATAATGGATAATGGCTATGACATATAAAAGTCCAGTCACTGAGTGAAGAAATGTGAGAAAATTTCATAGGGCATATGTCCGATGAGAAGACTGTTGTTAATTCCTCAATGACAAGTAATGAATTGGTGCAAACAAAGAAATAGCTGTAAAGCACATTCAAATCGGGATAGGCATTAAAGAGGAGGGCCCACAAAAAAAATAAAAATAAAAGTCAGCAGCTACAAATACTGCAGCTGCTGCCTTTTAATAATCGGACACATACCTGTCCCAGGGTCTAGCGATGCGAGGGAACGAGGCCCCCCCTCGTTCCCTGCTCCGCTCGCGGCGCCGGCATTCTTAATGTGGGCACCCGGCTGTGGCTTCACAGCCGGGAACCCACCGCGCATGCACATGCGGCGCCGTGATTCAACAATCACTCATATGGGACACGTGACAGGTCCCAGATGACTGTGCGGCGCCTAGGGGAAGTGACGTCAGTTGCTGGGCACTGAAGGTGGCAGACTACGAGGGACCCCCTAGCAACAGGCATTTAGAGGTGAGCAAAAAAAATTTTTTTTTCCAATTATTTTTTTTTACATTTTTTATGATTTTTAAAACAATTTTTTATTTTTTTTGGTGGCAACACCACTTTAATCTGATGAAAAATTGTAGATAAATAGTTATTACCAGACAAGGTGGACCCACCTGTCATACGGCGGTGGGTCAATCAGGTTTGTATTGGCCAAGGGAAGATGGTCATTAGAGGGACCAACTCTGTATTTATGTAGATAAAACCTTTGGAGGAATCGCTCTGAATGTAGACTTTCAATCAGTCAGCAGGAGTAAATCCCGGTATGGCACATCCAGATGTCCAAAGCTCAAAGGAATTCTCTAAGAAGATGTTCGTTGGATCTTGAGGCAGCACAACCTCTATTCTGAGCGAGCCGCACACAATCCTACAACTCTGCCGGTTTCCTCTTTGTTGTAGTAAAATGGTGCCTCATGACACCACAGGAACATCCACAGTTTTTTAAATACAAACTCATCCATCTTGACAAGCTATTAATTTACAATAAATTATTATTAAAAAAAATTGCCGCTAATCACATTTACAGGTGCATCTCAAAAAATTTGAATATCATCAAAAAGTTAATTTATTTCAGTAAGGCCTCATGTAAACTGCTGCTGGTAAACGGACGTTTTGGAGCAGTTGGGAATTTTTTTCAGCTGCCCCTGAACTCTCCTCTATATTATCTTATCAGTACACAGGGTCGTTTATAGTCGTTTTTAGACAGTTGAGTCTAAAACTATTTTTTGGAACGCAATAAAATGGGTTCAGACGGATGTTCAGAGGCATTTAAAATGCCAAATGCCTGTAACAGCCTGTAAACGCAGCTAAACGCGGTAACTCACATTTGCGTTTACAGACGTTTTTTATTTTAACAAAAAAAATGCGGCATGTAAACGCGGCTCAACAGACGTTTTTAGACGCCGGTTTGTAGCTGTCAAGTTTAACCGTTCAGGAGAGGTTAAACAACATTCTATTCAAAAGTGAAACTCATATATTATATAGATTCATTACACACCAAGTGATATACTTCAAGCATTTCTTTTAATTTTGATATTTGTGGCTTACAGCTAGTGAAAACCCAAAATTCAGTATCTCAGAAAATTTGAATATTGTGACAAAGTTCAATATTGCAGACTTATATTGTCACACTCTAATCAACTAATTACCGTATATACTCGAGTATAAGCCGACCTGAATATAAGCCGAGGCACCTAATTTTACCACAAAAAACTGGGAAAACTTATTGACTCGAGTATAAGCCTAGGGTGAGAAATGCGCAGCTACTGTAAGTGGAAAAGAGGGTCAACAATGCCCATTTGCAGCCTCACGGTGCCAATTTGCATGCCTCACTGTGTCCATTTAAAGCCATAGGTCCCCTGAACTTCAAACTTGGTAGATAAGGGTTCCTAGATGCCCCCAAGCTGCAGCCAAAATTCGGGGTCTCTGGACCCAAAGGCCTGAAATGACATTGCTGCAGATGGACACAGTTGACTGAATTTGGGGCCCTGTATCTCGGGGCCACTTGGTGCTAGGAACTCCAAATTTGGATATGTTGTAGTGTTGGTTCCACTGGATTTGCACACCACGTGGCCCCGAGATACGGGGCCGCAAAGTTGGGTGGGACAATTTTATTTTTTGCTGCAGAAAAGTGCTTGACTCGAGTATAAGCCGAGGGGGGGGGGGGACTTTCATCACCAAAAAATGTGTATTTCTTCGTTTTTTTTTCGTTTTTTTCATTTGTTCGTTTTCGTACGAATGAACGAATCGTTCAAATCGAACGAATCCGAATAACGAATCGTTTGAATCGTATGAATCCGATTAACGAATCGTTCTAATCGAACGAATCCGAAAAACAACGAAAATCCGAAAAAAACAAATTAGAAATAACGAATGTACGAATGAAGAAAATCAGAAAAACGAAAAAAGGAACAACGAAAATGAACGAAAAAATCCGTACATTCGTAACTTTTTTTTTTGTTCAATTGGTAATTTTCCGTGTCTCTTACAATGGTGCTGCTTAACGTGCTTCGAATAGATTGAACGAAAAAATTCGTACATTCGTAACTTTTTTTTTCGATTCGTAACTTTTTTTTTTCGATTCGTAAATTATTAAAATGTAATAATAGCATACACATTACATAAAATTATGAATTATGCTCCGATTACGAATCTACGAATGTTACGAATGTACGAATAAATACGAATGCGTTCGAATTTCGAATAAATGAATAAACAAAAGTTAAACTAACGAAAAAACGAATCAACGAAAAATAACTCTTACAAATGTACGAATCGTTACGAATACGAACACCGACGACTCATGAATGTACGAATTGTTACGAATCAACGGAAACGTAAAAAACGAAACGAAAATAAACGAATTTTTTTCGTAAACGAAAAAAACGAAACGAAAATAAACAAATTTTTTTGTTGTGCACATGTCTAGTAGACAGTCATTGACAACCTCAACAAGGAGGGTAAATCACAAAAGGTCATTGCTTAAGATGCTGGCTGTTTACAGAGTGGTGTATTCGAGCATATTAAAGGAACATTGAATGGAAGGAAAAAGTGTGGTAGAAAAAGATGCACAAGCAACAGGGATAACCACAGCCTTGGGAGGATTGTGAAGCAAAGGCCATTCAAGAATTTGTGGGGTATTGTCAAGAGGAAGATGAGAAACACCAGACCCAACAATGCTACCAAAGCCACCTGGGCTTCCATAACACCTCAGCGGTGCCACAAGTTGATCGCCTCCATCCCATGCCGTATTGATGCAGCAATTCATGCAAATTCAAATATTGAGTGCATACTATACTGTACATGGACATACTTTTCAGTAAGCCAACATTCCTGTATTAAAAAATCATTTTTTATATTGGTCCGATGTAATATTCAAATTTTCTGAGGTACTGAATTTTGGATTTTCACTAGCTATAAGCCATTGTCATCAAAATTAAAAGAAAGAAATTATTGAAATATATCACTTTATGTGTAATGAATATATATAATATGAGTTTTACTATTTGAATGAAATTACTGAAATAAATTAACTTTTTGATGATATTCACATTTTTTTGAGATGCACCTACATTTCATTTGACTGGAGCAATCCCAGCTTCTTCTTCACAGCCTCCCCAGCCCTTTGGTCAGGAGGCATGCCGTTTGAATGTAAACAACTGTGCTCGGGACTGCACATCCCATCATTCACAGCAAAATCGCATTTGCATACTAGCATAATGTCATTCAGGTTTCCTGTGTGAGTGTCCAGTGCAGGCAATAGGTGCACATATGTTGTGAGTGCACATAGAAGAGTGGCTCCTGTGGAGCTCCATAAGAACATGCAAGCAAAGGATGGAAATGTATAAACTGCAAAAGAAGTGGAAAACAATGTAGGTAAAAACATATAAAAACATATTCTGATCACTGTATTCAGTGAAGCTGCAATCTGCTAGTCATATCTGCTCATTGTGTTCAACTGCTGCCAATCTAGTCAAAAGCTTTCTCTGTATCCAGGGAACTGGAGAAGTTTCTGGATGATAGGTGTAGAGCTATGCAGATGGCAGCAAGAATATTGATGCAACCCTGGCCTATCCCAGAGAGGCAGACTTT
Source organism: Lithobates sylvaticus (assembly GCA_028564925.1). Taxonomy (NCBI): domain Eukaryota; kingdom Metazoa; phylum Chordata; class Amphibia; order Anura; family Ranidae; genus Lithobates; species Lithobates sylvaticus. The sequence goes on along the minus strand of CM053027.1, from coordinate 87,937,343 downwards.
GATGGCATGCTGGGTAACTGTATATATTGGGCGAGCACAGTGAGCTCAGGGTCTTTTCCAAGAGTGTATTAGTCCAGCCCGGGGGCACGCTCCCCTCACAGGGGAAAGGTGGAAGTTGCTGTTTGTGATTCCTCAGGTGGGCGACCTGAAGGGCCTAAACGCTGAGACCCCGGAGCTAAAGAGAGCTGATTGAGGGTGGCCGTGCGCTGAAGATCTGGTCTGGTATAATGGTAAGATTTTTCTTTGATGTTTGATCTTGTCACTATAGACGCTTGAGAGATTTTGGAACCTTGGTGCTTCTGCTACCCCTCTGGTACTTTATAGTCAGCTGTGCATCTGTTTAAAGACGACACTGGTTGGTGTCCTGAAGAGCTTTGTCCACCTAATCTACCTTTTAAAGGGACTCTTCTCTTGTGGCTCTAAATACTACTACTAAGGTGAAGTCTACTGTTTGTTTCAAGCTCAGACTTTAATTTAGCTTATCCTAAAGAATATCTATGTCCACAGTTGTACATAGTTCTTGTTTTTTGAGTACCCCACCACTAACCTCACCCTATTCAAGTTCTCCAAAAATAAAAATCACAAAACAATATCCCCTAGACTAGTTTTTAACCACTTTCAGACCAGACCATTTTGCTGGCTTAAGACCAGACCACTTTTTACGATTCGGCACTGCGTCGATTTAACTGACAATTGTGTGGTCGTGCGACATGGCTCCCAAACAGAATTGATGTCCTTTTTTCCCCACAAATAGAGCTTTCTTTTGGTGGTATTTGATCGCCCCTGCAGTTTTTATTTTTTGCGCTATAAACAAAAAAAGAGCGACAATTTTGAAAAAGACGCATTATTTTTTACTTTTTGCTAAAATAAATATCACCCAAAAATATATAAAAAAACTTTTTTTTTTCCTCAGTTTAGGCCGATACGTATTCTTCTACATATTTTTGGTAAAAAAATCGCAATAAGCAATTATTGATTGGTTTGCGCAAAAGTTATAGCGTTTACAAAATAGGGGGTAGTTGTGTGTTAGTGAACACTGATCTCTGCTCCAAACACAGGGAGCAGAGATCAGTGTCACTTGTTGCTAGGCAGAACGGGGAGATGCTGTTTACTTCCGCATCTCCCCGTTCAGCCTTCCTGTGAGACGATCGCGGGTATCCCCGCTACCAGACTCACGGGGGTCCCGACCGGTGGCGCGCACGCGATGCCACGGCGGCATTCTTAAAGGGATGTACCTGTACACCCTTATGCCTGTCCGTGCCATTCTGCCGACGTACATCATCATGCGCCAGTCGGGAACCGGTTAACAAACGTGTGAATGAGCCTGTGTGCCTGGCTGCGGGGAAAAGCCTGTGGGGAAGAGCTGGACAGTAATCCCGTGGTTCCTACGGAAGTAACGCTACATATCTTTTGGGTTAAAGTTCTACATAAATGAATAAAACTTGACCATTGTAAGCATCCTTTGGGAAAGTTCAATGGTTTATTTCAACCGTCTAACTGCCACTTTTGCTGGACATCTAGGTTTTAAAAGAAGTTTAAAAATAACAGGCTTACTGGCTGGATCACCAGGTGCAAATAAAGAAAAAAAAAGTCTACAAAAATGCAGCTACCACATTTAGGGATTGGTAAACTGCAATATAATCATTTTTGCTCTGAGATTTAGATACGCTTAGGTGCAGTAGTAGCTCTGCTTGCACTACTCTTAAACCTGGCATTACTTTAATGAAAACCATTAGGAAGATGAATGGCAGAATTTGGGGAACCAGAGCTAGATACCAGAGGGAAAAATAGAACAAAATGTTAAAACCTGGGCTGCTTGGATCTTGTTTAAAGGCACAAACTGACATTGAATGATAACTTTGGAATATGTTGATAAGACTGACAAGAGTTGTGTGTCTTCCTAAAACATTTTAACCTCACAAAACTGAAGTCTGTCTTTTCTTACTCTGCATTTCCAGTTCCTTGATTTCCTCTCTTCTATTCTTCTATTCTCTTCTCAGCCTTTTCCTGCTCTTATCTTCTTCAGCAGAAGGTGCCACACAAGAGTGAGAAAAAGGGATCCTTAGTGCACACACTAATGTCAAATATCCATAAAGATGGTTCTGTATAGTATTGAAATTCAGTATGCAAAAAAGTTTGACTCAACATTTTCCATATCCTGCTTATTCCTATTTGCTGACAACGCTTTCATTTGTACACTAGATTTTCTATTTGGACACTATTTCTTGTCCTTTTTTTAATGTGGTTGTCCTATTCTGATATTTTTCCCCCCCAAAAATGTATTGAACACTAAAGCTCACCTCTTCAGACAGCATGTTCTTTGAGCTATAAGTTATTTTCTTTGGTCACTGATCCTGTGCTGCCGTCTCGCACAGCATCTGATGAGGTACACAATGTAATCTCATATACATGATAATTTTCGATAGGCTAGAGTATGCATGAACACTGGCCAGTACCCCTGGGGGATGCTTAGGGTAAAGATAGACACTGAAAGAGTGTATGCCTTTTATAGAGGTAAATATTTATTCAAAAGAAATAGGTAAGTGCAAATATATAAATGCTGGGATTGATTCAGTATGTTACATACAGGTAGATACAGTGTATACAGTTTTTAACATGTCAACAGCATGAACATACAAAAAAATGTTGTGACAATAATAAGAACTTGCTTGATACATATATGATCAGGATGATGCCAACATGTTTCGGACTTTGGTCCTTTGTCAAGGCAACTAGATATCCTTTTGATTCACATCTAAATTATGTGAGAATCAAAAAATTAGTACATATCAATTATAACGATGAATACAGTCATTTTATGACATTGCCATAGGAAACCGGTATGGTGTATAGAATATAAGCAGGTACTCACATGTAATGCCAGCTTCAAGAATTGCCACAGGTGTAACCACTAGAAGTGGTGTAGAAAGTATGCATTGGGTAAAAGTTGTAAAAACAAGGTGAGGATGGCCACAGGTGTGGAGGGCTTGCTGACGTAGCTTCAGGTAGTTACAAGGTCCTATACAGGACTGGGACTGTGGTCCATGTCCTGTAGCAATCAGACTGGCCAAGCAGTATGTAACTGTAAGATAGGGTATGTGAAGTATAAGTATTTAAGAAAGTATAATGCAGCAAGATGCGTATACAGATTTTAAAACAGAGGTCTATATTACCTGAATGAAGTATTGCCTGGTATAGGAGGTCGATCGGCTCCAGAGAGTCAGCATCATGTAATGAATCAGTCTGGTGTATGGGTTTATAACCAGTCATATAATGACAATCAGCTGGGCAGGGGGTGTGTATATGCTGCATTAAAATCTGATTAGCTTGTTGTCTGTGAGGGAAAGGCGCCATAGCGCGATTGGTGTATTCCCATGAGGACCTCTGACGGGGCGGCGCCGGGCGTGAGCACGCCATGGCGGCGGGGTCACGTCCGGCGTCGTGACGTCACTGACGCGGGCAGAGAGGGCCGCTGACGACGTGCTGAGCTCCACCGTGGAGCGCAAACAGGAAGTAGACAGATGGATTTGTCTAAACACAGCGGAGAATTGGCGCATGCGCATTGGAATTACAGCGCATGCGTGCCAGATCTTACCCGCGCCGGGTAACCAACCTGAGGGGAGGCAAGCCAGATTGTTTATGTGAAAACACAGAATACGGGAAAGTATATATCATGTGGCAAGGAGCTGGCAGACATCTGGTACACCTGCAAAACCAATAAAGCAAAATAGCAATACTGTAACAAAAAATATGTTACTAGCTCATATGGCATATATACTGGGGATGGGCATGAACAGGTCACATGTTTCTAAGCATATTGAAATAATGTACAATATTGACAGAGGTTGTTGATTGTGTGGATGCTTGTCATGTGGGGGGATGGAGTCAGAGATCTAGTTCACAGACTCCAGATTCAAAGCCGTCAAGATAAGGTTTGAAGTTAAAGGCCTCATTGAGCCCGGGAGGCAGGGTGGCATTGAGATGGAAAATCCATCGGAGTTCGCTTTGTAATAAAGCTTTATTGTAGTCACCACCTCGGGTGGGAGGTGGGATATGGTCTAAGGCTTTGAATGAGATTTTAGGGATATCGTCTTGATGGACAGTCATGCAATGTCGTCCTATTGGTAAATCAGGATCTCGTTTATTGACACTGCAGATGTGGCCATATATACGTTTCCAAAAGGGTAACTTGGTCTTGCCCACATAAAAGCATCCACATTCACATTCAAGTAGGTAAACAATACCAATAGATCGTCAGTTCACATAATGTTTGGGGAAAAAACGTTGACCGTTTGGCAAGACATTGTGTATATTGGATTTAGAAAGATATTTGCAATAACTGCAATTGCCACATGGGAAAGTGCCTTTGAGCTGCTTCTGGGATTTGTTACTATTTTTGTATTCACTAGTAATAAGTTTGTCTCGGAGGGATGGAGCACGTCGATAAGTAATCAAAGGTTGAGGCGGAACAAAGGGTGAGAGGGTTTTGTCAGTGGCAATAATGTGCCAGTGTTTAGAAAGTATTTGAGTAATCTGATTGTATTGTTGACAGTAGTTTGTAATGATTCTGAGAGGGGATTGGGTTGATGAAACAGTATGTTTAGTGGTGAGTAGGACAGAACGTGATTTGGATTTCGCTTTTTTGTATGCGTCTTTCAAGACGCTATTTTTATAACCACGTGCTCGTAATCTGCTACGTAAAACGGAGGCCTCGTGTTCAAAGGAGGTATCCGTCGAGCAGTTGCGTCGGGCACGAAGATATTGGGCAAAAGGGATGGATTTAAGTAACGGCTGTGGGTGAAAGCTGGAAGCAGCCAAGATGGTGTTGCCAGCTGTGGGTTTTCGGAACAGGTGGCTCTGTAGGTGTCCATGTTCGTCCTTGATCAGCGTTAAGTCAAGGAAGGAGATGGAACTATGACTGTGAGTCATTGTAAATTTTAAATTTAAAGAGTTGGAGGTATTGAGGAAGAAGAGAAACTGATGTAATATATCGATTGGACCCTGCCACAAGATTAAGATGTCGTCGATATAACGACGAAAAGTAGCTATATGTTTGGTAAAGATGCTGGCAGCATCATCTAAGAACAGTTTGCGTTCCCACTCCCCCAGGTACAGATTGGCGTACGCCGGTGCGCAACAAGTGCCCACGGCGACGCCCTGTACCTGGAGGTAGTGGGACCCATTGAAGGAAAAAAAGTTATGAGTTAAGTTAAATTTGTGGGCTCTAATAATGAATAGAGACAGGTCATGAGGATATATGTTAGTAATGGATAAAATGTGTTGAATGGCTGAGAGCCCTAAGGAGTGAGGTATAGAGCTGTAAAGGGCCTCCACGTCGATGGCGACCAGGACAGTGTCGGCATCGACATGGAGGTCAGACAGACCTTGAAGTAGGTGTGTGGTATCACGTATGTATGAGGGTAAGGCCTGTACTAGAGGCTGAAGTAATTTATCTATGTAACGACTAAGGTTGTCAGTGAGGCAGCCGCGTCTGGAGACAATTGGCCTGCCTGGTGGTCTAGGCAGGTTTTTATGCACCTTGGGTAGTGCATAAAATGTTGCTTCTCTGGGAAATTTGGTCCTGACGTATTCTGTAGTAGGCTTGTCGATGATGCCTTGTCTAGAGGCATCATCAACAAGTGTATATAATTCTTGTTGAAAAGATTTAATTAGTGTACTGGGAATTGTGGCATACCACTCACGATTACATAATATATTGAGACACATCTCAACATAGTCCTTTCTATCGAAACGAAATTCGTCACTTAAAAACTTTTCCGGCCCATTCCAAAATTAAAAACTTCTCATACAACCAACACCTTGCTCTACAAAATCTCAAATCAAACCCGTCTATAATAATCAAACCGGCGTACAAAGGTGGAAACATAGTTATGTGTAACATTATGTGAACTGCCGATCTATTGGTATTGTTTACCTACTTGAATGTGAATGTGGATGCTTTTATGTGGGCAAGACCAAGTTACCCATTTGGAAACGTATATATGGCCACATCTGCAGTGTCAATAAACGAGATCCTGATTTACCATTAGGACGGCATTGCATGACTGTCCATCAAGACGCTATCCCTAAAATCTCATTCAAAGCCTTAGACCATATCCCACCTCCCACCCGAGGTGGTGACTACAATAAAGCTTTATTACAAAGCGAACTCCGATGGATTTTCCATCTCAATGCCACCCTGCCTCCCGGGCTCAATGAGGCCTTTAACTTCAAACCTTATCTTGACGGCTTTGAATCTGGGGTCTGTGAACTAGATCTCTGACTCCATCCCCCCACATGACAAGCATCCACACAATCAACAACCTCTGTCAATATTGTACATTATTTCAATATGCTTAGAAATATGTGACCTGTTCATGCCCATCCCCAGTATATATGCCATATGAGCTAGTAACATATTTTTTGTTACAGTATTGCTATTTTGCTTTATTGGTTTTGCAGGTGTACCAGATGTCTGCCAGCTCCTTGCCACATGATATATACTTTCCCGTATTCTGTGTTTTCACATAAACAATCTGGCTTGCCTACCCTCAGGTTGGTTACCCGGCGCGGGTAAGATCTGGCACGCATGCGCTGTAATTCCAATGCGCATGCGCCAATTCTCCGCTGTGTTTAGACAAATCCATCTGTCTACTTCCTGTTTGCGCTCCACAGTGGAGCGCAGCACGTCGTCAGCGGCCCTCTCTGCCCGCGTCGGTGACGTCATGACGCCGGACGTGACCCCGCTGCCATGGCGTGCTCACGCCCGGTGCCGCCCCGTCAGAGGTCCTCATGGGAATACACCAATCGCGCTATGGCGCCTTTCCCTCACAGACAACAAGCTAATTAGCTTTTAATGCAGCATATACACACCCCCTGCCCAGCTGATTGTCATTATATGACTGGTTATAAACCCATACACCAGACTGATTCATTACATGCTGCTGACTCTCTGGAGCCGATCGATCTCCTATACCAGGCAATACTTCATTCAGGTAATATAGACCTCTGTTTTAAAATCTGTATACGCATCTTGCTGCATTATACTTTCTTAAATACTTATACTTCACATACCCTATCTTACAGTTACATACTGCTTGGCCAGTCTGATTACTACAGGACATGGACCACAGTCCCAGTCCTGTATAGGACCTTGTAACTACCTGAAGCTACGTCAGCAAGCCCTCCACACCTGTGGCCATCCTCACCTTGTTTTTACAACTTTTACCCAATGCATACTTTCTACACCACTTCTAGTGGTTACACCTGTGGCAATTCTTGAAGCTGGCATTACATGTGAGTACCTGCTTATATTCTATACACCATACCGGTTTCCTATGGCAATGTCATAAAATGACTGTATTCATCGTTATAATTGATATGTACTAATTTTTTGATTCTCACATAATTTAGATGTGAATCAAAAGGATATCTAGTTGCCTTGACAAAGGACCAAAGTCTGAAACATGTTGGCATCATCCTGATCATATATGTATCAAGCAAGTTCTTATTATTGTCACAACATTTTTTTGTATGTTCATGCTGTTGACATGTTAAAAACTGTATACACTGTATCTACCTGTATGTAACATACTGAATCAATCCTAGCATTTATATATTTGCACTTACCTATTTCTTTTGAATAAATATTTACCTCTATAAAAGGCATACACTCTTTCAGTGTCTATCTTTACCCTAAGCATCCCCCAGGGGTACTGGCCAGTGTTCATGCACACTCTAGCCTATCGAAAATTATCATATTCAATTTTGGGATGCGATAGACCAATTGTATCTCTACCAAATTTTGCCCAATATATATATTTTCTAATCTCATATACAGCTTTTTGTTACCTCATTCCAATGCCAGATCCATCCAGATTGTAGTTTGGAAGTAGACATGTGCACAACAAAAAAATTCGTTTATTTTCGTTTCGTTTTTTTCGTTTCCGAAAAAAAATCGTTTTTTTTTTGTTTCCGTTGATTCGTAACGATTCGTACATTCGTAAGTCGTCGGTGTTCGGATTCGTAACGATTCGTACATTCGTAAGTCATCGGTGTTCGTATTCGTAACGATTCGTACATTCGTAAGAGTTATTTTTTCGTTGATTCGTTTTTTCGTTAGTTTAATTTTCGGACGCATTCGTATTTATTCGTACATTCGTAACATTCGTAACATTCGTAGATTCGTAATCGGAGCATAATTCATAATTTTATGTAATGTGTATGCTATTATTACATTTTAATAATTTACGAATCGAAAAAAAAAGTTACGAATCGAAAAAAAAAAGTTACGAATCGAAAAAAAAGTTACGAATGTACGAATTTATTTTGTTCAATAGAGACACGGAAAATTACGAATCGAAAAAAAAAAAAGTTACGCATCGGAAAAAAAAAAGTTACGAATCGAAAAAAAAAGTTACAAATCGGAAAAAAAAGTTACGAATGTACGAATTTTTTTGTTCAATCCATTCGAAGCACGTTTAGCAGCACCATTGTAAGGGATATGGAAAATTACCAATTCAACAAAAAAAAAAAGTTTCGAATGTACGAATTTTTTCGTTCGTTTTTGTTTTTCAGATTTTCTTCATTAGTACATTCGTTGTTTCTAATTATTTTTTTTCGGATTTTCGTTGTTTTTCGGATTCATTCGATTCGAATGATTCGTTAATCGGATTTGTACGATTCGAACGATTCGTTATTTGGATTCGTACGATTCGAACGATTCGTTCATTCGTACGAAAACGAACAAAAATAACGAAAAAAAAACGAAAAAAAAAAAAGAAAACGAATTGCACATGTCTATTTGGAAGGTCAGAACATTTTTCAGGATTTGTGTTATTAGGCCTCATGTACACTGTTGCTGCTAAACGGACGTTTAGGAGCAGTTGGGCATTTCTTTCAACTGCTCCTGAACTCTCCTCTATGTTATCTTATCAGTACATGTAAACAGGAAATCAAAAAAGGAAGAACTCCGGACAGCCGCACACCGAGAAAATAAAATCCAAAAAGTTTATTTAAAAGCAAAAAACACTGCAATCCATACACGGCAAAAAAGGGGGGTACAGAGCTGACGCGTTTCGCACCACAACTAGTGCTTACTCATAGCTCAGCTATGAGTAAGCACTAGTTGTGGTGCGAAACGCGTCAGCTCTGTACCCCCCTTTTTTGCCGTGTATGGATTGCAGTGTTTTTTGCTTTTAAATAAACTTTTTGGATTTTATTTTCTCGGTGTGCGGCTGTCCGGAGTTCTTCCTTTTTTGATTTCCAATCATTGTGCTATTAGCCAGCACCTGGGGCTCCCACACAGGAGCAGGAGCATTCGCTTGGGAAGGAGAGTCTTGGAGCGGTGGTTGTTTGTTTCTCATCTGCACAAAAATCTCTGGACTTTACATGTAAACAGGGTCGTTTATAGTAGTTTTTAGGCAGTTGTGTTTAGAGGCTTTTTTTGGAACCCAAAAAAATGCATTCAGAAGTGTTTAGAGGCATTTCAAACGCCAAACGTGGCTAAACGCGGTAACTCGTGTTTAGCCGCGCTTCGTTTACAGACGTTTTTCATTGTTGCCTATTTTGAAAAAATATATATAAAAAAATATATTTTTTTCAAACGCTTCTTAATGCAAATGCAGCAAAACACTGCTAAACGCGGTATGTAAACGCGGCAAAACTGACGTTCTAAACGTGGGTTACTATCTGCAGGGCCGTTTGAAGGAATTTGGGGGCCCCAAGCAAAATGGACATGGAGGCCCCCCCCAACGCCCCCCCCGCACGCACGCACGCAAAGCCTACAGGAATCACAGCATAGCGATACAGTTTAAGTTCAGCAACACTTTATATAAATAAAAAAGGTTTACAGTGCAAATACTGCTGTTACATATAATGTGCATAAAATTTGAACATTTTCAACAATTGAACATTTGCAAAAGACACCACTGTACCATAAAATCAAATATACATGAAAAAAGTGCACAATAACTAAATCCAACATACTTAAAACACACACACACACTCACATTAACATTTTTTAGTTCTCACAAACAGTCAATCCAGGAACAGGAATCTAAATCTCCTGTACCGTGCGGACTGCAGGAGGAAGGAAGAGGTGCTCGGCCATGCACCCCACACCCCCTACGTCATTTGTCAAAAGCCTTTCCCACCATCAGAAGTCAAGAATCCTACACCACCCCCCCCCCCCCCCCTTACACCACAGTGCACCCACCTTACCTTTCTACCGGGAAGAAGCTGGGGGCAGTGCTGGGTAGAAGAAAGTGCAAGGTCTGGAGGATGACCAGAGGAGGGCTGGAGTCAGCTGACTGCTGAGACCAGGGGAGGCAGAGACAAGGGGGTGCTGAGGCTACACAGAGAGGCACAGATCTGTAGGAGGAGTTCTGTCTTCCTCTCTGCTGCTGACTGCTGAGACACAGTGGGGGAGGAGACAAAGGGGGTGCCGCAGCTGCAGGAGAGGTGTGAGGGCCACATGAAATGGTCTGGAGGGCCGGATTCGGCACGTTGGTCTTGTGCTTGACACGTGTTGTAGACGAACATGATCATGTTTCTTACTTACATAAAGTCATTCATATATTTATATATTTACATTACTATGTGTGGGATTTTTTTTCTCTTCTTCTAATATATGTTGTCCTGCTGTGGTCTGAGCTAAAAACTTACTATTATTTTTATCTTCAGCCATTATTAATCTATATGTTTTATTACAGAGAAGTAGTGGATATTGAAAGGGATTCATGACATGACTGGTATAGTCTGATATACAGTACATTTCATATTATCCGTAGCTGTAGCTGCTAGCATACTTATTAGAGTAGCGGATCCACATTTTAGGATTCCGTCCTCATAGCCCTAGCCATAGCTCTGCATTATGTCAGACACTCACAGTGAAAAAAGGCTTGGTAAATAGCTCTTGTCTGCTTATGTAGTGCTGATCTCACTCCTGTCACATTGGTTTTATCAGTGAAATAGGGATGATGGCTTCATTTTTGTTAAAATAAAAATGAATTGTAGTTTTTGCAATCTGGACATTTTGGTTGTATAATTAAAGAAAAATATAATGTAAAAGCCTGTAATGTCTCCATTCCAAGACCTAAAATATATTATAGTTGTGGGACAAATTGTCCCTTTTTCAAAACCTGAAATCTTGACACAAGGATGGGTAAGCCTGCCAGGAGTCATGTTGTTGATCTTGAACTTGGTACTGGTAGTTCCCACTGCAGGCTTTCTGTGACAAAAACTAAAAAAAAAAGGTTTTCCCTGCATGCCTTGACCTCTAAATGTAACCACACTATGTCAACTTTGACAACTCAAATACCTTGCCAGCCGGCAAATCACTAAAATGAAATTGCCACTTAGCAGAAACCATTCCCTCAATGGCTGCAATCTGGGGCCTATCTGATACAAGGCAAACAAGGCATTTCCCTTGGACAGCATTTTTCAGGGGGGTGTCGCCCGCAGCTCCAGGGGTCACAGAGCAGCCGCCAGTCCTGTCATCACTGGGTGGCCGGAAGTTGTGTATGTGGCCGGGGGTGAGGAGCGGCAGAGCTGTGAGGGCAGACTAAAGTGGGAGAGTGGTGGGACTGACTGGTTACCGGAGATGCGGGGCTATGGGGAAATAGGAAGGGCGGATCTGACCCTGGAAGGTGAGGAGCCAGGTCACAGACCCTTTCTACCTACCTCCTCCTTGCCCACCCACCTACCTCTCTCTACCCCTTTAACCCACCTATCTACACCACCATCCTCCCTCTACCCCCTGAACCTACCCCCATCTACCTGTCATTAGTAGATGTGGGGCAGAGGTCTTGGACTCTGTCCAGCTGCTAGTGCTTTGCTGGGAGGCCTTTACCGTTCCGGGGCTCGATCCACTGCTAGGGAGAGGGGGCGCCTGCCCAGACTCCCTGGAGCCACAAAGGCACATGAAGTGCTAGGCAGAAGCCAATGGCACTCTGCCCTGTTGCCAGCACTTCAGCTGCAGACCCCACATCCTCCGCTTTGACTGACTGTTGGGGAGGGAGGATGACTTCCTCCTTTCCACTCTTTATTGCAAACTTACACAGTATATACAGGACACAAGATCAGGTAAGGGCCTGATCACGTTGTCCTAAGCAATTAGCACATCTAAGGAACAGCCAACATAAATAGTATGCTAATCCACATCTAGCAACTAATAGCTGACAGTGATCTAATTAACATGAACTCGTTAACAACTAGTCAGCTAGACATGCCTAGGTGACTTAGGTCATTGTACACCCAGAAGTTTCAGCACCAGTATTCAAGAAGACCCAGGGCAGTCCAAATCTTATTAACCAGCTTTCTTTTAACATACATTTTCAAGTTTCAGGTTGGCATAGACCATCATGGCTTCCTTGACTGTTAAATGTAATAATGTCCTCTTGCATTATGTAACAGGACCTCTTCCTAAATGCTTGTAGCTCCCTCAAATGCCAGGGCCCATAGTCAGTAGGCAAGAGGCTACCCTGCAATCCCCTCCAAAAGCCCCTGTCCCAGTTAGATCTGTCACACTTCTCTTCTGGGTAACAGGAGTGCACTAATTTCTGCACTCCTCTGATCCAGATTCACCCGACAGCAGGCTAAAACCTGCTGTCGGCTGATGTCACAGAGCCTGTCCAGGCTCTGGAAGGATCCCAACTTTAACACTGGAATTAACCCAGATGCTTGACCGGCAGCCAGCTCAGCCTCTTAGCATGCCACTGACAGCCTGAGCCAGCTCCTACCTACTGCTCCACAGCTCTATACAGAATGGTAATTACCACTCTCCAAGGAAAAGCAGGAAATAATAACTAAGTGTCCTCAAGTTTTTTAAAATGCAAAAAAAAACAAAAGACGTCAGTCTGTCTACCTTTTAGTATGAAGGATATCGCTGTACCTATAGACCTCCTGACACCACCAATCAACGATATTGTAATTCTCCACTCATTCTGACAACATCATTTTATACTGTAGATTTTAGGATATCTTGGTAGAATTCTGGCTAAACATATATCCAGAAGTGGGCTGAGACTTTATACAAGATTGTGAGACTTTCTATGAAGAAGGTCTCATTTATTTGGATTAAGCAACTTTAAAAAAGAAGGTCAATCCTTGGAATACAAAGGCCACACACATTTTACAGGTAGGGCAATTGGAGTAGTCATTTCCAGAGTTTCTTTTTAAAGAGCCTCATCACTTAACATAACAATAGATCACATTGATCTGTCAGTTTTGTAGGTGAGGAAATAAATATCAAGTTCAACATCCATTCCACAGTCCAAAATAGTCAGCCATGCAGTATTTGAACCTTTTGTGCTCTGTATGTATTATGACAGGCGATCCCAGCATCACCTCCTTTCCCTGTGGTTGCATAGATATTTTCACATAAAAGTTTTATGCAAGTATTATGCAGTACTCATTACTATCCCTTCTGTAGAAACATATTTAGCAGTAATGGCATGTTAATGAAGCCTGAGAGTAAAATGTAATTACTTTATATTCTTTCTTGACTTTAAGGGAATATAAATACATATGTTTTAGTGCCAACATTTAAATAGGCATATGCAATCCTATTTTTGTTCACAGCTGGGTATGTTATAAAGGGATCTGATTTGGACAATGCTAAAGATACAGTCTGGTCCAAAGTGAACAATAACCCACCATGGTTTCATTAAACACCACTGTAAATGAATCAAATTACTACAAATGTGGTGATCCAAATGTGATATGACCAAAATAAGTGATGTACTTGTGAACTGTATCACCACCCATTTATGTGCTCTAAATAAAGGTGAAATACAAAACACCTCCCCTATAGATAAAAATTGCATCAAAATCTAATAAATGATTAAAGTGTTGAGAATTCCATATGAGAACATCTCTTAGCATTAACCCCGCTTGTTAAACTATAATCCTAACGCACGTAAGGTGGCGTCGCAGTTCACAGCTACATCACCTATTTTGGTCATATTACCTTTGGATGTACTTTGATTAATTTACAGTGGGAGGTGTTTTTGGAGTTTTGTATAAGGTTGTATATTACAAGGTTGTGATCTAGATCAAGGTCACATTACTATCACATTTTACACATTTCTCATGTGGAGGAGGTGCACTGTAGACCTCCTCACCAGATTTAGATTGACGGTATCATATATATTATAGCTATAGCTCCACACCACCATTTACTTGTTTATTCATACTCTACTTCCAGGTAGAATTATGGGTGAAGGCTGCTGCTAAATATTAGCTTTTTCCATAGCACAGCTTTAGCTTTATCCTATTTCAGTATTGTTATGTAAGCATGGGGTTACTGTCTCTTGTAGGTTGGTATCCACCCTGCTCCCCGCTGTAGTGTGTGATCTGGAGAAGTTAGAAGTGAGTGAGACATATGGGATTAGAAGCCATGGACCTCCCTATTCATTGGTGGTAGGATTATAAGACATTTGGAGCTGATGAAATACCCTTCTGGGTTATAGAATATATATGTAGAGATGCAGAATGCTGGTATGCAACATCTCTATTTAGGAAAGCGTGTTTGGAGAAATAGTTTACGATAAGCTGCATTAGAAAAGCAAGTTCCTACTGGACATCTATGCATTGGGGAGATGGGAAGCACAGGCCGGGACCTAGCTCAGGAAGTAGGGTCTCCTCATCGAAAAGTCTGGGAATAAAGTGCTCCAAGATGGCTAAAGATGGCCAAAGCATCCCAGCAGATAGAAGGATCACTAAACCAAGCCTCTCATATTCCTCAATATTATAGCAGGTTTCCCCTGGCACAGCAGGTTACATTTCTGGCAGGTTCTAGGGGTTCTATTTACAGGCAGCGTGATATAAAGTGGCTAGAAATGAATTGCTAACACAATATTATAAGATGGTAACATACATCTGCCATTTTTGTCTGTACTTATGCAAAATAAAACAAAAATTATTAGAAGTACAAATGCACAAAGTATGCTGTACCTAGTTACGTAATGCTGTACCTAGTTACGTAATGCTGTGACTTACATTATATATCTTTAGCCTAAACTATTATTTTGCCTTATATTAAATTTTTCTTTGCTTTTGGAGATTTTCTTTTCCCTCTTCCTGTTCTAGTAACAATGTTTTACTATTGCAGGGAGATTTGTACTAACAGAGGGATTTGAGGGGGGATTTGTGCTTAAAGAGGGGTAGAGAATCTTTGCCGGGAGAAGACATTTGGAGGAATTTGTGGTGTTGGGAAGGGAATTAGCGGGGGGGGGGGGGGGTTAAGGATTCGTGCTGGGGGGATTTTTAGGGGGGAATTGGGTGGGGATTTGTACTGGTATGGGGGGCTGTGCTGGGAGGGAGGATTTGGGGGGTGCAAGAGGATTTATTCTGAGAGGAATATTAGGGGAAAGAAAGATTGGTGCTGGTAGGGGAAGAGGATTTGTGTTGGGAGGGGGGAATTGAGAGGGGTGGGGTTCTGGGGTGAGGTAGAAGGGGGAATCTGCTGGGACTGGGGATTTCGGGATGGTGGAGAGGGACTTGTGCTGAGGGAGGGGGAAGAAGATTTGTTGGGGGGGGGTGATTAGTGCTGTTTTTTTATTTGGAGCGGAGAGAGTGGGGATTTTTGCTGAAAGGGTAAAATGGGGGAGGGTATTACTTGCAGGTAAACATTTTGCATTCTCCTTACTCCTACGATGTGCGTTACACACCCCTGACTCCTGTGTTCCTTTTTCTTTGTACTCCCGACTCCTACTATGCATTACACACTTCTGTACCCTGCATTCTGGGCAATATGTACTCCTGGACCCTGCTCTCTGTGTCATGTACTCCTATACCGGACACTGACCACTGCGTCCTCAATCCTGATCAATATTCAGGCTGGTTATTGGAATTCTCCCTCCCTAAGCTCTAGAAACTTCTTCTAGAAGCAGAGGGAAGCAATCAAACTCCCAGCCTGTAAAACCCTGAACAGACCAGAGAAAGCAATCACTGCTCACTTAACTACAAAATGAGCCAAAAACGACATTTACCTAGCAGCCTTACTAGGAGGGTGCTACAATAATATTGTAAATCCTTTTCTATTAATGCTGAACTCTAGGCAGATATAAATGAACACAGCTCTGTATTCCTAATTAATCATTACATGTGTATTTTAATACAACTATTGTAATACATGTATTGTTGGTATCAGCGGTTTGCAATTTCCTGCTAACCACCAAGAAAGACAACTCACTAGCAGGTGCAATCGTCAGTAAATTCTAAAGGAACATCAAATTAAACTAGAAAAAAACAAAGGCACAGACAGTTTTGAAATTTTATTTGGGAATTGTTAATGTCTTTATTTTTATATGTTTTACCACCACTTTAAGGCAGCACTGATAGCTAGTCGCAGCCCTTGGGCTACATTCTTAGTATGGCTCCTCCACATACCCTAGTCAGGATTATCAGAAGAGAAACATTTACATTTATCGCAACAGCTGGAATTGAAATTTGTTATAATCACTGTAAAGAGCTGCAGACAGCATGAATCTATTTCTATTTGTAATTTGAATGGTCTGCTATGCGGGATGATGAACAGATGGCGCCTACAAAGGAAGAAGGTGATGATGACAATCTGATTGGCATCTGGCTAGAGCTATCAATCATAATTTCATTAGAACTCTCTCATAATGATTAAAAGCAAGAAAAATAATGGAGCCTAACTGAATATTATATATAGTATATACACTGATCAGCCATAACTTTATGACCACTGACAGTTTAAGTGAATAACATTGATTATCTCGTTACAACTGGATCTGAAAGTCAGTGGGATATATTAGGCAGCAAGTAAACATGTCCCTGAAGTTTATGTGTTGAAAGCAGAAAAAAATGGGTATTGCAGTTTGTTGTGAATGAGGCTGTGCAGTCGCAGACCGGTCAGGTTGTCCATGCTGTCCCATGTCCACAGCTAGAAGCACCTACAATGAGCATGTGAGCATCAGAACTGGACCATGGAGCAATGGAAGATGGCCTGGTCTAATGAATCACGCTTTCTTTTACATCATGTGGATGGCCTGGTGCCTGTGCGTCACTTACCTGGGGAAAAGATGGCACCAGGATGCAGTATGGGCCCCCGGTGGAGGCAGTGTGATGCATGTTCTGTTTGCAAACATTGGGTTCTGCCAATCATAGTTACATAGTGGGTGAGGTTGAAAAAAGACACAAGTCCATGAAGTCCAACCTATGTGTACAGGGCCGCCATCAGGGAGGTACAGCACATACACTTGTAAGGGGCCCCATTGTCTGGACGGGCCCGGCTGACTGGCAGGGATGTGAAAAGGCAGGGGCGAGTGCAGAGGAGCTCCGTGGATGCTCCTGTATGTGTGTGAGTCGGCAGGCTGCTGCTCTGTCACGGGCTGACATCTGGCTCTTTGCTGCCACCTCTGGCCATTTCCTGCATGTGAGAGCGTACAGGTTTGAGGGGGGCTGAGAGCGTACAGGTTTGAGGGGGCACTGAAGGACTTGGTGGGATGGCTAGTGGGCGGGACCATGGGGAATGTTGGTGGTCAGGCTCTGGGAGGGGGGGCAGGCCTAAAGCTGTATAAGGGGCCCCACAATTTCTGAAGGCCGCCCTGTATGTGTATGATTATATGTCAGTGTTACATTGTATATCCCTGTATGTTGTGGTAGTTCAGGTGCTTATCTAATAGTTTTTTGAAACTATCGATGCTCCCCGCTGAGACCACCGACTGTGGAAGGGAATTCAACATCCTTGCCACTCTTACAGTAAAGAACTCTCTACGTAGTTTAAGGTTAAACCTCTTTTCTTCTAATTTTAATGAGTGTCTTGTTAAACTCCCTTCCGCGAAAAAGTTTTACATCATGTGAATGTTACTTTGACATGTACCACCTATCTAAACATTGTTGGTGACCAAGTACACCCCTTTATGGAAACAGTATTCCTTGATGGCAGTTGCCTCTTCCAGCAGCATAATGCACCCTGCCACTCTGAAAAAATGGTTCAAGATACTATCAGCACAGCAGATGGATTGGGGACAGTGGAAGAAGAGGAGGATCAGAGGAGACAGGATTAAACAAGCCTTTTTACACAGTGCAGAGTGCTTAGGTTCCACAGTGAGCATAATAAGCATGCTTTACTGCATATACAGACTGCTTTTACTGTTGTGGGTTTAGTAACACTTTAAATTATGACATTTAACACATATTATGCAGACATGGTCCACTGTTGTCACCACCGGGAAACCCACTCTGAGAAATGCCACGCAGCCATCACCAGAGCGTGAGATGATCCAAGGATCCAAAATAAGTGTGTAAGCAGGTGTCTGTGAATATTTTAGCCCTGTCTGCACTTCATTGTTATTTATGAATATGGGGCTCCATTCACAAAGTGGTATTGTTCCCCTTAAAGAATGTGGTAAAATACCGCTCATCGATTTCAAAATGTTTTTTGGCATTCACAAAAAACGCTACTAATGTACCGCATGATTTTTTTAAGAAGTCTAGCTGTATTTTAGTAGTGAAAAAATGCGGTAATTTAACGCCTGGCACCAGCCGTTAGGGAATTGGTGGCCACCTGAGTCCTTCATTTTTTTTTTTTATTGTTTGTTTTGATTACCGTATTTATCGGCATATAACACGCACTTTTTCCCCCTTAAAATCGGGGGAAAGTCGGGGGTGCGTGTTATATGCCGATCCCCCCAAAAAAAGTGACAAAAAAAATCGAGCGCCGCCAAAAAAAAAGCGGAAAAAAGCGAGCGCCGCCCAAAAAAAAAACGAGCACAGCCGAAAAAGAACGAGCGCTGCCGAAAAAGACCAAGCCGACTGTTCGGCTCCGCTCGCAGTCCCGCCTCCCTGCGCTCGCTCCCGAAACAGCAGGGAGGCGGGACTGCGAGCGAGCCGAACAGTCGGCTCTGTCTTTTTCGTCGGCGCTCAGTCTTTTTCGTCGGTGCTCGGTCTTTTTCGTCGGCGCTTGCGCGGTCTGTCTTGGCAGGGGGAAATTTAAACGTGGGAAGCTGCAAATGACGCTGGCAAGCTGAAAATGACGCTGGCAAGCTGCAAATGACACGGGGCAAGCTGCAAATGACACTGGGCAAGGCTGCAAATGGCGCTTAAATGTAAGTTTTTTTTTTTTTTCCCCTAAACTTCCCTCCTAAAACTTTTTTTCCTTAAAATGCCCTCCTAAACTTGGGGTGCGTGTTATATGCCGATAAATCCGGTATATCACATACAAAAACAAATTCCCTGGATTCTGTCATAATTACATTAAATGTATACATTTTACTACCCCCCGTAAATCCCCACCGCTCCATCCCCCCCACACCCCAATCCATCCCCATCCTCTTCTCTCACCTCCCCATCTATCCCTTATCTGATTTTCCTCTCGATTTATCCTGTCGTATCCTCCTACAACCTTCATACATCTCATTATCTTCTTAAACGACTTCTAATCTTTCCATCTATTTATCATTTCCTCGATTCCCTCCTCTTCACAGTGTCTCAGATATTCCATGTTATATGTCTCCTCTACCCTTCCGAACCAATCCTTTATTGTGGGGTTTTCTGTTTCTTGCCAGTATCTTGGTATCAGACTCTTAGCCGCATTGATCAGATGAGGGATCACAGATTCTTTATATTGTTTTATTGAGCTTTCTATCCCATGGAACAAGCACGTCTAAGGTTCTTCTAATATTTATCTTTTAGTGATTTATTTTATTAAATGTAAAATCTCTTTCCAATAACTTTTTATTTTTGGGCAATCCCACCATATATGTGCCATTGTTCCCACTACTTTACATCCCCGCCAGCAATGTGGTGATTTCCTTGGTTGGTATTTACTTATTTTATCTGGGGTTATGTACCACCGTGTAAGGCATTTATAGTTCATCTCAGCTGTATTAGTGTTGACTGCGGAGCCATGGACCAATCTCAATTTTTTTTCAAATTTTTGTTTATTCCCACGGGTTCCCAATTCTTTTTCCCATTTTTTTATGTATGGCAAATCCTCCAGCCCTTCCATTGCCATTAAAATGTTATTAATCCATGATATACCATTTTTTTGTGTTTGATGCCATACTCAGCCATTCCAGCGGTATTAGATCTTCCGCTGATCTTAGTGGTTGTGTGCAAAGTTCTGACAAAGTGCTTCAACTGGAGGTACCGCCATTCATTAATCATCATCAAATCTGTCTTGCTTTTTAATGCTTGAAATATTCCCCCCTTTTCTGTTATATCCTTTAATTGTGCATTATCATTTTTTATCCAGTCTCCAAATATTTTCCCTTTTCCCGGAGTGAAGTAATTTGTTTCTTTCAATGATATTAATGGAGAATTATATTTCCATTTGCCTTGATTATGTATTAGCCTGCGCCCTTAACAACCACTAAACAACATGGATGTTAAGGAGTAATAAAAAAATCAGGGAAAAAACGGTGTGGGGTTCCTCCCCCAATCCAAACCATGCCGTTCAGGTCTGGTATAGATTTTGAGGGGAATCCCATGTCAAAATAAACAAAAAAAATGGAATGGAGTCCTCCCCAAAATCTATAGAAGGCCCTTATCCAAGCATGCAGCCTGGCAGGTCAGGAAAGGGAACAAGCGAGCTCCCCCCAAGCTATACAAGACCATATGCCCTCAATATGGGTGGTTGCTTTGGGGGGGGGGGGGTCAAATGCCAGAGCCGGCAGATGACAGAAGCCTTTGGCATGAGCAGACCTTTTTTTTTTTTCTTTTTTCCGGTCTGCAGTGGTGGTGAGCGTCGTGATTGACGATGGATCTACACTGGGGGACATTTTTTTTTTAAATAAAGGCCTTGTCAAAAACTGTCTATCTTTTTTTACACTACACATTTTTTTAAGGGTGAATGAATAGGGTTACTATGTACCCCTTACTTATTCACATGGGGGGCTGGGATTTGGAGGCCCCCTTGTTAAAGCAGGCTTCCAGACTCCGATAAGCCCCCCGCCTGCAGACCCTTACAACCGCCGGTCATCAACATGGGGACAAGGTGCTTTGGGGGAGGCAGAGACACCTCTGCTCCAAAGTGCCCCCCCTTGTTGGGGATATGTCGCTTGGTAAGGTTCGGGGGGGAGGGTGCACACTCGTCCCCTCCCTTTCCTGACCCGCCAAACTGTATGCTCGTATAAGGGTACGGTATGGATTTTAGGGGGACCCCACTCAATTTAAAAAAAAATTTGGGCGTGGGGTTTTCTTCAAAATTCATAATAACATTGAAAGGCCTAGTATACATTTGGGGGGGGGGGTGGCCATTTTATTCCCGATTTCTTTCTTGCCAACAATTCCTTTTTTCATATCCAGGGTTGTAGGGAAGAGGTCCTTGTCCCCATCAGCATGGGGAACAAGGTGCTTTGGGGGAGCAGTGCCACCCCTGCCCCAAAATTCCCCCCCCCCCATGTTGAGGACATGTGACTTGGTATGGTTCAGGATGGGGAGCACTGCCTTGTCCCCTCCCTTTCCTAACCTGCTGGGCTGCATGCTCGGAAAAGGGTCTGGTATGAAGTTTAGGGGGGGGCCCCACGCCATTTTCTTTCCAAATTTTTTATTGTACGTTTTACAGAGGAACTCTACACATTTAACTACTGCACAGTGTAAGGCTCATCTCTAGGTTGGGGTACCACCATAATGTTTGACTTGTACATGAACACGGTCCTGCCTGGTCCTGGGTATTGACAAGCGTGCACAGGAAGAGGTACCCCCATGTGCTGGACGAGTAGGCCCCACCCACAAGTGAAACAGTAAAAACAAGTTTTTATTTTTTTTATTTTTTATTGCAATTGTTTATAATACATGGTGCTGCAAACTACATTTATTCATTTAGTTAGAGTATACATTTACTGTAAGTGATTCTATGGTGACTAGACTAGCCATAAACACAGGAAAGGGAATGGATCTGCAGTCATGATCAGACAGCTAAAAAGTTGATTTTTTAAATATTTGGCACATAATCATGCGCACTCATGATAATTGGGTAGGATTATTAAAGGTATGTTTTGCCTATGGATTATCAAAGAAAACAATAGCAAGTGGTTAAAAATCCAATTCAGCTGATGGACTGTTCCTGTGAGGACAGTGAGGACAGTTGGCCAGAAGCATGTCTTCTATTTCCCAAAGGCCCATGGACTTTGCTGACCAAAAACCATCTTGCATCATACTTTTGAGACCCACATGAGTAGAAGGTGCAGGAGAACACCCAGCACCCATGTTGTTTTAGTCTATGCCTGGTCCATGCTGATTTTGCTTTCGCTGTGTGAATGACGGATGCCTGAAGTTGGTGCAGCTCAATTCTTTGCCTGATTGTCGTGGAAATGAGTACTGAGCTGTTTCATGGTTCTTAGTGCCCATGTAAACCCAACGTTACTGCCTTATAAGAAAGAAGTTCTGCTTTTAATCTCATGTAAGTAAACAGTGTTTTAAATCTGAATTGTTCAAAATGCAGTGACCTGTAGCAGCATATACGATTTTTGTTTACTTAGCTAAGACTAATCCTGATTGGTTTCTATAAAGTGCTGCAGTTTTTACATGGCTCTTTGGCTTAATCACTTGTAGGACAGTTCTTTTTTTTTATTTTTTTATCTCCTTTTTATTCATTTTCTCAAAGGTTTCATCAAAGCTTTAATCATCGTATCACATTCAATAAAATAATTTTATACAAATCTCGAAGCAGGGTTGTAAGACAGTTGTGCAGCAGTATTGGTGAGTCAATGATAGAAAATTAACCTTTTCTTGGGCTGCAGCCAGGACTCGACACCTGCGGGAAAGCATGGGAATGGAGTTACTGCACTTTTTCTACAGCAGGAACTCCATTCCCATTAGCAGCTGCATCCCGCAATTCATGTGTGTCCTGTCACCTTCATTCCGGGACAATACAGCATCCCGGAATGAAATGAGGACACACAGCCATCCTACTGTATCATGTCCGCAGCCTCTGGCCATAACATGTCCGCAGCCTCTGACCATAACATGTCTGCAGCTTCTTTCGACCTCCTGTATCATGTCCGCAGCCTCTGGCCACCTCCTGTATCATGTCGGTAGCCTCTGTCCACCTCCTGTATCATGTCCGCAGCCTCAGGCCATAACATGTCCGGAGCCTTTGTCCACCTCCTGTATCATTTCTGCAGCCTCTTGCCATCTCCTGTATCATGTCTGCGGCCTCTGGCCACCTCCTATATCATGTATGCAGCCTCTGGCCATAACATGTCTGCAGCCTCTGGCCATAACATGTCTGCAGCCTCTGGCCATAACATGTCTGCAGCCTCTGGCCATAACATGTCCGCAGCCTCTGTCCACCTCCTGTATCATGTCTGCAGCCTCTGGCCATAACATGCCTGCAGCCTCTGTCCACCTCCTGTATCATGTCTGCATCCTCTGGTCATCTCCTGTATCATGTCTGCAGCCTCTGGCCATAACATATCTGCAACCTCTGGCCATAACATGTCCTCAGCCACTGTCCACCTCCTGTATCATGTCGGCAGCCTCTGGCCACCTCCTGTATTATGACGGCAGCCTCTGGCCACCTCCTGTATCATGTCCGCAGCCTCTGGCTACCTACTGTATCACATCCGCAGCCTCTGGCCACCTCCTGTATTATGTCCGCAGCCTCTGTACACCTCCTGTATCATGTCCGCAGTGTCTGTCCACCTCCTGTATCATGTCCGCAGCCTCTGGCCATCTCCTGTATGATGTCTGCCGCCTCTGACCACCTCCTGTATCATGTCCGCAGCCTCTGGCCATAGCATGTCCGCTGCCTCTGGCCATAACATGTCTGCAGCCTCTGGCCATAACGTGTCTGTAGCCTCTGTACATCTCCTGTATCATGTCCGCAGCCTCTGGACACTTCCTGTATCATGTCTGCATCCTCTGGCCACCTCCTGTATCATGTCCACAGCCTCTGTCTACCTCCTGTATCATGTCCGCACCCTCTGCCATAACATGTCTGCAGCCTCTGTCCACCTCCCGTATAATGTCTGGAGCCTCTGGCCATAACATGTCCACAGCCTCTGGCCATAACGTGTCTGCAGCATCTGTCCATCTCCTGTATCATGTCTGCAGCCCCTGGCCACCTCCTGTATCACATCCGCAGCCTCTGGCCACCTCCTGTATCATGTCCGCAGCCTCTGTCTACCTCCTGTATCATGTCCGCAGCCTCTGGCCATAACATATCTGCAGCCTCTGTCCACCTCCTGTATAATGCCTGCAACCTCTGGCCATAACATGTCCGCAGCCTCTGTCCACCTCCTGTATAATGTCCGCAGCTTCTGGCCATCTCCTGTATCATGTCTGCAGCCTCTGGTCACCTCTTGTATCATGTCTGCAGCCTCTGGCCACCTCCTGTATCATGTCTGCAGCCTCTGGCCACCTCCTGTATCATGTCCACAGCCTCTGGCCACCTCCTGTATCATGTATGCAGTCTCTGGCCACCTCCCGTATCATGTCTGCAGCCTCTGGCCAACTCCTGTATCATGTCCACAGCCTCAGGCCATAACATGTCCACAGCCTCTAACCATCTCTTGTATCATGTCCGCAATCTTTGACCATCTCTTGTCTTTTATCATGTCTGCAGTTTTTGAAGGGGAGTCTGGAGAGGAGTCAAGAGTGGAAGCGTCATTGGGATGGGGGTCATGGGAGGAGTCAGACGTTTGTAGACAGTGGAGAGGAGACTATAGGATAAAGCCAGAGCCACCAAGCTGGAGCTGTCTGACTGGGCCCTGCACAGTGCACCAGAGAGTAGGTCAGTGACAGTGGCCAGGCCAGGCTGAGGGGAGTCACTGATGTAAGGGGGCACTGATATAAAGGTTCCCCCTTATATCAGGACCCCCCTACCTTAGTGGAATCACTATGCGGAAGGTGGTCTCTGGTCACCAGAGTCCCCCCACATCAGAGTTCCCGGCATTCCCCCTTACAGCACAAGAGGGAACTCTGTGGACCCTGATGTGAAGGGGAACTCTGATGTAAAGGTCAATGCTGCAGACCCTGTTGTAAGTGGGAACTCTGATGTAAAGGGGAATACAGTGGACTCTGATATAAGGTGGTCTCTGGTCACCAGAGCCCCCCCCCCCCCCGTTATCATAGTTCTCCTTTAGATCATGATCTGCAGCATTCCTCTTTATGTCAGAGTTTCCTTGTACTGTAAGGGGAAATCCTACAGACTCTGATGTATGGGGAGAAAGCATACTGTCCTTCTTCCTGTCTCTCCTTCTTATGTGACATATCCAGTGTTGGTCATCTTACTTTAAAAAAGTAATTAGTTAAGTTACAAATTACTTCTCCCAAAAAGTAATTGCGTTAGTAACTCAGTTACTACATTGGAAAAGTAATTAGTTACGCAGCAAAGTAACTGACTTTTTTTTTTTAATATTCTATACGTGCAACTAAGGGGCGGGTCTAGTATTACTGTAACCAAGGGGCGCATTTATTATTATTGTTATATATCGTGTAACCAAGGGGCTGCTCTATTATTACTCTAACCAAGGGGCAGATCTGTTATAGCGTGTAAGCAAGGGGCGGGTCTATTATTATTATATCGTGTAAGGGGCGGGTCTATTATTATTATATCGTGTAAGGGGCGGATGGCTACAGAAGAGGGCGAATGTTAAATTAATGGGCAGAGCTCGATATATAACAATAATAATAAATGCACCCCTTGGTTACAGTAATACTAGACCCCCCCTTACTTACACGATAGAAGCCCCTTGCAGAGTAGCACGAGCATCGGGAGCGTGCGGCATCGCCTCGTACAATTACATGTTAACTGCGCCTGCGCTGTGTAGAGTTCACTCAGAGCTGTTTAGATTCGGCAATTTTCGGAAGCTCCGTAGTCCTTCGTACTGTGCAAGCGCTGCGCCTGCGCAGTACAGGGGGTCCTTATCCGACGGGGGAACTTTTTCGGCAGGACACCGGAATTACACTACTGCCATCTAGTGGCGGTAGATGTAATTAGGGTAACTAAGCCAAAGTAATGGGAACTGAGTTACCATGAAGGGAAAAGTAATCAGTTAGATTACTAGTTACCCTCTAAAGTAACTGCGTTAGGTAACTCAGTTTATTTTAACTCAGTTACTTACATTACTGGACATATCACATGACCTGAGATGGGACAAAGGAGAAGCTGCTCTTATTTTGTATGGGTATCATGCTGAGAAGCAGGTCTGAAATGAGTGAGCACACAGATTATGGGTCAACAACTCAGCCCTAGACCTCCCTTCACCTCCTTAAAAAACCCCAGGAGCCCCTTTGCCCCTCAGGGCTCATTCACATGGGTGAGGGTCGCATTCAGGGGCATTCCTATGAGTTTCTTATGTTCATTCAGGGCACTGGAGGACATTGTTGCAGCACTGGTGGCAGCACTACTGCTATTACTCAGTCTATTCATGTTTTACATCCAAGTTAAATAGACTATTTAGATGCTCATGCACTCTGCAGTGTAGTTGAGCATCATGGCAAATGTAGTTCCAAAACATCTGGAGTTCCAAGGTTCGCCATCACTGCTATAGATCATTATTGAGCCTTATATGGTATTGCTTTGGGTCAGTTGCCTGGTCACTGCAATGGTCGCAGTTTTTATTCCAAAGTAGAGGATGTATACTTCTATTTTTTATCATTAGACGTTCATGGTCTATTATTCCATTGTAAAAGGTAATTTGGTTTTGGCCATCTAAGGCTGGGTTCACACATGTCCGGTGGATATTGTATGTATGTTTTGACTGCGATTAAAAAAAGCATTTGTTCAGCGGTTCAGGTGCATTTTTGATGCGGTTCTGATGCAAATTTGCAAGGCTCAGGACTGGATTTTTGTAACAGCTGCATTTTCAGTGCTGGCTAATACGTAGTAGATAAAGGGTGTCAACTCCTGTAGTAGGAGAGCAATCCGTGCTGGAATCCTGAACTAAATCCTGAACACAACTTGTTGGATTCAATATGAACTCATGTAATATCACATCGGTTCATTCCCAATATCTTTGAGGACAGAAGGCAGTCCCCGGATGGGAATGTAGCCAGGTTGGAAAAACGAGCCCACCTGCTGGGACATGTGTAATTACAAGCTTCAAGGGAGACTGTTACTACTAAGGTC
The DNA here is from genome assembly GCA_028564925.1 of Lithobates sylvaticus. Classification (NCBI taxonomy): domain Eukaryota; kingdom Metazoa; phylum Chordata; class Amphibia; order Anura; family Ranidae; genus Lithobates; species Lithobates sylvaticus. Next base: position 87,910,294 of record CM053027.1, on the reverse strand, counting down.
GCTATGGATACCTGTTGGATGAAAGGCAAAGGGGGGGTGGCTTTGAGTGGGTGTGTGGGTTTGAATGAAGAGTTCACACACACAGGGGTCAGTCCCTGTTTGCTGGGAATCCCTGACATGAGAAGGTGTCTCTCTGCCTTTTCTCCTATGAACACAGCTGATGATGATTCTATTCAAGCCGCATGGCTTGGCAGCCATTTTAAGGTTTTCATGGAGGGCCTTGTGATAAGTATCTTTGATATTCTTGTATTATGTGATTTGATTGTAAACTTTGTGATATTGTAATATCTTTTAATACTTTATGTTAGCGTTCCTGATTCTTGGGAAATAAATAAGATAGTGTTTTACTAGCAGTAGTTTGTGTTTGGTTTCATAGCTAACCTCGTATTATTGTGATACTAACAGTAGCATGCGCTCATGGGTTTAACAGACTAACAACATTATAGGGACTAGACAAATTAATATACAGATATAATTATTATATCGAGTACTTCACAACTGAACACATGTGCGATTCAAAAGCATTCATAAAGATCTCAATGAGCCTGGAATTTACACCTGAACCACACTGCAGTGCTCAGAAAATATATAACAAAAAAAGTGCAGCGCTAGCTAGTTAGCGCTGCACTTTTTTTGTTATATATTTGCTTTTTGCCTACTATCTGGGTTATAGTGCATAGCTGCTGTTTGTTATTGTGGTTCGTTTTTAGCGCAGATATTTATTTTATTTTATTTATAAGTGCTCAGAAAATGTACAGGACTCTTTTGAAATTCGCACTGCGTATGCACCGCATTTATGTGAACAGCTTCAATTGAAAACAATGCTATTTCACATGTCATGCGAATCGGATGTGGTTCAAACGCATCCAATTCGCATATATGTGTACTGAGCCTTAAAAACTCTGTTGGAGAGGTTTCCCTGCATTGTTTTTTGTGTCTGGCACCTCCCACAACGCCATAATAAAGGTGTCACTCTCCTGCAGAGGATTGTTTTCTTATAGCACACAATGAAAAGTGACACCATCATTTGACTTTGTAATTGCCTTGGCAGTTGAGTACAGTTGGGAATTCCAATAGATATAACTTTGCTAGAGTTCTAGAGAGATGCAAGAAATTAGATTCAGCTTGTTAGCAATCATGGAAAACTACCAGCTTTTGATACAACTGACCTTTAAACCTGCCATAAAAGAAATACGAGATTATTATAGTTCATTACCCCAATTACCTGGCTGTTATTTTGACCCCAATAGATTTAAAACATTCTGTCTTTCTTTGACCATGCAAAAGTATGTAGATCAGAATACTAGAAAAATGCCAGACGTTTTAATCTGTAGGCTTATTTTAGCTCGCTGACTCAAAGTGAAACATAAGAGTCAACATAAAAACTAAGCAACTAGTATTGTAAAATGATAAGATTAGTAATGGCGATCTCAAGGTTTCTCTCATGCCAGGTTTAATTTAAAATGTGACTTAAAGCTTCCTTGTAAAAGTACAATATTTTTTGGTCTTTTTGGTCTTGCAGACCTTTGCAGACACTTTCACATTGCAAGAAATATATCCTGATTGGGGTCATATTCACCACAACTCCATGTTGTGTTTTCAGTATGCACTTCATATGTAATTGTACTATGGATCTTTATACTGTTATCTGAGAAGGGTGAAGGAAAATACAATTCTACAATTCAGTTTTCTCCCTAGGGTCCAGAAACGATGCAGGGCAATCTAGGATGGGGTGCTGCAGGAGCTCAGTGATCTCCTGTTCATTTACATTCCCTGTGCTGAATGAACTCAGAAGCGTTCAGTTCTGAGCCCTTCCAGGTGCAAAGGCTTGGTGCCTTGGCAGCAGCTGCAGCAGCCAGGGGGGACTTTTGTATCCTCTATGCACTGGCTGGAGGCCACCACATAGTAGAAGTGCCAGTAAAAAGAAAAAATAGAAATGTATTAAATAATAATTACCATATTTATCGGCATATAACACGCACCTTCATTTTAGGAGGGACGTTTTTTCAGGAAAAAATTAAAATTTTTAAATAAAGAACTTTGAAGCAAAATAAGGGTCAGTGCCCATCAATGCAGCCTCACCATTGCCCATCTGTAGCCTGAACCATGCCATCTGCAGCCTGATCAATGCCATCTGCAGCCTCACAATTGCCCATCAATGCAGCTTGATCAATGCCCATCTGCAGCCTCACAATTGCCCATCAATGCAGCTTGATCGATGCCCATCCGCAGCCTCACAATTGCCCATCAATGCAGCCTGATCATTGCCCATCTGCAGCCTGATCAATGCCCATATGCAGCCTCACCTCAGATTACTGCTGCCTTCTAAGAGGACAGGGAGGGGTGTGGAACGAGCGCCGTCCGATTACATACAGCGAGAATCTCCTGTTTACCCGGCGGCCTCTTTGATACAAAGTCCTATGATAGACAGAACACTGGTCCAATGCTGTCCCAGGAGATGGGACTTCCTATTACAGAGGCCGCTGAGTAAACAGGAGATTTTTGCTGTATGTAATCTGACGTCGCTCGCCCTTCCCCCTCCCCATTCCCTCCTAGGCAGCCCAAATTGCGGTATCGGCGTATAACACGCTCACACTATTTGTATATTTTTGTATATGTATGCATGATACTATATGTGGGAAAGAAACTCAACCTTCGGGGGATTCTTTTGGTCTTGGTACAATATGTATAGGAAATCCATGCTTTTAAGGGTTACAATCCCCAGTTTGTCGTTTTGACTATTTCTTTAATAAAAACTTTTTTACTTTTATATATGTTGTAATCTTTATTCTGAGAGGAGATCCCCAGCACTTCTAAAGTCCCATCCTTTGCATTATACTTGTATTTTCTTCAGTTACTCCAGGAATGTGATGCTGACCTTTCCCTTTTTGTATTTTTTTTTGTTACAGTATATTGTTAAACAATAAAAGTGAATGCTGTGACCGTAGATATCCTTAAAAAAAGAGAGGTTTAGAGTTGTTTTTTTTTAGAATCACACTTACCTAGATAGATACAACATCGGCTCTCTAAGACTGAGAACTGAGCGATCAAACACCACTAATCACTAATTTCTCATTGCTGTCAGTCACTGCTGTCTGTCTCCCCCTCCCCAGCCCCAGTGCTGTTCCATTTTGCTATGCAGCTAACACCACTAAGGACTTAAACCCAAAAAAGAATATGTTCAAAGCCTTATGTCTTATATTTCATTTCATTTTTACATTTGTTTATAAAAAAAACTGATATAAACATCCCTCAGGAGACTTGGCAGCCATGGTAAGTTCAGTAAATATATTACTTACAGTATTTGACTTGATTCTGATTATTTTCTCCTAATTAAATCTTTCTCTGTGGTGTGATTCAGCAAGCTGTTTACGCAGTCAGCTGTGCGCAGAGAAAGAACTTAAACTACACATTTATTTGCAAATGAAACTTTTAAATTATTCCCTTTAACTAATTAACACAGTTAAAAAAAACAGGGAAAAATGAAACTTCTTTACTGGAAGAAAAGCAAATGAAAATGGCAAAATATTTACACTGTTCTGATGTTTTTTCAAGTAATTGGGTTCTTAGGCCAATGACGCACAAGCAATTCTGACGCTAGCGATCTGGCCACTGACAATCTATTAAGCCCCATACACATGGTCGGATTTTCCGATGGATTCTGTCCTATCAGACAATGTTGTCGGAAATTCCGACCATGTGTAGGCACCATCGGACAGTTTCCATCGGATTGTCCGACGGACAAAGTCCTATCTCCTGCTGGATAGATTTTTTGACAACAAAGTCAGATCACACCAAATCCGATCGTGTGTAGCGAATTCCGACGGACAAAGTGCTACGCATGCTCAGATCACATTACAAGACCAAAGCTATTGGCTACTAGCCTCTACGTAGTCCCGTCGTAGGCAACAAACGTCACCACGTTCAGAATGATCGGATTTTCCGACAACTTTGTCCGACCGTGTGTACGCAAAACCAACATCGGACAAAGTACGACGGACATGATCCGACGGACCTGGTCCTCGGATAATCCGAGCGTGTGTATGGGGCTTTAGAATGTGTGAGATGTCGCTCTTATAACCAGTGATTGAGACTCCTCGGTATTGGGGTCAGCGACGGAGCGACATCTCAGTGTGTGTAGCTACAGCAATTCCATAGGAGCACACAGGCAGCCTTCTTTCTCTAGCGCCAGAATCTCCCATGTGTCATCAGCCTTAAAACCATCTGTTTTAGAGTTTTGGAGATACTGTATATATCTATATAGATATATACACTATAGTACCAAAAGTATTGGGACGTCTGCCTTTACACGCACATGAACTTTAATGGCATCTCAGTCTTAGTCCATATTGAGTTAGCCCACCCTTTGCCGCTATAGCAGATTCAACTCTTCTGGGAAGGCTGCCCACTAAGTTTAGGAGTGTGTCTATGGGAATGTTTGACCATTCTTCCAGAAGCGCATTGGTGAGGTAAGGCACTCATGTGGACAAGAAGGCCTGGCTCACAGTCTCCGCTCTAATTCAACCCATAGGTGTTCTTTCTAGTTGAGGTCAGGACACTGTGTGGGCCAGTCAAGTTTCTCCACCCCAAACTCCCTCATCCATGTCTTTATGGACTTTGCTTTGTACACTGGTATGCAGTCATATTGGAACAGGAAGGGGCCATCCCCAAACTGTCCAAAATGTCTTGGTATGCTGACGACTTAAGAGTTTGCTTTACTGGAGCCAAGCCCAACCCTTGAAAAACAACCCCACACCATAATTCCCCCTCCACCAAATGATTTGGACCAGTGCAACAAAGCAAGGTCCATAAAGACATGGATGAGTGAGTTTGGGGTAGGAGAACTTCGCTGATCTCATCCAGATAGAACACCTTTGGGATGAATTAGAGCTGAGACTGAGAGCCAGACATTTTCATCCAACATCAGTGCCTGACCTCACAAATAGGCTTCTGGAAGAATGGTCAAACATTCCCATAGACACGCTCCTAAACCTTGTGGACAGCCTTCCCAGAAGAGTTGAAGCTGTTATAACGGCAAAGGGTGGGCCAATTCAATATTGAACCCTATGGACTAAGACTAGAATGCCATTAAAGTTAGTTAGATAGTTAGATACCATTAGTAACTACTACAAGACTGTTGCCATAGGAGACAACGGTCCTACCTATACAGAAGTGGTGTCTGGCTGGAGGCATTCACCTGTATAGCTATCTTCCTATAGAAGTCTCAGAGTCTGCCAATTATCATTTTAACTACCTAAGGGTGTCCTGGCCCTAACCCCCCCCCCCCCCCCCAGTTCTGTTCAAGAGACAATAGATCTCTTTGCATTCAAAAAGTGTCTGGGGCCCACCACGTCATCTTGCATTACACCCACCATGCCTTGTAACCCACTCTACACAGAAGGATGTCAGCTCTCCCTAACTCTGGAGGTCACCATTAGGCTTCGGGGGCCCCGGGACTTTGCTACAATTGTTATGCACTAACCTTTTTGTGTTTTGTAAGAAAATAAAACAGAAAATGTACCCTTACTTTTCCAGCTATACCAGCTTAATTTCAATACCTTGAATTGTGATAAACTCCTGAAATGTGTATTTATGAATAATAATATGCATTCTTTTACAAAAAATTATTTGTGAGAATGACTCTCCAGTACCAGTAGTTATTGTATACTTTTTGCTGATCACAACAACCATCATTTCATAGTAATTTCAACAATGAGGTGACTCCATTTACTAAGATTAGAGTCACATACTTTCAAAAACACACTGACATCAAAAACTTTATTTCAATGAAAGAAAATAAAGAGAAGGTTAGCAATTGTATTGAACAAAATGAATATTAAACAGATCATGTTCTTTCAGGTTGCGTGTTAGCATAAAAAAACAATGAGGGATGCTGGCAATACAAAATAATAACAAAGTTAACAGAAAAAGAGAAAACAGATTTCCCCACACGCCGGCCATTTGAATTATTTATTTGCAATCAATACTAATGTGAGCTCTGATTAGATTGCACTTATAGAATGTGGAAGAGGTGTTCTCATGAATGTTGTTTGTCTGTTAGATTATACTGCTAAATCTAGCTCACTTCAAAGCTGCACAGCAATACAAACTCTTCTTAACCAGACTATTGCTGCAACTGTATTCTCATTATTCCTGCAGTAAAGATAAGTGTTAAATTAGACCCAAATATGTCATTTTATTTATCCAATATCTTACACTATAGACTGATATGTTTAAATATTTATTTCAGTGCACACGTTCTGTTTGGGCCAAGTTCTACTAAGCATGGCGTTAGCACATTTTAAATGTCAACTCCAAATTCTGTTACTTAGAGCTACCTTTTTCAACCAGGGTGCCTTGAGGTATCTTCAGGGGTGCCTTTGAAAAATGCCTAAAAATTGCACATAAATTGTATACAAGGCAGCCTGTCTTTTGATTACACAAAACCACAGGTTTTCATTGTGCACCATTATGACCTTCTAGCTGCCAACCTACTAACGACCAATGACATCATCAGTTGATAAGGAGTATGTTGGTCACCTACATAGCATCCTTGTTTGACTCCCCCCCTGCCCCTCTCCATCAGTTTTGGGCTCACATTAGCTGAGTGATGGAGGAAAATTGAGGGAGAAGTACCAGTAAATACTAGTCAGTACCAGTTTGCACCTTTAAAGGAGTTGTAAAGGTTATTTTTTTATTTTCTAATTAGGTTCTTTTAAGCTAGTGCATTGTGGTTCACTTACCTTTTCCTTCGATTTCTGCTCACTTCCTGTTTCTTCTCTGTCAGCTTGCCCCCATCATCCGAGCCATTCTGGCTGGGGGTTAACAGCGTGCTCGCCCCCTCCCTTGGGACTACATCCCTGCGGGGAGACGCTGTGTATGTTCACAGGCACGGGAGGCAGGGGAGCTGCGGGCGTGTCTAAGACGCTGTAGCTCCGCCTCCCATGCTATGTTATTGCAATCAGAATGACGATCTCAGCAGCACAGCCTTAAATCCGCCCCTTTATGTTTATTCAATGTATGGGCTTGCTGGGGAGGCGGGAATGGGTGTGGCTGCTGGGCGGTGAGAAATGAGAACAAGGCTCGTTCTCGTTCTTTGACACAGCCAAAAGCCACTAAGCATCAAGGGAATTGTAGTTCGTTTGAAGACGCAACGTTGCTGCACGGAGCACGCTCTAAATACTGGAAGCTGAGGAGATCATAGATACACTAAAGGAGGAAGTTCAGAAAAAGCATATGCATATAACAGGTAAATCGAAAATTTCTGCAGAAATAACAACTATATTCCTGATCTATGCTGCATATAGATCAGATATTGAAATTTTTTTTTTACCTTTACAACCCCTTTAACATTGGGTGTCCTACGTGTGTGGATGTTGCTGCATTATATAAAACTATATAAACACTTTTTTTTTTACATTTTACAATGGGTTGCCTTAAGACTGTCCATAATTTTAAAGGGTGCCTCGAGACTGTCCATAATTTTAGAGTGTGCCTTGACTGAATAAAGGTTGAGAAACACTGACTTAGAGAATGAACAGCAGGTGCTGCTTATAACGCTTACACATCTACCAGTGTATATAATTGTCACCAGAAGGGAATCCCCCATGGGGACCCAGTGCACATAGTACTTGGTCCTGTTCAGATCTATGCATTTTTTAGCAAATACAAGGAGATTTCATTTCTGTTAGTGCTCATTCTAGCTATATGCCAGGATAAAGCCCAATTTATGCGTGTTCCTGTAGAGCTATAGCCAGCACTGAATCCGCTGCCCCCTCTGCATTCTGCAGCTCTGCCATTTAATTTTCCAGCCCTGCAGGCCGGTTACTATACCCTCTGCAATCTTTCTATCTTCCTTGCATACAGAGGAAAGACCGAGCCCAGAATCACCTGCCAGCTACCAGTTATACTAAGGAGAGAGACTAGAGTAGTAGCTGTCAACTTTTTTTCGTGTATTTGCTACCACACTAGTCTCTCCCTGAAGAATAGCTGGCAGGCAGGTCATTGTTCAGTATTTCCTCCAGTGTGAACAGCAGAGGAGTGGGGCAGAAGAGGCACAGGGCTGTGAGCTATGCTTTGCTCTGCACTGCTTTGCATGAGCCAATATTATTTACCTGACATGTCCCTCTCCCACTGCATTCGCAGTAACGACACTTGTCTTGGGAATGCACAGGAAGCTGGAGACAAGCACTAGCAATCAAAGCTAATTTTTTTTTCATCTCCTTGCTAACTGTGTGCTTGGACAGCTGTGGTGGATGCCTTATCTAACCATGCAGCTTGCTTTAGACAGCACATAGTACTACATGTACGTTGTCCCATGGGGACAGGAGACATTACTAATAATAAAAAAAAAAATCAAGTGAGGCCTCTTCTTTATTAAAGCCTAACTTTAACCAAAATCTTTATTTGTGACAAAAGTAATTTTTTATTTAATTTTGGAAAAAGCTAGAAAGGGTTAGAGCCTTTGGTGTCCCGTTTAGAGAGATTACCCTTTGTTAGAAAATTGGGGGCAGGGCACAGATATTAACTACATCAATACTGGGCACTTTCGCCCCCTTCCTTCCCAGACCAGTTTTTAGCTTTCAGCGCTCTCGCACTTTCAATAAGAATTGCGCGGTCATGCAATGCTGTACCCAAATTCAATTTTTATCATTTTGTTCACACAAATAGAGCTTTCTTTTGGTGGTATTTATTCACAAATCCATTTTTAATTTTTTGCGATATAAGCGAAAAAAGAGCGGAATTTTGAAGAAAAAAACAACTATATTTTCTTTATTCTATTTTAAAAACCTAATTTTGTCATAAATTTAAGCCAAAATGTATTCTGCTACATGTTTTTGGTAAAAAAAATCCTGTTAAGTGTATAATAATTGGTTTGCGTGATCACGGACATATGTACGCAAATGATAATGTACAGATGTGTGCAGGTGATCATGGACATATGTGTGTAAATGATCATTGGGACATGTGATTTTACTGTTATATATGTGGGGGGCATTTGTTTTGGGGATCATTACTATGTGGGGACATGTGTTTTGGGGACATGTGTGTGTTTATTGTGTGTTTACTAGTGTGTTTACACTGTGGGGACACTAGACTGGTGATCAGTGAGTAAAAAGCTGTAAAAAACAGCTCATAATCACTGATCACCAGCCGGCTGCATAGATCCGCTCTCCTCTCCTCAGCGATCACTTCCGTGTCAGGAGAGGAGAGCCGATCGCCTAGCAACCAGCTGTTTGTTTACATCACATGACGGCCGTGATTGGACACGGCCGCCATGTGATCAGGAGGGCCAATCACAGAGCCCTCCTGCCGATTTAAAATGCGCCGTGTCCGGGTGACAGTAGCGCATCGGGATAGCACTGCTGCCACGCGTGCGATCCCGCTCCTTCTGAGGGATGTTCCTGAACGTCCACTCAGAAGTAGAGATAGCCCAGACCCCTCAATTCTTGATGTGCATTGCAGAGACAGAAAGTGACTGCAAATTTCCACTCCCACACTCCTCCTTCCTTAGTCACAGAGACAGAAATAAAGAGAAAAAAAAATTGGGTGTGGTTTTAACCAAGGATACTTGTGCTACTGACTGAACCCCAAAATGAATGAATCCTCAACTGTTTATTTCATCATTCATTCCAAATATCCATATACACTGTTAGATGGGTCCGCCATATAAGCAGTACCTGCTGTGAATTGTTTAGCTAACAAAATTTGTCACAAAACAAAATTGCCAGGCAGGACTTGTCACTGTATCCTTATGGCTACACGATCATTTATTGTGGTAGATAACGGTATTGGAAGTATGAGCCTTGTTTTGGGGAACAGAGATCATACCGTAATCAAAATGGGAATTTAAAATGCTGTACATGGAAATGATTCTGTACTCTCTCTATAATCAGCATTCAAGTTTTTTTCATATATATTACCGGGAGGATAACAAATCGTCAGAGGAAAGTTTCCACCTCGAATCAGCAGTACAAATATCAGATGTAGAGTTCCCTGACAAAGCATCCCTACTTGCTAATGTTCTTCAGTGCAACCATTACATCAAACGTGGCTAACTTAGCTTTCTGCAGTTCTTAGCCAATTCATTTGGAAAGTCTTAAAATGTGCTCAGATCCCGGAACCACTCAACACTCGATAATACAATAGAACCTCCATAGAGACCTTTTGATGTTCAGCTGTGGAGGCTGGTTTATTGCAGTAATGGACTATTACAAGATGGAATGTTACAGGTACCATTTTGGAGGAGTATTTTCTTCATAAACCATTTCCCGCTGATTAGTGGGCTTTCCGCACAGAGCAAAATTACTACCTCTCGCCTTCAAATAAATATAGATGAACAATAAAGTTATGTAATTTAAAAATGTTATACATTTCTGCAGAAGTCTGTCCATAGTGAATAAATATATATTTATAAAATATATAAAGCAGATATATTTAGTTAACTGGAATCCACAGAATATGTTTTTGGAAAATAACAGCAGATGAAGAAAAATATATAAAATCAACCATTGATTAAAAATATTTCTAATGATTATGATCTATGAAAACGGTAGGAATGTGATGTTATGGAGTGTGATCTACAGCAGCCAATCAACTGTCAGCTCACAGATTTATCTCCATTCCCGATTGTCTATACAGGGCAATTTGGCGGGATTAACAAAGATTGACACATGGAGAAAATTTTCCAAATTCTATATCTACACTTTTATTTAGTGTTTTATGGGCCAAATAAATGAAAGTGGCACACAACAATTTGTTAATTAGTTGCATAATACTGATTTGGCTCAGCTGAGGCAAAAATACATAGACTTGTGTCATTTGGTATTGTTGATTTGGTGCAAGGAAAATGCACTGGTATTATAAAAAAATATATGATTTCCCTTTGTTAATCCTCCCCATTATAATGAAAACTTTTACAGTTTTCACTAAAAACTTGGAGGTATTTAAGGATAAAACTTTTTTTTGTCTGGATTTTATTGTTGTCTGTGTCTGTGTTCATCCTCTCTAACTGTCCTGGTTACCATTATTACTGTGAATGGAAGAGAAAATCCAAAATCTTGAGTTGTCTAGACCAGGAGTAGAGGCTAAATCTCCCAATAGGGAAACTTATTCCTGTGACAGCTGTTGAAGAAATAGGTTTCCATACTCTATCCAAAATTAAAAAAAAAAGTATTGTATATTGAAAAGTATTTAATAACACAGTTAAGTACTGTCCGTATATATATATTTTTCCCCACAAAGTAATATTTTTAGGAAGCCCAATGCTGGCCCTTAGACCTAACCTCAGACATAAATGAATCAGCAGAAAACACTGTTCTAATAACAGGGATGCAGCAAAAAAGGCAAAAAAAAAGCACAAATCAATCCATTAAAACGTGTCACACATATACTGTAACAAGAACCTTCATCATTGCAGGTAAGTCAGATAAGGAGGACAGCTACAGAATTGGAGGGGCTGGGGCGGCGTCACAAACTTGAGAATTATCATAAAACAGTTTTGGAAGTGATTTAAAAAAATTAGATCCACATTCAGTCCTTTATATTTTGTGTCATACAAAATTATCATTTGTAGTTAAACTGTTTTCCTTTCCTTGGTATTTTTAAAACTCCCTTAACCACTTCAGCCCCAGAAGGATTTACCCCCTTAACGACCAGGCCATTTTTTGTTATACGGCACTGCGTTGCTTTAACTGACAATTGCGAGGTTTTGCGATGTCGTATCCAAACAAAATTGATGTCCTTTTTTCCCCCCACAAATAGAGCTTTCTTTTGGTGGTATTTGATCACCTCTGCTGTTTTTATATTTTATGCTATAAACAAAAAAAGAGCGATAATTTTGAAAAAAAAAAATTATTTTTATTTTCTTCTATAAAACATAAAGAAATAAATTTAGGCCAATTTGTATTCTGCTACGTATTTTCGGTAAAAAAAATCCCAATAAGCGTATATTAATTGGCTTGCGCAAAAGTTACCGCGTCCACAAAATAGGGGATAGATTTAGGGCATTTTTATTATTTATTTATTTTTTACTAGTAATGGCAGTGATTCTTAGCGTGACTGCGACATTGCGGTGAACAGGTCGGACACCTAACAAACATTTTTAACACTTTTTTGGGAACCAGTGACATTACTACAGTAATCAGGGCTAAAATATGCACTGTTATTGTACTAAGGACACTGGCAGGGAGAGGTTAACAACAGGGGTTGATCAAGGGGTTAACTGTGTTCCATCACTGTGTGTTCTAACTGTATGGGGGAAGGTCTCACTGGGACAACACACAGATCTGTCTTCCTGCATAGCTACTTAACCCTTTGATCGCTCCTGATGTTAACCCCTTCCCTGCCAGGGTCATTAGTACAGTTACAGTGCATATTATTTAGCACTGATCACTGTCTTAGTGTCACTGGTCCCTAAAAAGTGTCAGAAGTGTCAGTTAGGTGTCAGATTTGTCCACCGCAATGTCAGAGTCCCCCTTAAAATCGCTAGTCACCGCCATTACAAGTATAAAAATAAATAAATAAATTCCATAAATATATCCCATAGTTTGTAGACGCTATAACTTTTGCGCAAACCTATCAATTTACCAAAAATATGGAGCAGAGTACATTTTGGCCTAAACTGATGAATAAATTTAATTTTTTTATTTTTTTATTGGATACGTTTTATAGCATATATAGTAAAAAATATTTATTTTTTCAAAATTGTTGTATTTTTTTGTTTATAGCGCAAAAAATAAAAACTGCAGAGGTGATCAAATACCACCAAAAGAAACCTCAATTTGTGGGGAAAAAAAGGACATCAATTTTATTTGTGTACAGCATCGCATTACCACGCAATTGCCAGTTAAAATAACGCAGTGCCGCACCGCAATAAATGGCCTGGTCATGAAGGCGGGTAAACCTTCCGGGGCTGAAGTGGTTAACGCCCACCTGTTGTATATGACAAAATAATTTTCATTAACAATTTTGAAATTAAGTGAATAACAATAACAAATAAAATGCAGATCACAGAAATTTTAGTGTGTTTTAACACTAACACAACTGGTCCATGAAAAATGATGGTCAGTGGAAAATTGCCACTTTGCATTGGTGGTCAATGTAGGTGGGAGATGAATTTGTGACTGCTCAAGGAACCCCTAGCAACCTCAGTAGAGACTATAAGGTTCAACAGAACTCTGGGAAAGACTATTCTAAACTCAACAGAAATCAGTCTGGCACAGAAAATACATTGAGTTAATTGTTTGGCTGCACCAAAAGTCCTTCATACACCAACTATCCTGTGTAGATTGTAGACATGGCTTATTTTTTACACAATGGGCTTAATTTACTACATTGTAACGTTAGGTGTAATTAAGGGAATTTAAGTGAAACTGGGCCTCAGGTACAACATCAAACACCCAGTAATGTTAAGGAAAGTCGTTATTTTTTCAAATTCCGCTACACAATGAAAGCATGAACTTCGTTTTGGATAGAGTAGGGAAGGATTAGAATCCCCGTCAGGTTTTACTGCTGTCAGAAGCTCAGCTGAAAAGATTACTTCACTTCCTGTCTGGATAAAAAGTTATCCCCAGGACAAGAAGCGAGGGCAACTCTAATTCCCCGTACACGCGGTCGGAATTTCCGACGGAAATAGTTTGAGAACTGGATCTAAATCCAACAAAATCCGATCGGACTTTTTCCGATTGTGTGTAGAGAATTCCGATGCACAAAGTGCCACGCATGCTCAGAAAAAAATTGGGGACGAAAGCTATTGGCTACTGGCCTCTACGTAGTCTCGTCGTACGTGTTGTACGTCACCTCGTTCCGAACGATCGGATTTTCCGACAACTTTGTGCGACCGTGTGTATGAAAGACAAGTCTCGGCCAAAATCCATCGGATTTTGTGGTTGGAATGTCCGACCGTATGTTTCACACGGGCGGCTGTTAAAAGCATGTTTTGTTATTTTGAAATTCCAAGACTCCAGGCACAGCGATTACTTGCATTTGTACATTGCGATTAGCTGTGTTTACATGCGGCTGCTTTGGAACATTCTTGCCATTTCTGATGTTCTTCCTGTTTTTATATCCTTGATGCTACTTCTATCCGCAGGAGAAATAGTGCATTGGGATTACCTGCAGTTATGTGCAGCTAGCTGCAATAAATCGTTCCTGGACGCAGTTAAATTTATTTTTTATAACCTCACAAAACCCCATGTAACGAAACCATTGCTAAATGCAGTGTGTGAATGGGGCCATAGGAAAGCATTGTCTGAGTTTAGCTGCAGTAGATAACTTGATCTATCTGCAGCTAAAAGTTGAGTTCTGTCCGCCCGTGTGAAAGGGGCCTAACAGCGAACTAAAAAGTGGATGAACTTAAGTGGGGGAATGCTAGAACCTCTGTCAGATTTCTATTGTTGTTTGTTTCCCTGTTGCAGATTTTCCCTCACTTCCTGTTTAAACAGAAAGTTAGTGGAAATCTCTCTAAAGGCCCATACACACGAGCGGACTTTGTACAAACTTTCCCGTGGATTTTTGTACAAAGGGCGTCGGCCGTGAACTTGTATTGCATACACACGGCAGGACTTTTTCAGCCAACTTTCACCAATTCACGTGGTTTTTCTGCTCTTTACTGCCACCTTTTGTCAACTTCTGTATTGTTGTCTGATCTTTTGCATTGGTTCTGAGCATGCGTGTTTGTATTTTGTACAAAAGTCCTATGGTTTTGTGTACACATGATCGGACTTTGCTCCATCAGACTTTTGTTGCCGGAAAGTTTGTCCGTTCGAACAGCCAACAAAAGTCCGATGAAAACCGAAAAAGTTTGTCCGATGGAGCGTACACACGGTCGGATGTTGCCTTAAAACAGCTAATTTGCATGTTTGTTGTCAAAAAGTCTGATCATGTGTATGGGGCTTAATAGAGCTCTGGATAGCAGTAAAACCTGACAAGGGTTCTATCCTTTCCCTGTTCTATCCAAAAGTAAAAAATTGTGTTTGATATAGATATACTTAAATACATCTGTTGTTTCAGTTAATTTGACCTTATTTAGACCTAGTAAATGAATCCTAACAATTATTGATGCATTGGAGAATATTTTCATTAGGTGATTTTATTGCAATTTTTTACAAACCTGTTTAAAGCTGATGTTTAAACTTTGATTTTTAAGCATACTTATCCTTGACAAGCAGCAACAATCCATGTAGCACTGGTCTGACTTAGATACATTTCAATTGGTAGCTAAGGGATACTGTAATAATATGAATTCCTTGTTGAATAAATTTGTACTGGTGCTCAAAAAAACAATAAATATTCTCCAAACCATAGAGTCACATGAGAGAGATTTGAGTCTAATGGCAGGGTTTTGGAGGTGCTGCAGGTATTTGTAGGCAAGCCGTGCCGGTTTAGGAGATATCCGGGGTAGCTACAGGTAAGCCTTATTATAGGCTTACCTGTAGCAAAAAGTGGATTGTAAGGGTTTACAACCACTTTAAAGAGTAACTCCACTGTAGCATCAGCTGCTATATCTGCAGGGCTCTAATGAGGAAAGTGGCAATGTCTGCGCCCCTTTAGATGTGATTTCAATTTGGGAGTATTTGGAGACATTTTTGTAGCAGGGGATGCTCAAAATCTGACTTTTAACTTAGTGCAGACTTCTGGGAAAAATCAGTAAGCCAATCACACACAGAGAAAATTTAATTTCTGGGAGGGGATCTGTACACCATTTGTGTACAAAACGTCACCAGGTAGCCATATTGCATTGCATTTTACAGAAAATGACAGTGCTGCAGATTGAAAAGGAAAGGTAATTTTTAATAACATTTAATTACAATTTGACTTCTGTAGAAATTATATACGCTATATTTTTACTTGCTATTTTTTTTTGCCCACAAAAGTAGAGTCACCCTTTAAAAGGGCTTTTTCAAATATGAAATATTCATACAGTAATATTATATTTACCCAATTAAAAAAGGAATAAAAACAGATTTAATTTATTTTAGTACTGCAAATAAAAAATAAAACTATACAAATTTTAGCTTTGTTGCATTAATTATATGCATGAGCATTATGTAGCAGATGAAAACTACAAAGCAATATTAGAAGTGGACACAGAATTTATTTAGTGTAGTGAATATGCATGTCATTGTATCTACACCTGCATGCTTTGTAAACTGTATAGTAAACGGTTTTTACTGATCAGCTTGTCTACCTGTTAAAAATAAGTAGATTTCAAAAATTAAGACAGTAGCTACGCTTTTGCATGTCATTTCCTAGAATGCATAGTCAGGTTTGTAATGGATTGCCAATTCACAAATACACCCAATACATCCACAATGCCACCCATGCTTAATGCACGTGAGTACTGTAAAAAGAGCCTCTATTTCTACACTGGCTTACAAATATAAAGCATGAAAAAACTTATATATACATTTTATTGTATTTAACCATCTCTGCATTCTAGCCAGTCCTCAAGGACAAATCAAATCCTAACAAATGTGATGCATATCATGATAAGGGACTGTATATTATAAGCATTTTCCCCTCTTTAATTAAGGTAGATGACACAAATTATGGATACTTAAGACTCCGGAGATGTGGAACTTGGCAAATACAGTTTAATAGGAACATTTAGGAAACATGATTATTCTCTGAATTGTTCTTTTGTGTTAAAATCATAAAGATAAAAACAAATATTTCAGGCATATCCATTTAAAAGCTAGCTTTCTATATCTATTGGATACTATAGGTGCAAGATCTGTTCAGTATACTCACGACAATCAATAATTGAGGATTAATAGGAACTATTGTGGATGCCACAGGTCAGTTATTATTGTGATTCTCAATGAGAAACAATAGTTAAGGAGCTCTTTTTTAATTATTATTATATATATATTTTTTAAACAAAATAAGATTATGAAACTTAAAGCGGAGTTTCACCCAAAAATGGAATTTCCACTGTCCGGATTCCTCCCCCTTCCGGTATCACATTTGGCACCTTTCATTGGAGAGCAGATACCTGTCTAATATAGGTATTTGCTCCCAAAAGATCGCAGTGATATCCGCGGCGATCTACGCCATGTCCGGGCCCCTCCTCTGTCTCCCCCGGTGTCACAGGTCTCAGAAGACAGCAGGGACCACTCAGAACACGCATACGCAGTAGGGAACCAGGCTGTGAAGCCGCAAGGCTTCACTTCCTGATTCCCTTACTGAAGATGCCGGCGCCTCCACCAGGGAGCCGAGGGACGGGTCGGCTTCGGGTGAGGACATTGCGGGCGTCCTGGACAGGTAAGTTTCCTTATTTTATTTTTATTTTTTTTCAGTGGAACTCCACTTTAAGAAATAACGGTGAACTCTTCAGGTGCTGTAAATGTTTTCCAATGTGCCTATTCAGCACTATGGACAGCGGCACTTCTTATAGACTCATTGTTTGTATTGTAAAATGGCCTGGCGTATGTGCAAAAGAATTGTGATGGGCAAATATGTGATCAATAGGACTTTTACGGATTATGAACAGGATGAAGAGTAGGGTAAGCCCTATTTTCCATGGAGGAATGTGGCAAAAAGATAAAAAGGGGTAAAATTAAAATATACTTACAGGAGTGCAGCTTATAGCTTTTGTTTTCTTTCAAAGTAAACATGGGAGGCAGGTAGGTTTTGTCTAAATTCCCAGGCAGAGGGAGTGTGGAAGAGCCTGGTAGCCATAAGGATCAGGCATTAGTGTTTTGGCAAGAAAAACCCAGTTGAAGCACCGCCACCAGATCAGTTTGACTGGTACCAGTGTGGCAGGGTGTTGCCCATTCACTGTCCCCCTCCAATGGGTATAATATGCCACATGCTTGGTGTGTTGGGCTGGAGGGGGTTCATTTTTTTACTTGAATTAAGTTACTGTTGACCCTGTGTAATAAACACATATTCAGAACTATAGAGAGTGGGTAATGCACATTCAGCTAAAAAGCATCTACTACATTTTAAACATTTGTTGAGATTTAACATTTGCTGAGAACTCATTATTAACACTTTGTGCAGGCTGTTAAAAGTGATTCACTGCTGTAATGTAAATGCACCCCCCTTAGAGACATTTTAGGGTTCTCCTACCCTTAGGGGCCGATCCTTTGGACAGCAGCATTGGCATTCTGGGGGGGGGGGGGGAGTGTTTGTTTGATGTTATAGCTGTTTGAGATACAAACTCCAGCTCACACTTTATAAGCAGTTACAGCAAACAGTTTTGCAGTTTTGTTCCTTTTGAGATAAAGGTTTTCGGTAGATAAATAAAAGCTAAACATTGTAAGCACCCCTGTCAGTGGTAAATGGTTTTCTCTCAACAATCTGAACTGATACATTTGCAGGAGAGCTTGTTCTGTTGAAAAACAACAGACTTAACTGGCCGGATCACCAGACAAAAGCCTAAAAAATAAATCTAATGCAACCATCTCATTGAATTGGTTTGCTTCTTGGTTTAATACTGTGTTAATTAAAGGTAAACTGGTCCATTAAACACAGGATTGATTTACTAAAACAGCACAGATCTTCAATTTTAATTTGCAAACTGAATGGTCTCTGAGCTTAGTAAAAAAGATGAAGCTGTGTCTATATCAATCATCCAATCTGTCTATATCAATACTGTTTGATGTATTTATTTTATTACCTTTGCATATGATTGGATATTCAAAGTTATCACAGCTTCATCTTATTTGTTAACTTAAATGAACTTGTACTTTGCAAAGACATTTTTTTTTCTTAGGCCGGCCTTACATGGGTTGAATTCTGAAGGAATTTTCTTTTTCGAAAATCTTCTCTAAGAATTTAAGTTTGAATTTCGCACCATTAGTGGGCCACAGTAATGACCGATTTTTGTGAGGTCATCAAATTTGAGTGATTGGGCATGTGACATTTTTTGAAAAATAAACGATTTTATAATCAATGACGGGAGAATAGTGTGAGAAATATAATCGAAAAATAAATGCCCATGAGCACAAAAAAATGTAATACCCAGGAAAGAAAAGAAGATTTGCAGCCACAATTTTCTTTTTTCTGTAGCATGAGGTGAAACTAAAGGCGCAGTTGGTTGAATTTCAAAATCAATGGTGGCACCATCTCATCACAAGCAATTATTTCAAATTTTTGAAAGAAAATGTGTTCAGAATGCAACCCATGTATGGCCTGCATTACTCAAAGTGTTACTAAACCCAGTAATATGAAAATAGTTAATCTGCCCGCCCCCCCCCCCCCCCCCCCACAGTGCCCACAGCTTAAACATCTTCTTTTTACATTAAAATAATGCCACTATATACCTTTTTGGCTGATCTGTTTTCCCACCGTCAGTGATAAACTGCTATTTTTTCAGTGCTGAGAGTTCAGGTAGGAGGAGATTTCCACTTCAGCCTGTATACACACCCACACGTGTGATACCAATATCATGTGACCTGGCTATCTCTGAGGACAAGTAAATGTTCTCTCCAGCATAAAAGACACAACTGAGCAGGTTGGCTACTCTGCCTGTGTTATCTGACCTTCCGCAGATAGACAGTGCAGGAGGGGGAGGATCTGTGCATACAGGATAAAACAGCCTTTTTACACAATGCAGAGGATTAACCCCTTAAGTTCCACAGTGAGTATAACAAGCATGCTATGCTGCATATACAGACTGATTTTACTGTTGTGGGTTTAGTAACACTTAAAAGAATCACACCATCTGTGTTTATTGTAGTTTAAAGTGGGCATTTACTGGGGGAACTATGTAGGCTGCCATTGCTAAATTCTTCTCCTACAACTGTCATATTGATACAATGGCTTGACTAATGTCTAATGCCGCGTACATGCGATCGGAATTCCCTTTGGAAAAAGCTCTGATGGTTTTCCTGTCGGAATTCCGACGGAATTTCGCTCAAACTGTCTTGCCTACACACAGTCACACCAAATTCCGACGGTCAATAACACCACGACATACAACACGTTCGACGGCACTATAAAAGGGAAGTTTAATGCTTCCGAGCATGTGCCAAATTGTTTCCAAGCATGCGTCGGAATTTTGCGTGTCGGAATTGCATACACACGATCGGAAAATCAGATAGAAAGGTTTTCCGTTTGAAAAATTAAGAACAGGCTCTCAATCCAAAGTCCGTCGGAAATGCCGACAGAATAAGACCGATGGGCATACACACGGTCGGAAAATCAGATGAAAAGCTCCCATCGGACTGTTTCCATTGGAAATTCCGACCGTGTGTACGCAGCATTAGTCAGAGCGCTTAACATGTATGTGGATCAAGTGATATGACTTTATTCTGGCGTAGTTTGCTGGCGTAATTACTGCTTAAGGTTATAAAGCCATGGACAGCCAGATGATTACCACTTTTAGAAGGATGTCAACAATGGCTACCTACATGCTTTCCCCCAGTATAGGTTTGTATTCTAATTCAATAAACATTGACCCGGACTCAGTGTACTAAGTGCTGTCACCATCTGGCTGGATTTGTGTACAGACTGAAGTTTTCTCGCACTGCTCAGAAGGAAATTTGAAATGACTTTGAACGACCTTCAAGATTACTTTTATTGGGCCTTTCAAAAGCAGCAATTGTGGTATTATGACAGACCCTGTAGAAAGGCACTATATGCCACTGTACATGAGAAAAAAAAGCAAGGTTGTTCTGAGCAAACTTAAGAAAGACGTCTTCCATAATAATACATGAAAATAAAACATGGAGTACTGAAACATTTATATATATATATATATATATATTTATATATTTCCTATTCTCTAGTATACCATGTGCTTTTATATAGTCTCTAGAAAACACAAGAGAGGTAAGTCCTATCTGTGCTGTCCTCAACCAGCTGCTTATAGTACTACCAAAACTCCCATTCTTACAACTTTTTTTTTTTCTTTTTCTGGAAAGTTCTGGAGAGGCATAGATGAAGTAAAAACACTAGAAGACAAAGATTTTTTTTCTTTTCTGGTTCTAAACTGTAAAAGTACAAGAATATAGAGTATTGATTATATGGACAATTCAATCCTGGGCCTCAGGAAGTACACTTTGTTATTGAGCTCACGCTATCATACACACAATCTCACTACAACACATCTCTTCACATATCTAGTATTCTCCTGAATTGTGATTTGACTAACATTAGCTGCTTATTTTTTGGAAGTTTATGTACTAAGTGACTGAATCTTAAAGTGTACCTTGGGGTATAAGCACATGATTGTTCTCCATTCCCATCCTGTCATAATTAAATATAAATGTGAGAGAACAAAGAAGGAGTTTATGAAGAGGAATTGTTCTCCATGCAAAAATGGATTAAGGTTGCAAAAAACAGTGAGGAAAACATAAGAAAAGTGTGCAAAATGTATTTTTTTCTGGTGTTTTTTCTTATGTTTTCTAAAATCTTTCCATTGCAGGTTGTGTGCAAAGTTGACAGTTTTACATGGAGAACAATATTTCCATATAATGTCCTACTTCGCGCTCTGTCTCGTTTTCTTTTTTCCAATCATTTATGACAAAAGATATGATGGAGAAGAGATGGTCTTCAGCTGGATTTGTGTACAAGGTCTTATATCTATATCTCTGGCCATTTTGTAGACTGGTCTGAAGTGTGAATACATTAAAAGTCAAAAATATATTATATCTAATGGTGGTCAGACAAATTATGATATGATCATTTAATCAGTCATTTGATGTGACTAAACTGATCAAATTGAATTAAAATCGTAAACCAAAGACCCTCCTATTTGATAGTTTTAGTGAGCTCTTGATTGATTTTGACTCTACCAAAAGATGGCAATGGTGGAATATCATTGCTCACTTGAGAAAATATACATGCATGAGTTGGAGAATTGATCAATTAAATTATAGTTTTTAATAGATTGTTTGTTCACATTTATACTGTTATGCCGCGTACACACGATCGGACATTCCGACAACAAAATCCCATGGTTTTTTTTTTTCGAGGGATGTTGGCTCAAACTTGTCTTGCATACACACAGTCACAAAAAATTGGTCGGAAATTCCAAACATCAAGAACGCTGTGACGTACAACACATACGACGAGCCGAGAAAATTTGAGAACCAGATCTCAAATTTTGTGCTACAGAAATTCTGACACACGGTCGGAATTTCCGACAACAAGCTGCGATCGCACATTTGCCGTCGGAAAGTCCGACCACGTGTACGTGGCATAAGATTGTATTTTCAATCAATATTTTCAGTTGATCACAAACTTGAAGAGTACTGTGTTCTGCATTAAATAATAGATAAGAAGACACTTGTTTGTTTGTTGTGCGTATTAAAATTGATCACAAATTACTATAAGTATGGCCACCTTAAACTTTTAAACACTATTGGCCCTGTGTATTACTAGTGTCTAAGATTAAAGTGTTAATAATGCTGATAGCAACAAGATATTTATGTTTACTTGCTAACACATAGTTAAAGAATGGCAGCTGAGATTGCTTGCTATGGCCAGCAGACACATTCATGCTTATGTTTATAGCAAAGAACACCACCAAAGTTCAGTAACACAAAGCCAATTAGTGGTCTACTTGAATTACTTCAATGCCCCGTACACACAATCGGATTTTCCGACAACAAATGTTGGATGTGAGCTTGTTGGCGGAAAGTCCAACCGTGTGTATGCTTCATCGAACATTTGTTGTCGGACTTTCCACCAACAAATGTTGGCTAGCAGGTTCTCAAATTTTTTGTCAACAAATGTTTGTTGTCGGACTTTCCGATCATGTGTACACAAGTCCGTCGGACAAAAGTCTACGCATGCTCGGAATCAAGTACGAGCCGGATATATAACTAGCGTTCGTAATGGAGATGTCACGTACGTCTTGTACGTCACTATGTTCGTAATTGTTGGCCAACATTTGTGTGACCGTGTGTATGCAAGACAAGTTGGAGCCAACAACCTTCAAACAAAAATCCACGGTTTTGTTGTCGGAAAGTCCGATCGTGTGTACAGGGCATTACAGTTCAGAAAATATGGATTGTAAAACCAGATTGGTCGCAATAGTTTACTGTACTTTGTGCATTACCAGTGTTCACTGCCTTACTGAAGAAGGATAATTACACTGGTCTACAAATTTTGGGAAATTATCAACCTCCGAGATGAAATGTGCTAATTCATACATATTTTGATTAGATGAATTCGACAACAGGTGATAAAGGTGCTGGTTGGCTAAAGTTTTTAAGATATTTCACACTAAAGATTTATACACAGGTGTGTATATTTGCCTATAAGGGAGGGAGATGTCTGATGATTATGATGCCTTATACCTTTTCGACAAAGTACGGTAGAACAAAGAAAATGGTACCACATGGAAGTGTATGAATTTATCTTCACTTTGAGACTAAAGATTAATACCTAACTGTAATTATTCTTTTATTACAAAATACATTTGTCTTGGTCAGATATACGCATCATACAGTAACATCTGGTGGCTTGTGAAACTGTCATTGCCTAACATTTCCAAGGAACAGTTGGGTGATACTTTCCCTTTAGAAGCCTAGATGCCAAGACTTCTGCCAAAAAAGGCATACCATCTATATTTTGGATGAACAATAGGGGATCAGGACAAGAGTTGGGCCCCTCATTTTTGTTGCATTACATGTGCAATGTATCTGCTAGACATGTGCAATTCGTTTAGTTTTAATTCGTTTTCAGTTCAAATTCGTTATATTCATTCATTCGTTATCGTACGAATGAACGAATGATTCGCTAAAAATTCTAACGAATAACGAACTATCGAAACAAACGAACATCTTCTAAACGCCGCAAAACGGGTGATCCCAAGGAAATGGATGGACCAAGAAAGCCCCCCCTATGGGAATGGGTGGATGCGGTAGAAACCACATATACAACGGAGTGTTTGAAAAACTGTACAGAGGGGGAAAGGGAGGGAACGAAAGAAAAATGGGAGTGCTGGAAAAAATTCAAGAAATCCTGGAGCTATACTGAGGTTCTGAGGATTTAGCCGTAGGCGTTCATAAAAACAAGGCTACCTCAGTAAGGTTCAGTACTGCGAAAAAGAGGTTAATAGGGGAATTAGAGAAAGGAAGAGGGGGATAGTGAAAAGTGAGAAAAGAAAAGAATAAGAAAGAAAAAAGAGAAGCTCCAGTAGTGATGGGGTGGGGAAGGGAGGTGGGAGAGGGGAAAGGGGAAAAATAAAGTGTTCTTTCGAGAAAGGTATAACGAGGGTGATGGAAGTTAAGGGAGGGAAGTGAGTCCAAGTTAATGAATTTTTTTTGTTGTGCGTATGACGTGGTGTCCACTTGTAACTGCCCACCCCTCTATTGAAGTGAGTAAACTATTAAATTATAAAAAAAAAAAAAAAAAAAGGGGGGAAGAAAAGAATAACCCGTAAGGGGTCAAAAGAAACACTAAAAATACTCCACAAATGATGCTAAGACAAAAAGGGACAGAGATGTGGGCGTAGCTGACATAGTCCCATGAAAAGTTTTATCTGAAGTGGAAAAAAAAAAAGAAACGAACGAATATGAAAAACAACGAAAATACGAAATAATTAAATTAGAAACAACGAAACTACGAAAGAATGAAAATCCGAAAAACGAAAACAGAAACAACGAAAATCAAAATGAACGAAAAAAATGTGTACATTCGTAACTTTTTTTTTGGTTGGTTCGTAATTTTCCGTGTCTCTTACAATGGCGCTGCTTAACGTGCTTCGAATGGATTGAACGAAAAAATTCGTACATTCGTAACTTTTTTTTGTTTGTCGATTCGTAATTTTCCGTGTCTCTTACAATGACGCTGCTTAACGTGCTTTGAATGGATTGAACGAAAAAATTCGTACATTCGTAAACTTTTTTTTTTTTGTTTGTCGATTCGTAATTTTCCGTGTCTCTTACAATGTAATAATAGCATACACATTACATAAAATTATGAATTATGCTCCGATTACAAATCTACGAAAACAATGTTACGAAAGTATGAATAAATCAATCTTACGAAAGTACGAATGTAACTAAATCTACGAAAATACGAATGCGTCCGAATACAAAATATAACGAAAATACGACTTTCGAATAAACGAAAATTAAACTGAAAAACGAATCAGCGAAAAAATAACTCTACGAAAATACGAACGAGTCCGAATACGAACACCGATGACTTATGAAATTACGAATCGTACGAATCAACGGAAACGAACAGAAACAAAACGAAACTAAACAAATTTTTCTCTTGTGCACATGTCTAGTATCTGCCTCATTGACTAAACAAGAAGAAAAACTTTTTCCATGCCTTTCGCCGTCCCAATGGTGTGGAGGGAGCATGAAAATGTTACATAAAAAAACAATAAAGTAAATTCATGTCATTGGTATCAATAAAAAGATACATTTATAATGATTGGTGTGGCACCATTCTCATTGCTATATCACATTTTACAGAAAAGTTATGGAGCATAATTGCACATCCCCCTTGTAATTGTGAATTATTTTGTTGCAATTTTGACCTGAAGCTGTATCATGAAAACTGGAGCCAATTAATATTCAGGACTTAATTTTCCTTTATTAATGAGCCGATTCTGGTAAAATTGAGCTACTTTCATTTCTGAGGCTTATTCCTTGTAGACCAGTGTTATTTTAATATATGTCTTATACATAAGGATCTCACAAATATCATGAATTTAGACCAGAGTCACAAAGCAATTTTAAGTTAATTTGCAATTAGAAAACTAATAAAAAATGAGCTTCTTATGGTGTTAACTACACAATACAGTGTGACAAAGATCAATTGCACAATGCTGCCATTTGTTCAGGTAATTAGGGCTTCACATTAATGTAGAATTTGCCCTATAAGAAGCCCATTGTTTCACTAAAAGAGAATCTGTCACTTGGGCTATCTGAGGAACTAAAGTTGGAGAACTCAGAAAATATTTGGCTTTCCTGGGTATGAAGGCGCATGTGACCTCTTTATTTTTCCCAGGCTGCAGTGCTCAGGTCTGAATGTCCAATCACCAGACCTGAACAGTGTCGCATAAAAGATGGGAGGAGATCATTAGCTTTGATACTGACCAACACAAACTTTGCGCAGTGTTAGGATTCCCAGTTCTGAGGAAGAACAGAGTGAAGGTAATGCAGGAAAGGTATCACTTGGTAGCATGGAGCTTTTCTTACAGGTAAACTTTTTGGCCTGTATCGGCAAAGTGACAGAGTCTCATTATTAATCAATCACAGGTCTTCTAGATTTAATCTAGGACATTTCCTACTGGAACCTGGGAATTCAAAATTGTTTGTGTCCTTTAGACTTTATATTAAACAGAGTGTATTATCGATTATGAAAACTGAAAACTATGTGATTTAGTAGTGTACCTTCCAAGATTTTACAAAACGTTATCTCTACCAAAGAGCAGCGTTGGAAGGTATGAACAAAATAGCTGCCTCTAATGTAAATTACAGGTACACTTTAATCTCTAAATCCAATGAATTCACTGAAAATAGTTACTATTTTCTTATTATTTAAAACCAATATGTTATAATAAGTTTACAATATTTCAAAAACAGGTCTGCAGCCACTTAAACTGTTTCCATTTAGTTTTGCTACACCAGATGAAAGCTAAACTTGGTCAAAATTGCTACAGAGTTCATGAACAAATGGAAGAGGTTGTCACACAACGCCGCACACCCATGCCGCAACACTCATAAGATGTGAGAAGTCTTGCTGTGGGGCCCAGGATTCTACTTGTCAGTAACTTGAAGACATATCTATGTAAAGTGTTCAAAAACTTCAGTCTAGAAGTGTAAGGATCTCTTTCTCTTTTTCTCTTAAGAAGAGTTCCAAAGTCTAGAGAGGGAGAATCCAATATGAGGAGTAAGAATATCTTCTGGTAAAGAAATACTGAGGCACAAAACAGTTGCTTCTACTACTTTCATACATGAAATCCTTTTTCTTGTATATGCATCATCTGTAATCGTAAAGTCTGTACACTGCTCACTATTCTTCTCTGGTGTCCAATGAGCGTTACTCCGATTCTTCTGATGTCACTGTTTGAATAAACAAAAAATTAAAAATGATGTAACAAATGAAACAGGTTCATGTTGTAGACAAAGGGGGCTATTTACTAAAACTAGAGAGTGCAAAATCTGGTGCAACTCTGCATAGTAACTAATCAGCTTCCAGGTTTTATTGTCAAAACTTAATTGAGTTAGAAGCTGATTGGTTACTATGCACAGCTGCACCAGATTCTGAGTGATGACAATAGAGATGAGGGAGGAACATCCATTCCTTGATCATCTCTATGGTGTATGAAATCAGTAGAGACCAGAACTTTGACACTTCCGTTTTGGCTGTTGGTTTTTGACTGTTTACGTTACTGGTCAGTAAAGCAGCCGATCAAACCAATCTCGGTTGGTCGGCTGCTT
The DNA here is from genome assembly GCA_028564925.1 of Lithobates sylvaticus. Taxonomy (NCBI): domain Eukaryota; kingdom Metazoa; phylum Chordata; class Amphibia; order Anura; family Ranidae; genus Lithobates; species Lithobates sylvaticus. The sequence continues at coordinate 87,882,932 of CM053027.1, read as the reverse complement.
TTGAGGGCAGAGGAAACATCTTATGTCTATTAGACCCCAGATCTCTCAGTAAAGAGTACCTTTCACTGCCTATGCTATCACAAGGGATGTTGTTCATAGCAATAGCGACAGCAATAAACGTAAAATAAATAATAGCAAAATGTTACTGTGCTCCTGTCCCCTTTATGCTCGCAAATGCAATAGCAAACATCTGGCATGTATATGTATACGGTGATCACACCACACATGTGAGGTTTTGTCGTGAACATCAGAGTGAGTGCAATAATTCTACTACCAGACCTCCTGCTTAACGGGTAACCTGTAAAGGCTTTTAAAGGGTCGCCTATGGATCATTTTATGCACCATAATTTGTTGCCATTTCATGGGTGTTCACAATTTTAAAGCGTAACATGTTAGGTATCTATTTACTGGGTGCAACATCTTTTATAATGTATCAAAAAATTGTGCACACTAAAATTCATTAAAATGTATTTTTCGTAAAAAATCTTCTTTTTAAAAATGGCCGCTCAATTATCATGTATTGTAAAAAATTCTAGCCAAAAAAAAAAAAAATTTTTTTAACATGTATGTGTGAAATCTCAGAATTGGAATGGGGAAAAAAGTGGTTAATATGTTATGTGTTGCCTTACAGGGTGCTGCGAAAAGGTCCTGTATGTTGTATGTCTATGAACCTTATTTTTTATCTAGGTCCTGTTTTGTATCTGGTACAGGTGTAGTAGTAGTTGGTCACATGCAACTGAACATCTGTTCAGTAATATTGAAATGTTTCACCACTCACCCAGGTAGATTTTTTCAAAACACAAACCTAAACCTTTGGGGAAAAACCTAAACTGTGGGGAACTCATGGATTCCTTTACAGGACCTGATGTGGAAGGGGCTTAGTTAAAGTGATACTAAAGTCTTAAAAAAAAAAAACAAACATGTTATGCTAACTTGCTCTGTGCAGTGGTTTTGCACAGAGAAGCCCAGATCCTCTTCTTCTCGGGTCCCTCTTCAGTGCTCCTGGACCCTCCCTCCTGTTGAGAGTCCCCGCAGCTTGCTATGGGGGCACCCGAGCCGAGCCATAGCTCCCTGTGTCCATTCAGGCACGGAGCCGCTGCCTGCCTCCGCCCGCCCCCTTTCTCTTCTCATTGGCTCACTGACTTTGATTGACAGATGAGGAGGGAGAATCCCGGACAGCCGAGTCTCTCGTGCAACATCGATGGATCGAGATGGGGCTCAGGTAAGTATTACGGGGGCTGAGAGGAGCTGCTGCACAAAGAAGGCTTTTTATCTTAATGCATAGAATGCATTAGGATAAAAAAAAACTTCTGCCTTTACAACCGCTTTAAGTATTAGATTTTTCTTGCTTATATTTGCTCTTTATTGTATCGGTGCTTTTAGGTACCACATGATTACAGATTGCTGATTGGTAGATCCTCTGGCCATACAGGTGCTATAGAATTTTTGTCCGCTGACCTGCCCAGCTGTTCTCTTTCACCCAGAGATAAGTTTTCCATTGGGCAGTTCTGGTGGACTGCAGAAGAGCATGAGGAATGAGCTGTTGTATAGCATTGCATCTGTGGATTTACCTCGCCATTCATGTTATTTTTTGTAATATTTGTTTCATCGCAGTCTTTTAGTGGGTGATAGTCATTCAGCATAAAGCTGAATGGACCTTGGTGGTAAAATATTATGTTTTTGTTTATATTTGATGTTGCATTTTGGATTGATTTTAGATTACCCACTGTCAGGGCTGGGCTCTCAGCCCTTCCTTCTCTGTTCTCAGGTTGCTCAGCTGTCGGTTAATTGCCAGAACTCATCGTTCCACAGTGGCTCAACTGTTGATTATCTCCTGCTCGTCAGTCAAGCCCACAACCAGCTCCTCGGGGGCTATTTAAACCTCCTGGTTCATTTCATCAATTGCCTTCGCCTTGGTCAAACATATCTAGAGACTCTCTGCTGTGTTCCTGTTGAAGACTTGCCTGGCTGACGTCCCTTCTGGTTCCTGATCCTGTCTGCTGCCTCTGACTACGCTGATCTCTGGCTCCCCGTTTTCCTGGCTTGTTCTGATTGCACAATTTGGCTACCGAACCCTGTCTATGTTTTGAGAAGTTTACCAGTTAAACCATTTTTACCATTTTATTAATAGGTGTGACTTTTACTGCATTTTCTGTCTCCATCAGTTTCATGGTTCCTGACACCTGCACAATAAATACTGTAGCCTTGTAAAGCCATTTTAATTAATTTCTGTGTGTAGTTTTATTATATACAATTGCATCTTTGTTTATTACCATTCCTGTCTGCCATCCCATGACTGTCAAATTCCCAGTGTGGCTATAAATGTTATTGTATATTGCGAACACATATTTAAAGGATGTTACAGAACAAGTCCAGTTAAATGTGATTAACCACTACTAGCTAGTCTATATGCTGCAATTTGGTAAAATGCAGGTCAATGCACCCAATCAAATCAGTTGTCCAAAAATGAAACAATGGATAAACCCAAGAACACATATTAAGAATGAGCTATGGCTGCTGGACATCTCATTTTAAATACCATCCATAATGTACACACAAATGATATAATAAAAATGAGATATAATCTCAAAAAGTTGAAAGTTACATGTTATGTATGACGCTCTGTGTGTTAAGGTGTAGGATTCCTAATTTGTTAGCAATATACTGTACAGTATGTGGCATTGTAGATAAGAGTTATAAACAATACAAGCAAACACAGATTGGCGTACAAAATCCAGCATTACCATTTAGAATTGTGTATCAACATCCTAATAAAGTGCAAAATGACAGTCCACTGTTGTATTTTCTTATCACACTGTATAGTGTGTCCACACACAGGTGCTCTCTTCCAATTAAATGTGTCAGAAAAAATAGTGTTCCACCGGTGTGGTCCACCACCTCTTCCAGCTGCCTCTTACCTCATCTGGAGACCCCCATAAAGGTCAGGTCAGTAAAGCCTTCCGAGATCACTGGGTGTAACCACTGCAGGAGCGCTCCAGAAGATGCTTCACAGATATCCGTATCAGATTACTCTGTGCTTCTCATTATGATAGCTCCCAAAACTCAGCCAGGAATAGATCAAATACAACTATTATAGTCTAGTATGCAAAATCAAAGGACTACTTTATCAAAAAAACTATATGTACTCACAAGGAGAGTGCACTCTCTAATTTAGTGCACTAAATACAGATGCCTATTTACAGTCACTTGGATATTGCCCGCTTAGGTTAAAAAATCCACACAGCAGAAAAGTTAAAAAGGCCACTTGCTGACTTTTGGCCGTCGTGACGTCACGTGACTCCGTACCGTTGCGTTTCGTCATGTGGTACAATGACTTCTTTATTTATCCCTACGAAGAAGTCATTGTACCACGTGACGAAATGCGTATCTGTATTCTGTATTCTGTATTCAGTGCACTCTCCTTGTAAGTTAATAAAGTAGTCCTTTGATTTTACATACTACACTATGATAGTTTTATTTGATCTATTCCTGGGTGAGATTTGGAGGCTATCATAATGAGAAGCACAATGTAATTTGACCGGGATATCTGTGAAGCATCTTCTGAAGCACTCCTGCAGTGGTTATACCCAGTGATCTCGGAAGGCTTTACTGACCTTACCTTTATGGGGGTCTCCATATGAGGTAAGAGGCAGCTTAAACAGGTGGTGGAGCACAGCGGTGGAACACTGCTTTTTCTGGCACATTCAATTGGAAGAGAGCACGTGTGTGTGGACACACTATACAGTGTGATAAGAAAATACACCAACAGTGGACTGTCATCTTGCATTTTATTAAATGGGAATGCTGGATGTTGTATATTTATGTATATATATATATATACAGTTTTTATATAGCCTATCTATTATAGGCATCTGTCACATTTTTTTTTTTGTTGCGCTGCACTATTGGTTGTTATGTATCACTGATAAGCAGTGAACAGCATATAAAATAGAAACAATCTTTGAATTGATAAAACTTTTTTTTGGTTGGAGCAGTGTTTTTTGTTTAGTATAATTATACAGATTGAATCAGGCATAAAGAATCAATAGCATTGCTGGTTAATGTAATGGAAACATTTTTTTCCCGAAAAAGTGTCTCTTATTACATAACGACTTACTCAATGCTCATTCTGCAAACTAGGTCCAGCGTTGTGAACCCGGCTGCCATGAAGTTACTGGCATACTGACCCATCTTGATAGAATCTAGCCACTCAGTGACTGTGACAAAAAAGTGATATTCTGCCATTTCCCCTGGTGACTCTGGCAAACTAGAAGAATAAAGAAGAAAAAAAAACTGATTAAAAGTGTTTCCAGCCCAGATGGTTACATACAATCATCAGTTCATATCATTTAACTGGGACAACTTGGGGTACTACTCCATCAAAGGGAACAGTGCAGGTCCTGCTCCATGGACTTTCCAACTGTCATCCAGATCTATGATTGGCTGAAAAGGTTCTTCTATCCATGTTCATAATATAGCCCCATGGCTTACTTTCAGTTCATGGCTAGATCTGTTTGTTGGGGTAAACTTATCATCATAGTTTAGAGTGTTTGTAAATGGTATAGCCATACAAAAAATAGTGTCTGTCCTTTGCATTATAACAATAAAGCGATATTAAACCCAAAACCAAAAATGTAATACATTGCAGCTTATCAATCATTAGATGTGGTGGCTGCATTTGTTTTATTTTTTTTTAGTCCTTTCCCCAGTTTTTACCTGGTGATCTGGCTAGTTACACATCTCCTGTATTGAAGATCCTCTACTCTGAATGAAGGAGCACAGGGGCACCTTTGGACAGCAGCATTGTTAATCTGGGGGGAGGGGAGTGTTAGAACGACTAGCAGATTTAGATACACTAAACAAATTGAAGCCAAACTCCAGCTAATACTTTAAAATCAGCTACAGCAAATGTTTTTTTCCTTTAAATAGTAAATGGTTTGTTTCAACTCTGTAACTACTACATCTGCGGGACAGCTTGTTCTTTTGAAAAAAACAAAAGATGTACTGCCTGGATATCACCAAGTGATAATGAAAGGACGAAAGCCTAAAACAGAAAAATAATGCAGCTATTGCATCTAAGAATTGGTAGGCTGCAATATAATAAATGTTTGCTTTTGGGTTTAATATCTCTTTATTTTAACCCCGGACCCTGCATTCACTATATCTGATCTCCCACAGTACACGGAACATGGACATTTAATTATTTTAATAATAAATATAAACTGCTAAATACCTTTTCTCATCAGCAGTTAGAGAAGCCTAGTGACTTCTATCAGTGTCTGCTTAAAGCTTGTAGGAGGAGTTTTCATTCTCCCCTGATTGTCCTATGAGGCTGCAGGACCCCTGACACTCTGTCTGGACAGTGCTGATTGGCCCTGTGCTTATCACATGTACTCTCCCAAGAAAAAAAAAACCCCTAGCAATACACACCAAACTGAGCATGTGCAGCTTGTCCCCAAGGCTCTGTTCTATCAGCAGATAGATTGGGGACTGTGGAAGAAGGGGAGGTATAGAGAAGACAGGATCAAACAGCCTTTTTACACTATGCAGAGGATTAACCCCTTTAGGTTCCACCGTGAGTATAACAAGCATGCTTTACTGCATATACAGACTGATTTTACTGTTGTGGGTTTAGTAACACTTTAAGGTAGACACAGGATTAATTTAGTAAAACAGCACAGATTTCCAATTTCAGATTTGCAAACTGAATGGTCGCTGGGCTTAGTAAAAAAGATGAAGCTGTGTTTATATCAATCATCCAATCATGTAAGCAAAACATTCTGTTTTATTTATGTTTTTATATTACCGGGAGAAGGGAGAGCTCCAGCACACATCCTTTGATTGACAGTCTCAGCTCTGTTCCTGTGTGCTGTGAGAAGGGGGGTGTGTCTCTTCCCTCCAATCAGCTCCCGGAGCTCTCCTCACTGAGCTCTGCAGAGTGTAACTTCAGCTCCCTGTCCCCTGCTTTCTGGAAGCTCAGACAAGCTGTGTAATATCTGCACTTTAAATGGAGCAGATAAACAGGTATAACTTATGGAGGAGGACTTGTTTAATCTCATCTGAGGCTAGTCACTTCACTGGGTATATGGAAGGGTTTACAACCACTCTAAATCAGTGCATAAATTAAATGTTAAAGGGGAAGTATACTGTACAAATGAGTTGTTTTACATTAATGTTTGATGTAACTTTAAATGCGCTCACTAATTTTTGGTATTGTATTAAGTATACAAATTTGCAGATTCACCACTAGACTATTTGAATCGACTTCCCTGCTTATTAACTGTGGAGATAAAATATCAGCCATGCAGGGAATGCAATTTTTTACTGAGTTGTCTGACCTATAGATGAGAAGGAGCAGTCCTGTAGCAGAAAGCAGAGCCTGAAAGTGGTTGTCCCATGTAAATCAGCATAAAAACCCCTAATGAACACTGCTTGTAGATATCTCCTTACTTGCTTAGTATTGTTGTAATCCTTTTTGTTTTTTAGAATGACGTCACTGAGCATGCCTGTCAGGAACAGTGCTATTACCTGGATCGCCTGCTGGTGTCACTGTTTCCTTCGGCATCAAGGGGTGCAGTTCCGGTGGCCACCAGCAGGGGTCTCCCAGCCGATGGACACTGTCAGGAATGGTGCTATTACCTGGATCGCCTGCTGGTGTCACTACTTCCTTCAGCCTCAAAGGGTGCAGTTCTGGTGGCCACCAGCGGGGGTCTCCCTGCAGGTGGACATTCTAGGAATCAAGCTGCACCTGTTGTGGATCTGCTGGGTATATAAGCCTGTCCTTCACTGAGGTTCAGTGCTTCAGTATTCCGTTCTGTAGCCTTGTCTTGCCTGTTCTGTAACCTGATCCTGATCCTGATCCTGGACCTGTAACCTGTACCTGCAACCTGACCCTTTATCCGCTTCCTGTCCTGTCCTGGATGTTGTCCCCCTTACCTGGTTCCTGAGACCCGTCCCCTGATTCCTGCCTTGATGTTCCCTGGCTTCCTGTTTCCCCCTTTGTCTCTCCTCCCTGCCTTGTATATACATGTATATATATATATGTTCCATTTCCTTGAGTGTATTGTTAGTTAGTTAGTTAGATTAGGGCTTGGGGGTTTGCTGTGTTATTTGTGTTCTTGCTTGTTTGTGGCTGCTGTGTTCACGTGTGTCTTTATTATTAATAAATATATCTTTATCACTACCTTTTGGAGCCTGATTCCTTTAGTGCAGCCCATCGATCTGTTCACTAGTGTTGGATGCCTGCGTTCAGGCTCCGTTCCTAACAATGCCCAGATCTCCCCTGATTTACGTCACACTCTCTTGTCTATTGTCTCTCTATTATCAGGACTTCCTATGGCACACCACTGAAATCCCAGAAGGCTGCATAATCACTCAGAGCTTCCTCCTACACCCCATGTGACCATATGACATCACATGCAGTGTAAACATGGCCCTCGGACAGCATTACTGCAGTCTTATCAGCTGAAGCTGAAGCTGATAAGACTGACACAGGCAAACACTAGATAATCGGCACAAGTAAATACTATGAAATAAAACAAGTCAGCTATGAATAGGGAAGCAGGGTTGCCATAGAAACGTTGGATTGAGAAGGAGGCTTGGTTAACAGTACAGGGAGTGCTCAATGTAAGGGCGGAAATACACTCCACTGTTGACTCAGAAAACAATACTTAATATGGCGCTGCCTAACCCCTGGAAACAAGTTTTTTAAAGTTTCTTTAAACAGTAAGTAATATGCAATTTGGGCTGGATTACAGTGGCTATAGTTTGATAATTACTTATTATAATGGACTAAATGAAAAGACGCATCAGAGTGGGAGAGTTTACTTCCTCTTGAATATGTAATAAGCAAATAAAGCTGCCCCCTAATACATACATATTATACACAAAAAACAGTTTTTTTCAGACAATAACATGCATAGTTAACATTTTTTACTTTACAGATTTTACATGCATATCTTAATAAGCCACGTAAAAGGTTATACATTCCATCAGTGGATATATGAGTGGGGTAATCAAATGTGTGGATAGAGGAATCAGTTTTTTTTCCCTTCAACCCACTGAATCATGTATGGCTTGCCTTACATTGCCTGTGTACTAGATATACAAATAGTCAAGGCCATCTTTAATGCAGGGCAAAGGGGGCAGCTACCCTGGGCCAAGTCATTGTTGTGGGGACCAAAGCAGCTGCCCCTTCAGCCCGTGCTGCCCGCAAATAGTTGATAAGTGGATTTGATGGGGGGCAAGAAAATGTTTGCCCAGGGTCCAATCAATATTAAAGATGGCCCTGCAAATAGTATGCCATGGCTTAAAGAGGTGTTCCACCCCCCCCCACACGAAAAACATTTAAAGTCAGCAGCTACAAATACTGTAGCTGCTGACTTTTAATATTAGGAGACTTACCTGTCCGGGGTTCCCGCGATGTCGGCACCCCAGCCAATTTTCGGATCGGCTCTCAGGCGCTGCCGCCACCATTCCTGGTAAGGGAAACCGGCAGTGAAGCTTTTCGGCTTCACAGCCATTCTCTACTGAGCATGCGTGACGCGCATTATGCTTTCTAATTGGCCCGGCGGCGGAGGAAGGAGGAGGGGGCCGAACCTCCGAGAGACTGCACCATGGGGCTACCTCCCAGAAGTGGGGAAGGGTACCTGTCAAAAATAGGTACCCGTTCCTCCCTCCCCCCTGAAAGTTGCCAAATGTGGCACCGGAGGGGGAGTTGACACATAAGTGTAAGTCCCACTTTTGGGTGAAACTCCGGTTTAAGAAGGGGAGAGAAAAGAACTGACAAAAAAAAGAATTTAGACAATTTCTCCCCATCCAGAGCATCTTTAGGAGCCTAATTATTATTGTTTTTTGTTTAACACCATGGCTATTCCTTTTTTGTTGCTGGTAGGCATGGAGACAGAACAATGGGGATAGAGGGATGAGCTGATGATATATTAATAGAATGACCCCAATTAATAAGAGAGCTGCTGCAATTTGTCAGAAGAAAATTAGAGTCCTGTTATGCAGACAGGTGTGATCGCCATTTATAATGGACACTGCTCATACCTGAATGGACTGTGTTAGTGTAACAGATAGCTGTAATTACCATGATTAAGAGATCTTTCAGGATAACAGCGTGCTGTAAATGAACAAAAAGCCCAGCCACATTATACTACTCCAATGACCAGTTTAGGACTTGAATAAATAACGCTGTTGCTGAACAGAGGGCACGATAAGCCATTGTGCACCTCGCCTCCTCTTAATCATCAGCTGGCTCTATGCATGGAGATTAATAGCAGCTATAACCGTGAAGGTTGCATTCTTCTATACATTGACTTACTTCTCCGTACATAGGTCATAGTAGTTTGAATTTAATGATCTTGATCCTATGGTCTGCATTCCACTGCCCTTTAGTTTACACATCATTCATGGTATTAAACTACTGAATCATCAACCCTTCCTTTATACCACGTCTAAAATTAATGTATGAGCATCTCATTAGGAGGACAATTTGTTTAACCAGGCTGGACTGTGCTGGCTTCTTAAGACAAGGCTAAAAGCCCTAATGATATGCATAGGGGAATATTTACTAAAACTGGTACACACAGAATCAGGTGCAGTTGTGCATAGTAACCAATCAGCTTCCAGGTTTTATTTTCAAAGCTTAATTGACCAAGCTGAAGTTAGAAGCTGATTGGTTACTATGCACAACTGCACCAGATTCTGTGTGCACCAGTTTTAGTAAATCTCCTTATAGTGGAGTTAGTGATAACTACCAGGGCATACCTCCCAACATTTGAGATGTGAATGAGGGACACCTAACAGTAAAAGTATGCAGGCATAGGACACACCCCTTGCCACGCCCCCTTAAAGGAGCATTGTACAAAAAAAGTGCTTTTTCTTACCACTACTATTCCTTAATATTGGCTGTTGGAATTTACAAATGCAGCAATTTAGAAATCAGATGAAAGGTTTAGCACTGGAAAACACGTTTTGATAGATATAAAGTGCATTTTATATACATCCATATAGATCAGACCAAAATGAGGGACAAATGAGAAGGAATGAGGGACAGAGGGACATTGCTCCAAATCAGGGACAGTTCCTCTAAATCAGGGACAGTTGGGTGCTATGCTGGAATGCTGTAGCAATATGAAATCAAATGATTTCAAAACACCTCATCAAATGAGGTGCAACACATTACAATTGCTATTTGCATTGTTTGCTTAACCGGGGGCCTGATGTCCGCCAGCACCCATCGATCGTTTGTTACACAGGCAGAACGGCAGTCAGCCTATATAAGCAAGGCAGATTGCCGTTCTGTCAGTATGGAAAGCATTGATCCTGTGTTTCGGTGTTCCGGTGTTTCGTCAGATTAGCCGACCCATCAGATTTTGTAACGGAAGTGACATTCCTTGCTACACCCCACACTCGTCCACAATAATGATACAGTGAGAAGGCGGCTGTGACGAAACGTCCCTACACTCCGCTTGAGTGCTTTCGTCATATACCACTTCCTCACAGTCTGAATATAGATATCAGATATTTCAACCGCTCCCAAGCACAAAACAAGACGAGACTTGTTTCACTGCTGACATGGACTGATTTATTAGAACCAAAATGACAAGTATTTATAATACAGTAGAAGAGGAGGTCCCCCCCCCCTGCTCATATTATTCTAACAATACAACTGTAGCCAGAAACAGAATTAACATGAGCTAATTATCTAAATAAACACTGGACTCCTTCATCCAATTGCAGGGTTAATTACCACAAACAACAATAGGTGAAATACTCTTTAGAATCGGTGTCAAGCCAGACTAGACTAATTTACATTATACAATACAACAGACAGGTGTCTGGAGTTGATGATATTAGCATCTAACAGTATGTGTCCCAACAGTATGATTTAGTCACTATTGCTAATATGGCATATACGTATCCAGAGTCTGTGTGTCTAGGCCTGACTCCAAAGTAACACCACCTCAGGGGTCCCCAGGCATACAGCTCACAAAGAGAACTGTTCCCCCAAATGCCAGGGACCATAATTGCAAGGCAAGAGGCTGCCATTCAGTCCTCTCCAAAATCCTCTGTCCCGGGTGAGTCTGTCACAGCGGCAAGCTGATATCTTGTTACACCCACCGGAGTCTTGCATTTCACACTTATTTTTAACAGTAAACTCAGTTTATATAATGAAATTCAGTATTTTGAAATCCGTCAGTCTGTTTTGATGTTGATTTTTCAAAGCAGCGGTGTTCTGACATATTAACAAACCTGTGAGATCAGCCGGCTTGCCGCTGCTTTTAAAATGCAACATCTAAAGTGCGGGGTGTAGCAAGATGGCGGCGATGGAACGTCACTTCCGTTACAAAATCTGACGGGTCGCCTAATCTGACGAAACACCTGCAAAGAAGGAACTCAGATCTTTGCCTTCCACTAGTACAAGTACCTCCCCCACAAGTAGTAAAACACTGGTCAGGCACACATTTCACCTAGACATGTGCAATTCGTTTTGTTTTTTTTCGTTTTTCCCCGTTTTTTTGTTCGTTCGTTTTCGTACGAATGAACGAATCCTTTCGAATCGAACGAATCCGAATAACGAAATAAAAAAAAAAATCCGATTAACGAATCGTTCGAATCAAATGAATCTGAAAAGCAACGAAAATCCGAAAAACCTAACAACGAAAATCCGAAAAACTAAAAAAGTAACAACGAAAATGAACGAAAAAATTCATACATTCGTAACTTTTTTTTTTTGTTGAATTGGTAATTTTCCGTGTCCCTTACAATGGTGCTGCTTAACGTGCTTCGAATGGATTGAACAAAAAAATTCGTAACTTTTATTTTCGATTTGTAACTTTTTTTTTCGACTCGTAAATTTTTTTTTCGATTCGTAACTTTTTTTTTTTTTTTTCGATTCGTAATGAATGGATTGAACAAAAAAATTCGTACATTCGTTTTTTACGCAGACCAATGAATATATTATTGGGATTTTTTTTACCAAAAACATGTAGCAGAATAGATTTTGGCCTAAACTGATGAAGAAATTAGATTTTTTAAATATTTGTATTGGATAGGTTTTATAGCAGAAAGTGAAAAATATTGTTCTTTTTCAAAATTGTTGGTCTTCTTTTGTTTATAGCGCAAAAAAAAATAAAAAAAATGCAGAGGAGATCAAATACCATCAAAAGAAAGCTCTATTTGTGGGAAAAAAAGGATGTACCTTTTATTTTGGTACAGCGTTAAAGTATCGCAGTGCCAAATGGCTTGGTCAGAAAGGGGGGGAAATCTTCCAAGGGGAAGTGGTTATACTACATCTAAATAAAAACGGGGAACAATCAGCGCAAACAAATAAAAGAGTACAAAAAAATGTAGGCTGAACACTATAGGTAATCAGCCTATTATAGATCTATTAAAAATGGTTAGTGCAGCACAATAATTAAAAGAGGAAAAAGTCCAATCCAAATGGATAGGGGCTCCTACATCCAGACAGATGGAGATAAGCAAGATCCCTCGTGAAGGAAGGTAAATTAATTCTTCCACTAATGAATGAGTGACAATATCCTCCACCACATAAGCCAAATTGCGCTTACCAGATAAGGTGGACCTCCGTTTTACAGAAGGTCATAAACGCATTTATCCACAGGGATGGTAGTAAGTTCCTATCCTGCTGGATCGAGGACCTTTCAAGCCGTGCTGGAACTTACCACCATCCCTGTGAGCATACATGCGTTTATGACCTTCTGTAAAATGGAGGTCCACCTTATCTGGTAAGCGCAATTTGGATTATGTGGTGGAGGATATTGTCACTCATTCATTAGTGGAAGAATTCATTCACCTTCCTTCACGAGGGATCTTGCCTTTCTCCATCTGTCTGGATGTAGGAGCCCCTATCCATTTGGATTGGACTTTTTCCTCTTTTAATTATTGCGATGCACTAACCATTTTTAATATATACTACATCTAAAGCCAAAATATTTTAGTTTTGGATAGAGTAGGAATGATAAAACTCCTCACAAGTTTTGTTGCTTTCTGTGTCCCATATGGGGGAGAGTTTCCTTCACTTTGGCTCCTTTCACACTTGCGACATTGTCTACCATCCCCTGAGAAGTGATCTGCGGTGGATCGCTTTTTAGAAGATGGGGAAAGCTGAAGACTGGGATGCAATTGCCTACTGGTACTTTTTTTCTTTTATTGCCGAACAGCAATTTGGCATTGTAGGGTAGTGCTGCAACTGCAACCCAAACATTTGGTTTTTAATTGTGGTGTAGCGCTATTCGCTCACATGGGAGAGCTTGTCAGGTGGAGTGTTGAAATTGCCACATCTGTGGCAATGTGTAACTGCTTGTAAATGGGGGGTCAGGGGCTGTAAAAACACAGATCAACTGTCTGTTTATTACATTCCGGATGCTTGTGTGTGAAATAAGCCTTTCTTTTATAAGACGCAACAGGACGGAAGGGAAGCAAGGAAATCCTCCCTTAAACTGGCAATAGATGATGGGGGAATCCTTGCTAGCTTTTGTGTTCTCTCGGCGGTGGGCCCTGCCGGGAGAACACAGGGGTTATTGCTAGCTGCTGTAGGCACTGGCAATAATCACATATCCAACATGCTGGTTGTATCCAAGTTGTTCGATGGAATGACTTGGGTACGATCAGCCTGTAGATAGATGGTTTGCATCTCAGCTGGTGCATGCTGAACCAGCCCAGATTTTAACCATCTATGGGCAGGCTGACTGTACCCAAGTTGATCCATTGAACTAAAGATGCCACCTCATAAAGTCTCATTGTACGAGTTCCCATTTAATCCTGGTGGCAATGTTAACATTTTGAATGCCCCACCGCTTTCAGTCTAAGTAACAATGGTTAGCAGGACTAATAGAGAAGTTAAATCTCCCCAGCTGGGATATAGAAAGCGATAAAAACCTAACCCCTTCCTATTCTATCTACAACAACAACAAATAATAATAATTGGGCTTTAACCACTTCACATCCGGCCGTAGCCGAATGACGGCCATAGCGCGGATGTGAAATCCCGGGAGGCCGTCATATGACGGCCTCCCCTTTCCTCGTTCCCTGTGCGCGCTCACGAGCGCGCAGCAGGGAAATTCTGTGTTGGCCGTGTCCCTCGGACACGGCCAATCACAGATCGCTGTAAACGGCCAATCACAGCGGCCGTTTACAGCGCGATCGCCCTGGCCAATGAGAGATGATCTCATATGTAAACATATGAGATCATCTGTCAGCGCCGCTCCCCCTCCTCACACAGCGTGTGAGGAGGGGGAGATGAACGGCTGCAGCGCCGTAAGTTTAAAAAAAAATAAAAAAAAAATTAAATGCCATCTGTGCCCACTGCCACCACTGCAATCTGTCCCCAATGCCATCTGTGCCCAGTGACATCGCCATCTGCCAGTGCCATCCCAGTGCCATCTGCCAGTGCCATCCCCAGTGCCATCTGCCAGTGCCATCCCCAGTGCCATCCCCAGTGCCATCTGCCAGTGCCATCCCCAGTTCCATCTGTAGTCAGTGCCATCTGCCAGTGCCATCTGTAGTCAGTGCCATCTGCCAGTGCCATCTGTAGTCAGTGCCACCTGTCATCAGTGCCACCTGTCATTAGTGCCATCTGTCATCAGTGCCACATAGTGCCATCTGTCATCAGTGCCACATATTAGTGCCATCTGTCATCAGTGTCACGTATTAGTGCCATCTGTCATCAATGCCACCTGTCATCAATGCCACGTATCAGTGCCATCTGCCATCAGTGTCATGTGTCATCAGTGCCACGTATTAGTGCCGTCTGTCATCAGTGCCACGTATTAGTGCCACGTGATATCAGTGCCATGTATGAGTGCCATCTCTCATCAGTGCCACATATTAGTGCCACGTGATATCAGTGCCATGTATGAGTGCCATCTCTCATCAGTGCCACATATTAGTGCCATCTGTCATCAGTGTCACGTGTCATCAGTGCCACGTCAGTGTCACGTGTCATCAGTGCCACGTCAGTGTCACGTGTCATCAGTGTCACGTCAGTGTCACGTGTCATCAGTGCCACGTCAGTGTCACGTGTCATTGTCCTGTTGCTCCAGGGCCTTCAAAAGTGTAATAGGTAGTCAACAATTTAGATGTGTAATTTATGCTCCCAGAACACGTGATGGCGCTCCCTGCATGTTGGGCCTCTCTACAGTGGTGTGAAAAAGTGTTTGCCCCCTTACTCATTTCCTGTTCCTTTGCATGTTTGTCACACTTAAGTGTTTCGGAACATCAAACCAATTTAAACAATAGTCAAGGACAACACAAAATGCAATTTGTAAATGAAGGTGTTTATTATTAAAGGTGAAAAAAAATCCAAACCATCATGGCCCTGTGTGAAAAAGTGATTGCCCCCCTTGTTAAAACATACTATAACATACTATAACTGTGGTTGTCCACACCTGAGTTCAATTTCTCTAGCCACACCCAGGCCTGATTATTGCCACACCTGTTCACAATCAAGGCATCACTTAAATAGGAGCTGCTTGACACAGTAAGGTCCACCAGAAGATCCTTAAAAGCTACACATCATGCC
Organism: Lithobates sylvaticus; assembly: GCA_028564925.1. NCBI lineage: Eukaryota > Metazoa > Chordata > Amphibia > Anura > Ranidae > Lithobates > Lithobates sylvaticus. Next base: position 87,867,382 of record CM053027.1, on the reverse strand, counting down.
GAGACCCAAAGAAATTCAGGAACAATTGAGAAAGAAAGTAATTGAGATCTATCAGTCTGGAAAGGGTTATAAAGCCATTTCCAAAGCTTTGGGAATCCAGCGAACCACAGTGAGAGCCATTATCCACAAATGGCGAAGACATGGAACAGTGGTGAACCTTCCCAGGAGTGGCCGGCCGCCCAAAATTACCCCAAGAGCGCAGCGACGACTCATCCAAGAGGTCACAAAAGACCCCCCAACAACGTCCAAGGAACTGCAGGCCTCACTTGCCTCAGTTAAGGTCAGCGTTCATGCCTCCACCATCAGGAAAAGACTGGTCAAAAATGGCCTGCATGGCAGAGTTCCAAGGAGAAAACCACTGCTGAGCAAAAAGAACATCAAAGCTCGTCTCAATTTCTCCACAACACATCTTGATGATCCCCAAGACTTTTGGGACAACATTCTGTGGACCGATGAGACAAAAGTGGAACTCTTTGGAAGATGTGTGTCCAAGTATATCTGGCGTAGAAGGAACACTGCATTTCAGAAAAAGAACATTATACCAACAGTAAAATATGGTGGTGGTAGTGTGATGGTCTGGGGCTGTTTTGCTGCTTCAGGACCTGGAAGACTTGCCGTGATAAAAGGAACTATGAATTCTGCTGTCTACCAAGAGATCCTGAAGGAGAATGTCCGACCATCTGTTCGTGCACTCAAGCTGAAACGAACTTGGGTTCTGCAGCAGGACAATGATCCTAAAACACACCAGCAAGTCCACCACCGAATGGCTGAAGAAAAACAAAATGAAGACTTTGGAGTGGCCTAGCCAAAGTCCAGACCTGAATCCTATTGAGATGTTGTGGTATGACCTTAAAAAGGCCGTTCATGCTCGAAAACCCTCTAATGTAACTGAATTAGGACAATTCTGCAAAGATGAGTGGGCCAAAATTCCTCCAGGACGCTGTAAAAGCCTCATTGCACGTTATCGCAAACGCTTGGTTGCAGTTGTTGCTGCTAAGGGTGGCCCAACCAGTTATTAGGTTTAGGGGGCAATCACTTTTTCACACAGGGCCATGATAGTTTGGATTTTTTTTCACCTTTAATAATTAACACCGTCATTTACAAATTGCATTTTGTGTTTACTTGTGTTGTCCTTGACTATTGTTTAAATTGGTTTGATGTTCCGAAACACTTAAGTGTGACAAACATGCAAAGGAACAGGAAATGAGGAAGGGGGCAAACACTTTTTCACACCACTGTATGTGGCCAGGCTGTGTAAAAGTCCCACACATGTGGTATCGTAATAATCAGGAGGAGTAGCAGAATTTATTTTGGGGTGTCATTTGTGGTATACACATGCCATGTGAGAGAAATAACCTATTACAATGACAATTTTGTAGAAAAAAAATAAAAATAAAAAAATAATTCATTTTGCAGAGAATTGTGGGAAAAAATGACAACATCAAAAAGCTCACCATGCCTCTTACTAAATACCTTGGAATGTCTACTTTCAAAAAAGGGGTCATTTGGGGGGGTATTTGCACTTTCCTGACTTGTTCGGGTCGCAAGAAATGAGATTGGCCACCAGTGCATCAGATGTGATCAATTTTGTATAATTCGCACCACAGATTGTAGAGTCTGTAACTTTCACAAAGACCAAATAATTTCCACTAATTTGGGTTATTTTTACCAAAGATATGTGGCAGTATAAATTGTGGCCAAAATTTATGAAGAAAAATTAATAATTTCCTAAATTGTATCACAGAAACAAAGAAAAATGCGTTTTTTTTTCAAAATTTTCGGTCTTTTTTCAATTATAGCGCAAAAAATAAAAAACCCAGAGGTGATCAAATACCACCAAAAGAAAGCTCTATTTGTGGGAAAAAAAGGACAAAAAAATAATTTGGGTACAGCGTTGCATGACTGAGTAATTGTCAGTCAAAGCATGAGAGCACCGAAAGCTGAAAATTGGTCTGGATGGGAGGGGGGTTTAAGTGCCTGGTAGGCAAGTGGTTACAGACACTATATTAATGCATGCCCACTTAAGTTTTTGTTTTGTTTTTGTCCAGTTTTATTCTTTTTTTTTTATTCTTCATTCCTCTTTTTAATCAGGCACACTCAACTGTAATACATGACATCAAAGTTTTGACAAAAAAAATCATAAGATAAAGTTAATGCCATTGAAAATGGATTGCATTGAGTTACTATTCAGTTGACTTTAAAATAATTTGAACTAGATAAATGAAAGGATCAAAGTGAAAATAAAAATAATTTTCTACACCATTGAATACAGTTGAAAATATTCTGTTTTTCTCAATTGCTTCTTTTCATTCTGAACTGAAAAAATATCAAAAGAACTCCACTTATGGAACCTTTTTATAGATTTGACTGGAATATTGCTTCATAAACCTCAGGTATAAGAACAAATTAAAGAGCAATGTTTTGATAATTGGGTCACTTGTGGTTAACTGCCTACTATAAAGTCTGACACATCACACGTCTCCTCAAAAATCAAGCAGCCAGGTTGGTTAAGGTAGCTGTACAAAGATGGCATCATGGTGTGTATGTGACACCCTGCATACCCAGTGAAGTTATCCCCAATGTGACTAGAAAACTGGTGATCACCTATACACTATATTGGTAGTATTGGGTAGTATTGGTAGTATTGGGACACCTGCCTTTACACGCACATGAACTTTAATGCCATCCCAGTCTTAGTCCGTAGGGTTCAATATTGAGTTGGCCCACCCTTTGCCACGTTAACAGCTTCAACTTTTCTGGGAAGGCTGTCCACAAGGTTTAGGAGTGTGTCTATGGGAATGTTTGACCATTCTTCCAGAAGCGCATTGGTGATGTCAGGCACTGATGTTGGACGAGAAGACCTAGCTCGCAGTCTCTGCTCTAATTCATCCCAAAGGTTGTATCAGGTTGAGATAAGGACCTTGTCTATGCACTGGTGTGCAGTCATGTTGGAAGGGGCCATACCCAAACTGTTCCCACAAAGTTGGGGGCATGAAATTGTCCAAAATGTCTTGTTATGCTGATGCCTTAAGAGTTCCCTTCACTGGAACTAAGGGGCCAAGCCCAACCCCTGAAAAACAACCCCACACCATAATCCCCTCCACCAAATGATTTGGACCAGTGCACAAAGCAAGGTCCATAAAGACATGGATGAGGGAGTTTGGGGTAGAGGAACTTGACTAGCCTGCACACAGTCCTGACCTCAACCCGATAGAACACCTTTGGGATGAATTTAGAGCAGAGACTGTGAACCAGGCCTTCTCATCCAACATCAGTGACTGACCTCACAAATGCGCTTCTGGAAGAATGCTTAAACATTCCCAAAGAAACACACCTAAACTTTGTGGACAGCTTTCCCAGAAGAGTTGAAGCTGTTATAGCTACAAAGGGTGGGTCAACTAAATATTGAACCCTACGGACTAAGACTGCAATGCCATTAAAAAATGCATGTGTGTGTAAAGACAGGCGTCCCAATACTTTTGACATTATAAGTGAGTATATTAGGACCTAGCCTATCCGTTTTAGGGGGTGCTACATAACAAACTGCTAATGTAATCTGACAAAGACAATGAACTAGGTAACATTAGCCGAATGAAGCACACTAGCATACGTGCACAGACTTTTTCTGTATCTCCAAAGTCTAGCCCCTCAGTTTTTCATCCTTTCTAAAATCCAGGCCCCAGTTTTTCTTTCCCCCTAAAGTTCACCCCCCTCATTTATTTTCTCTCCAAAGTCTAGCCCCCACCCCCCGCTCTGTTTTTTTTGTTGCTCCAAAGACCAGCCCCCTCCTTTCTTGTCCCTCCAAAGACCATCCCCCTCCTTTCTTGTCTCTCCAAAGACCAGCCCCTCCTTTCTTGTCTCTCCAAAGTCCAACCCCTCCTTTCTTGTCCCTCCAAAGACCAGCCCCCTCTTTTCTTGTCTCTCCAAAGACCAGCCCCCTCCTTTCTTGTCTCTCCAAAGTCCAGCCCCTCCTTTCTTGTCTCTCCAAAGTCCAACCCCTCCTTTCTTGTCCCTCCAAAGACCAGCCCCCTCTTTTCTTGTCTCTCCAAAGACCAGCCCTTCCTTTCTTGTCTCTCCAAAGTCCAACCCCTTCATTTCTTGTCCCTCCAAAGACCACCCCCTCCATTCTTGTCTCTCCAAAGACCACCCCCCTCCTTTCTTGTCTCTCCAAAGTCCAGCCCCCTCCTTTCTTGTCTCTCCAAAGTCCAGCCCCCTCCTTTCTTGTCTCTCCAAAGACCAACCTCCTCCTTTCTTGTCTCTCAAAAGTCCAGCCCCCTCCCTTCTTATTTTTTGTTCTCTCCAAAATGCAGCGTGGAATGACCCCAGTCCTGCCCATTTACTCCTCTTGCATCTCTCTATGTCACCGTGTGATGGACACTGCTGGTTCTTGGCATCCATAGCAGATACTGGCACTGCTGGCAGGACATTTAGCGGAACCCCTCCTCCCTGAACTGCCAAAACTGATGAGTGGAGCAGCATTCCACATCTAAAGGGGAGTCTGAACCAGGAACTATAGTGCAGCTGCAGCAGCCAGCTTTGTGCTGGGGCTCTGGAGAAGTGTGCAGTGCCAGCTGTTCATGGAAGGACTGGTGGGAGACCTGTGTGGCAGTTCAGGGAGGAGGGGCTTGGTTTCGCTGAGCACAGTAGCAGCTAGGGGGAGCATGACGGGAATCTGGGGGGGGGGGCACAGCCCACCCCAGTGCCCCCTAGATCCAGCCCTGGAGTACAGTATATGATCTGATATCTGAAAAAATTATCTTTGCATTGTTTGGTTCTGGTCTGTGCTGCCTGCTTGACCCTTAAAGTGTGTAAATGGTTTCTTAAAGTTTCCTTTCCTTATATTCTTTGCTATTTGGAACTATGGGTGCCCTGCAGAATCTGGGGGCACGCATAATACATTGCATTTAGGTAGAAAATCCAACTCTCAACTGACTCCTGAGCCTCAACCTTCCATACATGCACACAACCCCATCCAATACTCCATATATGCAAACTCTATAAAAATCAGTAAAGCAAAAAAAAAAAAACAATCCTTGCATCTTCAAAATTTATAAAGTTAGGGCTGCAGTACTTAAAGTGCCATGAAGTGGCTTTGCAGCTTACGTATGTATTTGCAAATGTGTGCAAACTAAACCTCTGATTTTATGTGAACTGTTAGACAGGACAATTCAGTTTGCTGCAGGCTGATTGGTAAGTGAGCTGGCAATTTTTCTTTGTTGGTTGACATGCATTTTCAGAATATCACCTTTCTTCATCTAGCTTACCCCAGAATATCCTCGACTAGTATGTTTAGGGCGCTGGGGTTGCGAATGAGCTTGTCTAGGAAGCTCACAATATCTGAGAACTTGGGTCGGTGATTCCTTTCTTTCTGCCAACAATGGAGCATCAACTGATGCAGAGACACTGGACAGCCCATTGGAGCAGGGAGACGATAGCCTTCCTCTATAGACAGAATGACCTAAACAAAGAATAACATAAAAAGCATTATATTACATATGCACATTTAAACTTCAGGATCTCATATACAGCACACAAAATAAATGATGTTTAATATAAAGTAAGTTAGAATGATAGAGTGGGTTTTTCATTATAAAGCAGTTATTTGGTAGTGAAAAACAGGTCTTTGAGGGAGGCTTTCCTCTGTATATTCCCTTCCACCCATCTCCAAATGGAGAATTGTTCTGGGGAAGAGTTGGGAAAAAGGTGAAACAGAACATGCATAGGCACAAGTCCTAAAGGAAAATGGAGGTGTGTTCTAATTTTAACCACTGAAATGTTTAACTTCCCTGCTCTAAAAAAAATATCTGGACTACGATCTTCTTCTTATGCCCTGTACACAGGAGCGGAATTTCCGTCGGAAAAATCTTGGATTATTTTTCCAACGGAATTCCGCTCAAGCTTGGCTTGCATACACGCGGTCACACAAAAGTTCTCTGAACTTTCGACCACCAAGAACGCAGTGACGTACAACACTACGACGAGCGGAGAAAATTAGGTTCAATGTTTCCGAGCATGCGTCAAATTGTTTCCGAGCATGCGTAGGAATTTTACGTGTCGAAATTGGTACAGACGATCAGAATTTCCCACTGAAAAATAGAGAACATGCTCTCCATCTTTTGCTGGCAGGAATTCCGCCAGCAAAAGTCTGATGGAGCATACACACGGTCGGAAATTTCCGACCAAACGCTCTCATCAGACTTTAGCTGGCGGAATTTTCACTCGTGTGTACGGGGCATTAGATACTCTAGGCTCTTTGTCTTCTTTCAGACATATCACATTTATTTAAAGCAGAACTAAGCTCTCTCAGTCAGCATTAACTTATTGAAATCCTTTTTCTGCTAACATTACTAAATAGATAGGAAGGCATATTACATTTACTTGTTTTAAACTTTTTTATTTACATTTCTTGAGTTGCTGGACTAGGCTATGCACAACCTCCTGCCTGAATGCCAGAGCTAAGAGCAGAGGGATTCCAGGAAGTAAATATTACATGAATCATCTGCCCTTACTCAAGATGGCTGCAGAAAGAGATGCTAGGGGGAGTTTTTCAAAGTGATTTCTCAGCAAAATAAATCATGGAGACATGGTGAATTTGCTTTGAATATTACAAATAAATTAAATAGCATTTGTGGTGCTCAGATACAGTTAAGTTCTGGCTTGAAATTAATTGTTTGGTAGTTTGATCGTGCCCTCCATGTCTATGTGTGAACCACTGTTTATAGATATTGTTGCCTTCTGATATCTCATCACAGTTATCGGATGAGGCTTTATGCTATTTAAGGGTTCCCCTAGTAGGTAATAATGAGTGCTTTCAGCGGTAAGTCCCAGCTCTATAGACAACAGATGCCCCTCATTCCTCGGGAGACATCCTCGGGAGACATTCCTTCTGAAGCTAGATTTTCAAATCAAAATAATCTCTACATGTTGGTAGTTCACTGCAGTGAATATTTATTCATAGCCAGCCTGATATCACGGATCCCTTCTTTTGCATTTAGAGGTCTGCGTTCCCGATGATCCCGATCAAAGTGCAGTTCCTTCTGGAGACTCTCCAACTTCTGATATCTGACTCGCCAATTTTTATAGAAATTTCTGGCTGTGACTCTAAAAATAAAAGTTAACTCTGCAATTGCCGGAACAGATTCACAGGATGCAATCACTGTGTTTAAAATGTCCGTTCTGACAAAATATATTTATTTTATGTTATTTTATACATAGATAAGAAAGAGGTGGTGTGTGAGATGTTATTAAATACTAACAAATAGAAATATGTTATTAAAAGCTAGTGAATAGAACAATTGCAAAAGTAAAACTTTGAGAGGGGGGAGTAAAGATAGAGAGAGCTTCCAGCAGAAGTTGCGTCTGTGTGTTAAGTGAAGGTTACAGAGCACACTTCAACATTGCGAACAAGATGGAGTCTCTTGTGCTTAAATGAACAATACAATGAAAGTCACTTGACATTCTGGAGAGTCAGCCAGCCCCGCTAGGTGCGCCGCACCCTGTATTGGTTAATGGAACGTTAACGCAAATGGCATTCTTTAATATAACTGCTCAATATACACTCAAATAGCAACAAGAGAAAGCTTATCGCAAGCAGCACCATTACATATCCGATTACTACAGCGGCACCTTATAAAATAAGTTAACCAGACTGCCGTTGTGTAATGTATCTCACTGGTGTATTATTTGTGTTGCACCCAGAGGTGAGACAATTAACTGTTCTACATTCGATATAAGATCATAGCAATTCACACCAAGTTACCAAAGTATTTGCCTTTCGCAGCCTAATGAGAATAATGGCACAACATCTACGTGTAACAATGGCCCTGAGTAGTGAAACCCAATGGCCCCCGAGTTCATTTACCAAGTAATTCTATTATCCCTTTATAATTACTGCTCATGCTGCGCCACACTCTCCGGAGGCGTTTATTGTAGATTTAACTGCAAAAAAGGGCTTTTGATGAATAAATTGAGTAGAAATTGTTACACTTTCTTTCTCCCCCCATCAGTCTGAACAATGCAGTGACATTCCCTTTGGATAAGCGCTTACTCTTGGGAGACGTGGCGTTTGCGAACAGCCTGCCACACTCTTTGTTCAATTTTCCCAGGCAATTATGTCAGCATTGTTTGAAATCCATTAGCTGTTCTTTTTTTTCCACTCAGAAAATCGGTGACTCCTACAGTGTGCATTAATTTATACATTCACTTACAGATCGAAAAGAAGTCTTTTAGAATTGTTCTTTGCGATAGATGCACTTTGCCTGAACTTTTGTTTTTCACTGATAGAAAAAAAAATGATTTCAAACGCTGTCTGCACATAACACCTGCAAGAATTTCCAGCATTACTTTTTAGATTCTAAGCGAGAACAATGCCTTTTAACCTGAAATAACTTTAAAACCATCTGTAGAACTGGAGTACTAGGTGTCCTGTTATTCAATAATGAAGTGGACTGCAAGGTGCTGAACATATCTGTTATGTTGGGAGTCTTTTTTAGTGAAAGCTTTCACATAATCTTTGTTATTTTCAATATACAGCATGTAATGTAAGTATAGCTTCCTGTAGCAAAAATATTCTTTTAAGAAGAAAACATATTCTTCAGTAAATATCCATAAAACAAGCACTGCACTGCAAAACCGCAGTGTGGGTGCAGTCAGATTAAAAGAAACACGAATACACAGAGACTACTTACATCCTGATTGGACATCTCCCAGTACGGCCGCTCTCCATAGGACATTACTTCCCACATAACGATACCATAGCTCCAAGCATCGCTAGCAGAAGAAAATTTTCGATAGGCTATTGCTTCTGGTGCTGTCCATCTGATAGGGATTTTTCCACCCTAAAAGCAGAAATTTATAATTTATAGATATACATATAAACCTGAATTCAACTACAGATTAATACCAAGCATAGATAAAAAAAACACTGTTAATCTACTTCTGTATTATAATCATGACAGTAACTTAATCTGCCTTTATTTTCATACTATCCCTGTGAACCAGGACATTTAATGAGAGAGGGAATGCCAGCACAGAAAACTAAATACATTGAACAGTGGTGTCATTCTAACAAGACAAACAAGCTTGTAAGCAGGTGCTTACGGGGTATCCTTGAATGTATTTCTGCTGTTGTATTAATTGCACTGTGTAGTTAGTTCAGGCGGCCCGGGATGGGACTGTGTCTCAGATTTTTCCCAGGTTTCTTGGGTCCTGCCCCCTTTTGTAAGCCACAAAAATACAAGGTGTGAGTTCAGGGTCTGGACTTTCTTCCACATGGGTTTACAGAGGAAAGACTGCTGCACCATGTAGTTCTGCTGGAGCACACGGTCCCCTTCTGGGACACCATGCTGGGATTCTCTCTGGAACCAGAATTCTGCCAGTAATGGACTTGAGCTAAATTGACTTTCCTTTAGGCAAGGTATGAACTGGTGCAGCCTGCCCCCATGGACCTAGCTGCAGGTACAGGCGAGTGAAGGAGTTAATTTGTGCATGCTTGGAGATCCGCAATCAGAGCACAGCAGGATCTCTGATCTGCAACTGGGAGTGAGGTGGTAGAGTAGCTGGGCTGGTGGAGCAGGACACAGGCTCTATGGTGTCCCACTCAAAATTCTGCATTCAGAAGATAAGGTGTACAGTGTCATGGGAGAAAAGTGTATTACATCAAGGATCCTCAAGTTTATTGTGTACCTGTGCAAGGTGAATGTCTCACTTTTAAGTACAGGGTGCTGTCTTAAAGTGAATGTAAACCCCCAAATTTTTTTTCATTTAGGCTTGTAACTTGTACAGTATAGGATTTCATATCATCTGTGCCCAGTCTTGCCACGAAGAGTTAATCCAGCTCTGGGCAATCCTCTCATCTTTTTTCAGTGAGATAAAAACAGACAGACAGAGAAATACCAGTCCGTTCTTCCCCCCTGCTTTGAGTGACAGGTGATTTACATATCTCATGCACAAGCCTGAGAGAGGCATTATGTGTAATTCTCATCCCCTCCTCCTTTCTTCTTCAGCTCTCCCAGGATTGGCTGCTCCACACCTCAGCATGATTGGCATGCTGAAGTCATGTGGTGACTTTTCTGGGTTTTGACTGGATGTTAGTGATCATAGCAGAAGTTCAGTGTAAAAAAATACACAAGAGAAAATTCATGTTGACAAGGGGAGTGTAGAAGTGGGTGTCTACTGACATTATGACTCCACCCAGCTTTGAACACCAGACCCACCCACAGAATCTGCAGTTTTTCGGGTCTCATAACAAACAGAGGGGAGACATTTGACAGGTAAGGATACAGGAAGGAGGCATGTATATCCTTATAGATAACCACAATGGCAGTAGTTTAGAAAGCATGAGAGTGGGTTTACATCCACTTTAAAGTTGATTTTCACATGACCGCGGCCCGCCTGGTCCCAGGCACTAGTGAGCATGTTCACGGAGAGGTCCCCTATCTACAGGGTGAGTAGGCTCTGCCCACAATCTTACAGGAGGGAGAGAATAAATATGATTTCATCAGTGTGGTACTGCTTCATTGTTGTTTTCTATGTATTTTTTAAATATTATGTGAACATAATCAGTCTGTGTAATCACGTAACAATTTTGTAATTTCTCTAAATAAAAAAAACTATTTCAAAAAGTGGCCTGGTTGCAAACTGGAATTTGGATCACAATTAGGACTACATTGCTACTCAGAAGAGATTGTTATGCGGCGTACACACGGTCGGAATTTCCGATGGAAACAGTCCGATGGGAGCTTGTCAACGGATTTTCCGACCGTGTGTATGCCCATCGGTCTTTTTCTGTCGGAATTTCCGACGGACTTTGGATTGAGAACCTGTTCTCAATTTTTCCGACGGAAAACCTTTCTATCGGATTTTCCGATCGTGTGTATGCAATTCCGACACGTAAAATTCCGACGCATGCTCGGAAACAATTCGACGCATGCTCGGAAGCATTAAACTTCCCTTCTATAGTGCTGTCGAACGTGTTTTATACCGCTGTGTTACAGACCGTCGGAATTTGGTGTGACCGTGTGTAGGCAAGACTTTTTGAGCGAAATTCTGTCGGAATTCCGACGGGAAAACCATCAGAGCTTTTTCCGACGAGAATTCCGACTGTGTGTACGCGGCATAAGGCTCATTCCTTCCTTGCTTGTGAAAATATTCCAGCTACTGTACATCACACCTTTTAAGTGAAATTCTATGTCGATCAAAAGTAGTACAATCCAACATGGGAAATTCCATGTTATAGCATTGCTTAAAAAAATAAAAATAAATTACCAGACTGTAATGCAAACACTACTAAACAAATTAAGCTGTAAGGAGATGTAACATCATTTATTGAATTGCTATTGTTATCTGCCATTAAAAAAATATCCACGCAACAATTTATCCACACAACAACATCCTTGCAACAAAGATGTAGACAATGCTGGACTTCCTTATCAGAAAGTACAGCATGCTTTGCAAACATTTGCCATGAGTTCATACTGTAATAAATGTTAGACTAAATAATATAATACACTACTTTATAAAACTGGTAAAAAAATAACATTACGCTTAACTTTTTCAATAAACCTACCAAGTGCAACATCTGGCACAATATAACTTGGAAGTTAAAAATTTTTCTTGGTGGCCTGTTGTAAAAGACACAAAAAAATAGCCATGGTTGTCCTGACCGCAGACCTAGTTCCTTTGTTTGCTGCCCCAGTTGCTAGACCAGTGCTTCTCAATTCCAGTTATCAAGGCGCTCCAACAGGTCATGTTTTCAGACTTTCCATTATTTTGCACTAGTGATTTAATCAGTTTCACTGCCTTAGTAATTGCCACAGCTGTTTCATCTAAGGGGAAGCCTGAAAACATGACCTGTTGGTCCGCCTTGAGGACTGGAGTTGAGAAACACTGTGCTAAACAACTTCCAAAATTACTCTGCTAATGCTAAGCATAGATCAATTCACTTCAGCTTCTTAACGCTGCTTTCTACAACCAAGAAAAAAAATGTCCAAAATATGCTGTGCTAGCTTGCCATTTAGAAATATTCCTAAATGATCTGAGTACTGAAGAGGATTCATCAAACCTGTCATTTTCCTTCTCAAGAAGCCTTTACTGATAACAAGCATTTTTTTTTCCTAGCAGGTCGATGGCGCATTTCTGCCCTGCTTATAAAACTATAATCAACCAAGAGAAAAATGCTAATGTGATTCCTAAGCAATATGCCATATTAACCGGGCTACTGAAACGTTCATGAACGGGGCTGTTTAGTGCTTTCTGGCTCATGACAATGCTGAATGAGCTATGAGTGTCATTAAATGACAAATTTTAAAGGGCGGTAAAGAATTTGTAGTAATGAGGATACAAGTGTCATAAAGGCTAAGCGGTGTGTTGCTTATAGGAAGCAGCTATGATACAAGCCTCCCAGCTGCCATGTCACACATCAGGTATAGCACAATGGGCTAACACTTAAAGGGAGATAAGTTGGAAATGAAACATTATTTAAAGGCCGCTTAATTTCCATTCAGTATATAAAAAAAGGAAATCTCTTTTTCTGCATGCAGCACTTTCTTGTTTCATTATCCTTTTGTTATGATCATTTCAGTGGAAGAATGTTGTGGGAGATGCCTGACAAGAACAAGTACATTGTGCTCCTTAAAATATTAATTCCCTGCAATTTCTGTTTAAATTGTAGTACTCTTTCAGATTTCTCTGGACTAGAACAGGTAGAATGTAATGTGGAAAAATGCCGTTGATAAATTAATAAAGATGTCCGATGCACAGTCCAACTGTCAGCCAACAGATGTTGTTTAGGGTCCTTTTCTAATGATACCTGCTTTTGTATGAGTCACCCCTGACTTGCAAGACAGACAAATATCTACTCAGTATGCAGTTCTTGTGCAGATGCTTCTTTGGTCCACTGCACAATGTTTCTGTATCAGTCATTTACGTCAACGTGACCGGCAAGATCTGCATCAAGTTGAGGCTCCCTCAGATGGGGACAATGTCAGACAGGGCAGTCTACCCTTGTGTGGCCAGCTTTGTCCACTGAACATCTAAGTGCTACGACCTTTACTAATTTAGGCAGTTACTGCAGATAGGGCTCCTCTAATATGTACCATCCAGCGTACATGCTTTAGTGATGGATCATCACATGGATGGATGATGTCCTCTCTGATAAGTAGCTCTCTTTTTATAAACAGGAGAGATCAATGATCAAGTATCACTGCTGTGGTTGTAAAGATGTAGTTCAGTATTTACCTGACTTCAGTATTTTCATAGTATAAGGATCACAGTGATTTTTGAATGCTTATAGATTGCTTGTACTGCGCTTTGCTAGCAAGTTAAATTATGCATTAAAATAAAACGTGTTTACTTCAAATCCTGGTGGAATTTAAGTTCAACTCTGGGAAATTTAAAAAAAATCCTCCTTGCTCGCACTGAGGGGGTTAAGGGCTTGTTTAATCTAGGGGAGAGTAAAAACATTTTAAAATTACCTGATCATCTGCTCCCCAGCAGTTTTGGAAGTACAACAGCAAGTTGCTTATATACTGTGACTATATATACTGTATTCATTATACCTGTCTATGCAGCAGGTGGCGCTGTATTATTATAGTGTAATGTGCATGTAAATCTGATTGGCTCGTTCTGTGGCCCCATTAGACTGCGGGTAATACACAGAGGAGAAAGCAAGCTGAATTCCCAACTGTGCACAAAAGGCTCGCCAGAACCGGGACAAAAACTGACTACCCCTGTCCGAGACAATCACCTTGGATAGCCCATGTAAGCGAAAGATCTCCCGAGCAAAAATGGAAGCCAGTTCCTTAGAAGTGGACAACTTCTTAAGTGGAATACAATGAGACATTTTTGAGAACCGGTCAACCACCATAAGGATAACTGTGTTTCTCTGGGAGTTGGGTAACTCCATAATGAAATCCATAGACAGGTGGGTCCAGGGCCTCTCTCCATTGGGTATGGGTTGTGGGAGACCCACTGGAAGGTGTCGTGGGGTCTTACTCTGAGCACACATGGAACGGGCAGCTACGAAGGCGGTTACATCATCACATAGACTACGCCACCAGAATTGTTGGGAAATGGCCCAAAAGTTTTGATTCTTCCCAGGGTGGCCAGAAGCCTTGGGAGAATGGCAGTATGGAGACTCTCTGGGCAAAGCAGCGGTCACAAGGTTTCTCAGAAGGAGCATGGACTTGAGCAGCAAGAATTTTGTCACCCAAAAGAGAAGTGAGACTGGTGCGAACCGTAGCCAGAATACGATTAGGAGGAATCACAGGAACTAGAACCGACTCTATCTGGAGAGTGGAGGAAAATTGTTGTGACAAAACGTCAGCCCTTACATTCTTAGTACCAATTGACAATTTCTTGGAAAAGTAGCCACAAGGATGCATAGCGCTCTCAGAGGTAGGACGTTGAGACAGAAGGGCGCCAACTCCAGTCTCAGAAGCATCAACCTCAAGGATAAAAGGTAACGTAGGATCTTTCAAAATAGTCGCTCATTCGATAAATTATTCGGTTATATCCGCCTCAGGTGGTGCCTGGTAGCTGGTGGTGATGCCAAGACTGATTCATTTTGATGAATGTCAGTCGATCAACCGAGGCGGTGGACAGGCGCACCCTATGATCAGTCACAAATCCTCCAGCAGCACTGAATGTGCGATCGGAAAGAACGCTGGAGGAAGGACATGCCAGTAGCTCAATTGCATACTGTGCAAGCCCTGGCCAGTGATCCATCCTCAGGACCCCGTAAGCCAGAGGATTTTCGGTGGGAAAGGTGTCCAAGTCTGACCTTGCCCCAAGGTATTCCTGCACCAGGTATATCAGACGCTGGCGATGGTTGCTGGAACCGATCATACCGTGGGGCTGCGGACTAAAAAATTGTCTGAACGCATCGGTCAGACGTCCACCATCCCCACCGCTCCTTCTGCCCCTGACCGAAGCCTCAGCAACTCGTCGCCCATTACCAGGAGTTTGTAGCCTCCCAGTTTCTGGGAACGCGTTGCACAGACCTTTCTGCAAGGCCTCCCTGAGATGTCTCATCCTCTGCTCCCTCTGCGACGGCAAGATAAGGTCCGCAACCTTACCCTTGTACCGCGGATCAAGGAGAGTGGCCAGCCAGTAATTGTCCCTCTCCTTGATCCGAAGAACACGAGGATCCTTCCGCAGGCTTTGCAGGATCAGGGAGGCCATGCAGCGTAGGTTAGCTGAGGCATTCGGTCCGGAGTCTTCTGGGTCACTGAGGATGACATGATCGACAGCCACCTCCTCCCAGCCACGTACAAGTCCACTGGCTTGTTGGGACTGTACATATCCCTAAAAGACTGCTGCTGCTGATGCTGAGTGCCAGGCTCCACCTCCATGCTCACACAATCCGCCTCCTCCTCCTCCTCCTCCTCCTCCTCATCCTCTTCCGGTGTGATGGGTGGGACAGAAGGAACACTGTCCGGAAAAGGGGGCCTTGAGAGGCAAGGAAGTCCTCCTCTACCTGCCTCTGTTCTGCCTTAAGTGCCCTGTCCATTATCCCACGCAGCGTATGCTCCAACAGGTGGACAAGAGGGACAGTGTCACTGATGCATGCACTGTCACTGCTCACCATCCTCGTGGCCTCCTCAAATGGTGAGGGGACAGTGCATGCATCCCTGATCAGCCTCCACTGACGTGGGGAAAAAAAACCAAGCTCCCCTGACCCTGTCCTGTTGCCGTAGTCGCAAAGGTACTCATTGATGGCCCTCTGCTGCGTGTGCAGTCGCTGCAGCATGGCCAACGATGAGTTCCACCTGGTGTGCATGTCAGATATTAGGCGGTTCTTGGGCAGGTTCAGCTCCTTTTGCAGCTAGTCAGCCGAGCACTGGCATTATAAGATCGGCGGAAATGCACACAGACTTTCCTGGCCTGCCTCTGGACATCCTGTAAGCCGGGGAACCTGCACAAGAACCGCTGCACCACCGGGTTGAGGACGTGAGCCATGCAGGGCAAATGGGTGAGCTGCCCCTGTCGCAGGCCGGAGAGGAGGTTGGTGCCATTGTCAGAAACGACCATTCCTGGCTTAAGCGGACGTGGCGTCAACCACCTCTCGGGCCTGCCCCTGCAGAGCTGCCAGAACCTCTGGCCCAGTGTGGCTCCTGTCCCCCAAACACACCAGCGCAAGCACGGCATGGCATCTTTTTGCCTGCGTACTTGCGTAGCCCCTTGTACGCCTACGGAGCACCGCTGGTTCCAAGGACAGAGCACTGGAGGAAGAAGAAGAGGAGGGGGTGGAGGAGAGAGGTTTTTCACAACCAGTAGCAGTAGTCGCGTTTTGGAGGCGTGGTGGCGGAACAACCTCCAACACTACTGCACCTTGTCATGCATCCCTCCCAGCTGCCAATAGAGTGACCCAAATGGGCCGTGAAAGAAAGGTACCGTCCCTGTCCATGCTGCTGGACCATGAGTCAGCGGTCATATGCACCTTACCGCTGACCGCCCTGTCCAGCGAGGCATGGACATTGCCCTCCACATGCCGTAGAGAGACGGAATCGCCTTCCGCGAGAAAAAGTGGCGTTTGGGAACCTGCCACTGAGGAACCGCACATTGAACAAACTCACGGAAGGGGGCCGGAGTCTACCAACTGAAAAGGCAGCAGTTGAAGTGCTAGCAATTTATCAAGGCTAGCATTCAACCGCTGGGCATGTGGATGGCTGGGAGTGTACTTCTTTCTACGGTCCAGCAGCTGGGGCAGGGAAATTTGCCTGCAGCAATCGGACGTCGGTGTACTGCAAGTACTTGGTTGTGACACACCGAATTCTACACCTTCAGTCCTCTCAAAGCAGCTTTCAGAGAGGACTGAAGGTGTAGTGGGTATGGAGATCCCAGCTGAGGAGGAGCAAGGAGAGTCCGTAGATTCTTTGGTGTGGGTCTTTTAATGTGTGCCTGCCATCGAGCTGCATGGCAGGTCCGCCATATATGCTGGTCCATGCTTGTCGTGCCCAAGCGGCAGATGTTTGTGGCCACGCGAGATACGCTTGAGACAAAATTGTCAAATAACAGGTGGTGCGATCGTGCTGCGCACTCGTCTCGAAAAAGGCCCACACCATAGAACTTTTCTCGTATAACGTGCAGAGGCAAGCCGCCCTGCATCAGGCGGAGCTCTGTCGGTGGTTGGTATCAGTTGCTGTGGGCTGGGCCTCTAATCCTGCCCTCGTTGGAACATGTGACGTGGTCCGGCAGTCCTCCTCTCCTCGTAACGTAAACTGGCCTTCCTCCCTCATCCTCGCGAAACTGAACTGTGCGGCGGCAACCCATACCCAAGGGCCCCCGTGTGTACTAACAGTGAAATTTATTTAGTGGGGTGGGATTTTTATATGCCCCCCACCCGCGGGCCCGCCTCTACCTGTGAGGCACCCCCACGTGGAGTCAGTGACCTCATCACTCCCCGTCCCTCTTCACCCACTATAGAGCAAAACCTGGTCAGTAAACTCCCTGCAGCTGGTGCGCGAACCTGTACTGCCAGGAGTATCGTGTCACTCCGAGCCTTCGAATCGTTCGCTCACAGTCCTATGGGTGCATCTGCCAAAGAAAATACGAGGCGAGCTCTGTGTGATGTAGGAAGCTCTGTGGTGAATGCCACTAACACACTAGAATCCCTATGGTGCTTCCGCAAAGAAAATAGAGGAGCTCGGTCGTGTGATGCCACTAACACACTAGAATCCTGTGGGTGCTTATGCAAAGAAAATAGAGAGCTCTGTAGATGCCACTAACACACTCAGAAGTCCTGTGGGTGCGCTGCAAAGAAAATAGAGGAGCAACAGTCGTAGATGGCACAAACACTCTAGAAGAGTCCTGTGGTGTCTTATGCAAAGAAAAAAGAGAGCTCTGTGTGGATGCCACTCAAGCACACTAGAAGTCCTGATGGGTCGCTCTGAGAAGAATACTAGACGAGCTCTGTGGTGATGCCACTAACACACTAGAAGTCCTCTATGGGGTGCATCTTCTGCATAGAGAATAGAGGACTGTGTGATGCCACTTACACACCATAAAAGTCCTGTAGGGGTGATTAGCTAGAAAATAATATAAAGGAGCTCTTGTGAGAGCCACTAACAACACTAAAGAAAGTCACATGGGTGCTTCTGCAAAGAAACTATAGAAGGTCAGCTCTGTGTGATGGGGTTTCTCAGATAGGAGCATGGACTTGAGCAGCAAGAATTTTGTCAGGTGCTTTCCCAAAAGAGAAGTGAGGGACTGGTGCGAACCGTAGCCAGAATACGATTAGGAGGAATCACAGGAATAGAACCGACTCTATCTGGAGAGTGGAGGAAAATGTTTGTGACAAAACGTCAGCCACTTAGTCCATTCTGTAGTGAGATAATGGGACTCAACACACTTCAAGTCCTATAGGTGTACCAATATGACAGGTGCTTCTGGACAGAAAAATTATAGGTGCTTTGGGAAAAGTAGCAAAGGATGCATAGCGCTCTCACACTCAAGTACTATAGTGAGCTCTGTGAGTGTGTGATGGGACTAACGACTACTTCAAGTCCCTATAGGTGCTTCCTGGAAGACGACAGATATAGCTCTGTGTGGTGTACTGGGGACTGGAACAAAATATAGCTCTGTGTGTGTAAATGGGACTAAACAACACTTGAGACTGTGTGTGTAAAGGGACTAACACACTTCAAGTTCCTATAAGGGCGCCAACTCCAGTCTCAGAAGCACACTTCAACCTCAAGGATAAAATAGGTGCTTTCTGGGGTAAGCTCTGTTTGTGTAATGGGTAGGATCTCCTATTCAAAATATAGCTCTGTGTGTGGATGGGACTAACACACTTCAAGTCTTCCTAGGGGCTTCCTGGAAGACAAGGATAAAAGGTAACGTAGGATCTTTCAAAATAGTCGCTCATTCGATGAACCCTACCTGCTTAGAGCCCCCAGCAAACAAAACTCAAGATTTCTGTAATGAGTTATCAGATTTTTTCATCAACAAAAACAACAACATACGGAAAACAATTTGCCAGAAAAAAAACTACTAACCTCATGCAACCAAAGCAAAAGGAAGATATCGACACGAACATCCCACAATCACCAAAGTTTTCTCTGACCCCTTGAGACTCTCAAAGGCCTTAATTGACTCCGGAGTTCATATCATTTAGGGGCTCGACCAGAGACAAGAAGTTACAAATAAACTTCCGATAATAGTTGGCAAAGTCAAGAAACCGCTGCAGAGGATGTAAACCCACGGGTCAGGGGCCACTGTAGGACTGCTGAAAGTATCTCTGGGTACATCGAAAAACCAGCAGTGGAAATGACATAACCCAGGAATTTAACCTGTTGACGATGGAATTTGCACTTCTCCAATTTACAATAGAGATTGTTTTCTCTTCGTTTCTGAAGCACACGACAGACATCTGTGTGGTGGCTCTCCAGGGACTTGGAAAATATGAGGATATCGTCGAGATAAACCACCACACATAACTGCAACAAATCTCAGAGGACGTAGTTAATAAATTCCTGGAAAACTGCCGGGGCGTTACAAAGGGAAAAAGGCATTACAAGGTTCTCATAATGGCCTGTTCTGGTATTAAATACAGTTTTCCACTCGTCGCCCTCCTTAATCCTCAAAAGATTGTATGCCCCTCTCATATCAAGCTTTGAAAAGCTTTGTGAAAACTGGTCAAATAACTCTGTAATTAAAGGAATCGGATAGGCATTCTTAACCGTGAAATGATTGAGATCCCTATAATCAATACAAGGTCTCAGTTCACCACTCTTCTTCTTCACAAAGAAGAAACCAGCACCGGCAGGAGACGAGGATTTGCGGATGAAACCTCAAGAAAGCGCATCTGCAACATACTCCTCCATGGCCTTATCCTCCAAGACTGACAAAGGGTAAACCCGGCCACGAGGTGGTATGGCACCAGGTTAAAGGTCAATTGCGCAATTATACGACTGGTGTAGAGGCAAACTACCGGCTTGATCTCTGTCAAAGACATCGATAAAATCACGGTACTCCTTCGGCAGGGAGGAGAGTGAAGAGGTGCACAGGACCCTGGCTACCTTCTGGAAGCATGTCTTACTGCATTATGGCGACCAGGAGAGAACCTCAGCATGGAGCCAATCAAAAGAGGGGTTGTGCCTCTGTAACCAAGGATAACCAATAACCAGCGGAAACTTAGGTGAGGAAATAACATGGAATTGGATTTTCCCATGGTGAAGAGCCCCTACGGCCATGGACAATGGAACAGTCTCATGAGTCACATGGGCAGGCGGTAGAGGTCTCCCGTCAAGAGCCTCAATGGCAAGTTGAGTTACACGCAGCTGCAGCGGAATCGAGTGCTTCGATACAAAGGCAGTGTCAATGAATAGGCCTACAGCCCCAGAGTCGATTAGAGCCTTTATCTTGACGGGCGACTCAGCCCAAGAAAGGGTAACCGGGCGTTCCCTGGATGGGTAGGACAAGACTTCAAAAAGTGACCTGCCTGGCCACAGTAAAGGCACAATCTCTCCCTCCTCCTAAAGGTTCTCTCATCCACAGAGAGATGCGTGGGTTCACCTTCACTGACCGACTCGGTACCAGGAGGCATGGGAGGTGAGGGAGGGGGGCCACGAGGGCCTCAATGTTCAACACAACCTCTGTTGCCAGAGAACTGAATTCAATGGCGTAATCGGCAACAGTTCTTGTACTCTGTTTGATGGAAATGAGGTACTTGGCAGCAGAAGCGGAGTGTGCAGGAAAGTTAAATACCCTTTTAAAAGAAGCCAACAACTCAGGGTAACTCAAGACAAGAGGTTTTTGCGTCTCCCATAGAGGGTTTGCCCATGCCAAGGCTCTCTCAGAAAGCCAAGATATCACAAAACCTACTTTTCTTCTGTCCGTGTGAAATGCCTGGTGCAGCATCTCAAAGCATATCTCAACCTGGTTGAGAAACCTTCTGCAGTGGACTGGATCGCCCCCAAATCTCTTATAGAGGTAATACTCGAGGCGGGAGCAGGGACAGCCTGCAACACAGGTTGTACCGGAGCAGCCACAGTAGGAGATTCCAGGTGAACCCTGCGACTCAGGAGCGTTTGTAACGCCATGGCATACTGATCCATGCGGTGATCCTGCTCATCCAATCAGTAAAAAATATTACCAACAACCTTCGCCTACTGTAAGAAACCATGAATCAGACTGAGACAGAAGTACAGTTAAATCACACTTGTTTAATAATAATTTAAAAAGTAAACAGAGTAAAAGTAGTCAAAGCATAGCCAGAGTTCAGGAACTGAAACGGATAGTCAGACAAGCCAAAACATCAGGGAGCCAGAAGGAATGTCAGCCAAGCAAGTCTTTAACAAGAACACAGGAGAGCGTCTCTAGAGATGGGACCAAGGCGAAGGCAGAGCTCATCTGGACTGGACGGCTTAATTAGGCAGGACCGACGAGCAGGATCATCAGCAGGTGAGTCACTGTGGAGAGATAAATTAGCCAATTAGCCGACAGCTGAGTGGCCAGCTCAGAGGAGAAAAGGCTGGGCCCAGCCCTGACCCTGTGGCTTTGCACAAAGAGTGCAGGAATAAAATTGTGGAAAATGTTCAATGCAATTGGCTCCAAAACAAAACATCTATTTGTTGTCTCACTGATATTATCCGAATCAATAAATCTTCTCTTCCCAACACCCAAAAATCCCAAAACCCAACATGTTATGCCACTGCTGGCTTCATCAGGTGTGAAAGCAGCGTAAGATTTGTGAAAATTTTAGGAAAAAAAGACACATGTACAAAGTTTGTACATGTGGGTTTTCTGGCTACATTTTTCACAAGTTTTCACATTAAAGGAGTTGTAAAGGTTCATTTTTAAAAAAAATAAAAATAACAAACATGTTATACTTACCGTCTCTGTGCAAGGGTTTTACACAGAGCAGCCCCAATCCTTCTTTTCTGGGGTGCCCTGCCGGCACTCTTGACTCCTCCCCTCCATCGGTTGCCCCCACGGAGAGCTGCTTTCCATGGGGGCCCCAGTGTGGGCTCGCTCCCGAGTCCCGCTGCTGTGTCCATTGACACAGACAGTGGGACTCGGGCCCACCCCCCCCCCCTCTCCAGTGTCACTGGATTTGATTGACAGCAGTGGAAGCCAATGGCTCCTACTGCTATCAATCTGTCCAATGAGGAAAGAGACAGCGTCTGGAGCCACTGGGCTCATGCACATCTCTGGATCGGATCAGGCTCAGGTAAGAAAAAGGGGGGTCTGCATTAAGGTGAAAAACCTTGAGACTTCACTTTATGGTAAAATATGTCCACCACCTCCCTAAACACTTACATGAGTCCTTTCTCGATCCAGCGCTGTGCTCATCTGCAGTGGCACTCTCTCCTCTGTCTCTTTTAACAGGACACAGAGGCAGCAGTGGGATCCAATGTAGCCAATTTTATTGTAGGTGTCAATCAAATCCTGTGAGGCGGGAGCGAGTTTAGCCATTTGGGCATTCACAAAAGAGGAGGAGAGAAAAGCGACGGTGAGGGAACCCAGAAGAGGAGGTAAGAGATCATTCTATGGAATACCCTTGTACAGGGAAGGCAAGTATAACTTCTTTTTTATTTTATGGAGAAATCATTTAACCTTTATAACCACTTTAAGAGTCAATGGGTTAGGTGCATGGTGACAAAAGTGCATCACATTTGAATTTGATGATTATTGAAAAAAATAACTAATACAGCCACCACATCTAAGAACTTGTAAGCTGCAAGATATTACATTTTTGTTTTTGGGATTAGATATGTTTTAACGCCTACACAACGACATAAGCAGCCAGCGAGGCTCAATTTGGTGGCAATGATTTCCCTTATTATTCTGTTCACGGACATCCTACAATAATTGTACCCCCATTGCCTCAAAGGACCAAAGCAAGCACCATGGGCAATCTCAGATCCCTTCTGTGCATCAGCAGCATGAGCAAGATGATCAATATTTAACATATTATTCCTTTATTCTGTTTCTAAAATATCACACCTGTGCCTGAAATTAATATATTATCAAAGCATTCGCCTTCATCAGAGCTACTCTTTTTTAAAAGAGATCCTGTGTTAAAATCGTCATTCTCAAAGTAAATACCTTTGAATTTGATTTTAAAAGGACTCTCAATCTGCAATATAATTAAAATTAAAGAAAGCTGTTACAGGTGGTTCCAAACTATTATTAATGTAGAAATTAGTTATTCCAATAAGGGAGCGTTTATAAACTCAAATTCCTCTATCACCAAAGAGGGTAATTATCTTAATTGAAATAGGGTTTTAAGCTTTGTAAAAGATCTCCTTACTTTTAATTGAATTTGTGCTTACATTTGTTACTTAGAAAGCTTTTTAAGCTTATTTATTTTTAGTATGCCAATTTCATAATTAATGCCTTTGTGGTTGCTTAGTGTAGCAGCACATCACAGTACTCTGTACCGTAGTCATTATCTCCAGGTTACTTAGGAATGAAATTACACAGCTAACCTTCAACTTTTATAATACCAAAGACTATGTATTATTCTAATGAATTATACATTAGAATGTAAAGTATTCACAGTAGGCTGCCATTGTACACATGCTAAAAGAAGTTTTAAGTAATGCAAACATGTGACTGAGCACCTATCTATATTATAATGCATGCAAACCTCTCCTAAAACCAGCTTGTACAGTTCATGCGGATACCAAAGTTATTGTCCAGAGTGAGCTAATAATAGTTTTAGCTAGGCTTGACCCTCTAATAAAGATTTATTAATTCAATCTGCACATCTAAGTTAGACCAACAAGTGTCATTCTTTAAAACCATGTTTCTAAATATTATATTATAGAGTATAGCTATAGCTACTTAATAAATGATGTACTACCTGATTAGCAGCACAATGTAGCTGAACGTGAAGCAGAAATAAATAAAAAAACACCACAATTTATACCAGTCATGTTAAAAAAGTAATAATAATAAAAATAAATTTGACATAATTAGCTAAAAGCAGAACTAAATTACCTTTTATAATGCTAGCACAAATTGTACACATTTGCAACATTTGTTACCTTTTGCTTTATCTATCTGTTATGTTTGCCATGTGCCATTTTGAAGAGTCTGTTCCATAGCTATTTCTCAGGATTAGTTGTGTAACTTAGCAAGACACACTTACTGGGGAAAATTGGGTAATTTAACCCTTACTACACAGCATCCTCGCCATGTGGTAATAAGTGTGGAATCATACTTCATTTGCATGGGGGCTCTCCAGATTTCTGAATTCTCTAAAGGTGGAGCAGTGAGACAGCATCACCCCCTTGGGAAATAAAAGCAAGGCCTAGCCTAGCCTGGTCTTACCAGATTACAGCCCCACTATCAAGCCCAGCTTCTTTGCCATCTCACCCCATTGTCACTTTACACAGATTCATAATCAAGCAAACTTACCCCCTTGCAAAAAGAATAATAACAATCTAGTCCGGGAATGCAGATTTAATGGAAAAACATTTTACTTGCAAACCTTCAGTAACATAACATCCAACATTAGCAGAGAGTGCTCCAAATACTCCTGCGGTCACAGACTTTGCAAGTTCCAAGTAAATAAAATATTGAGCCATATGTCAACACAGTTTCTTATGGTTGAGTTAACATACACTTTCAATCAAAGGGTACAGTCCAGGTCCCCTTCCTTCTTCATTCATTCAAACTCTCCCATTTGTCCAGGTCCCCTTCCGTCATCCAAATGCTCCCATTTGTCCAGGTCCGCTTCCATCATCCAAATGCTTCCCCAAAAGGTAGTGAGCACCCTACTATTGTTGTCCACTGATCAGTTCAGGCAAGAAGAAGAAAGACCTGATTTCCACTAACCATTCTTTATATTTAGAAATAGGATAGCATTTTCAGAAAAGAGTGATCAATGTGTTGTAGATCCTTTATTATTCACAGGCTGGGTTGGATCTTGGACTAGGTGAAATGCACACTAGTCTGCTAGAAAGTCCAAAACCTGGCATGGGTGGCTGTACAGAATCACAGGTCCTTTGCATGAAAAAGAGTTTAAGCATGCGCATTTAAGTCACAGGAATGTGTATCCCAGCACCGCATTCACTTGGATGTTCACTGACCATCTCAGACAAGAAGAAATGGTTTTACTGGCATGAATTTGTATACTCTGAAGAATACAAGGCCTTGTTTAATTAATCTTTCCAAAATTGGGACTGTACCGATGGGCCTTCTAGATCCGAAGGGATGGCGGTTTTGACCGGACCCCTTTTTGTCCCTTCCCTTTCTGTTCTACTCCTTTCCCTTTTTTTTTTATTACTGACGGTGTTCACTGTGCAAACACATGGGTTACAGAGACTTTCCAGTGCCCAGAACATTCTTTTCATACTCTGCATGCCATTAGTGACAGAAATTGTATTAAAAGTGATGTGACTTCCTGCTTCTGTGACATCTGTCAACAAGCATGTCAAATGGTTTCTGTACTTATCGTGAAATGTCTTAAAATAAAGAATTGAAAAAAAAAAAAGAGGTATCTTTACTGCTCCCCTCTCTGGCAAAATGGCCCATAAGTTTCACTTACAATTATTTCTTGTACTTATATAGCGGCATCAATTTATGTAGCACTTTGCAATTCCTTATTTTCCCTGTTTCTAAGGTATGAGTGTCAGGAAATAGTCATAAAGCAATCTTGAGGCAGAAACTGTAAATTAAAGGACCTTACATCCCACTGGAGTAGAAGGTGTTGAAGGGGATACTACTGTCTGAGGGAAGTGATCATCATTCAAGAAGTTAAAAGGTCTTTGGCAGGAATTGGACATGTAATAGGGCAACTTTATCCTCACCCTAATCATCCATGCTCCGTTTTCAGCCACTTGTTACTTGTTTTGCTAAATTGTGCTGTCAATCAAAGGAGAATTGAGAACACAGTGTGGGACTGGGAGGAGCCACACTGCTCTGTGCAGTCACGGTCTCATAGGGTTTCTCCCTGGCTAGTATAAATTGGACTTGTTGCCAAAGTTATTAGGAAAAAGACCATACGGCTGGTATTGTTTCCTAGAAAAGGTTGCAATCCTACCTCTTCTTCTAGGAGCATAATAAAATACTTAGTGGGAGGTGTGAAATATTCTGCTACTGTGCCTACACAGTAGCTGGGAAACATACTGAGAAAGCCACAGATTATCAAGTATGCATGCATGCTCTAGTTTTCAACTGTCAATGTTTTATGCCGTGTACACACGGTCCAACTTTCCAATGGGAAAGCCTCTGTCGGAATTTCCAACGGAAAAATAGAGAACTTGCTCTCTAGCTAAGTCCGTCAGAAATTCCGACAGAAACAGTCCAATTGAGCATACACACGGTCGGAATATCCGACGAAAAGCTCACATCTGACTTTTTCTGTCGGAAATTCTGACCGTGTGTATGGGGCATTAGTGTTTAATAAAAAATACAGTAGTTCAAGTATATCTAAATCCAACAGTTTTTTTTACCTTTTGGGTAGAGTAGGGAAGGGTTATAATTGCTCTCAGGTTTGTTTTTTGCTATCATTAGAGAATTTTTCCTTCACTTCCTGTCCATAAAACTAAACAGGATGTAATAGGATATCTGTCCCCATTGGAAGATATCCCCTTTATTACTGTTCTGTTCAATTGGAGAGAGCGACTTTGGTCAAACAGGGACAAAGATAGACAAAAAAAAAAACAAGCTTTGCCTTTAGGTACAATTTAAGTACTTAAATCTATTTTCATTTTAGCTGTCTGTGAAGCCCGGCACAGCAAATCTGAGACACAGAGAGGGAAGCACTTTCAGAAAGGTGAAAGCAGTGTGCTGCTGCTCATTTATTATCCAATCACAAGCTGGGGTGGGTCCTAGACCTGGTTGTATTGCTTAAATGCACAGTAGTCTGCTAGAAGGCCCATAACCTTGCATAGGTGTCTGGCTTACAAGACTGTCTGTACAGTCACAGATCTTTTGCGGGAAAAACAATTCACATATATGTATCCCTCAGTACCGTGTTGACTTACATGTTGCCCACTGACCGGCTCAGAAAAGAAAAAGAGAGACATCTATTGCTCCACTCTCTGTTGAAAAAATCCCAGAAACTCATTCCATAATGCCTTATATTCCCTGCTTTTAAATTATGAGTGGCAGTCAAACATTGACAAGCAACCTTGAGGCAGCAGCTTCAAATTAAAACAGTTCATGCTTACATATTTCAGCGGTGTATTTAGCTGTTCAATTTTGGAACTATATAGTATGGAAGGAGAAACTTGTAGTTCCTCTTGCCAATGAAATGAATTCATTTGTAAATAAAATATAAATTTTGATTAGGTTGATCCTTCAAAAATATTTGGTTGAACTAGCCCTTTAAGAATATAGAAAGAAAGATGCAGTGTTCAAAGTATAATAGAAAAAGTACATTTTATCTTTTGTCAAAACGCCATTGCCATTCACAGTATTTAGTATTTCTTCCTCACTTTGCCCATGTTTTATGTTACACTATCTGTCGCCGAGATGGAAATCACTATTGATTCTTTTAGCCGCTGGAACAACCACAAATATGTTTCTGTACATCCTGCAGAAAACAGCGGCAGAGGTGTCTGACAAGTAATATGGGCATTTCCTGATTTACAGTTTATTAATGTGAAATGTGGGACTAAGTCACGTGATTCCGAGCCGCCTATAATTAAGTTTAAATGCAACCGTGATAAAACGGTCCATCTGTAATCTCCGTCGGCAATGCACAATTTACCTGCTAGTTATGCGTGTTATAAATCCGAGGGCTTCAGGCATGTCTTATTAATAATCTTATGTCATCTCTCTCTCTGCACCTGCCACTGAGCTTTCCAGAGAAATTATAATGCCAGATACTTCTCTCTATTCCTAAAATAAAGAGTAACCAGGAAACAAGACTAAAGAAAGTTAATCCCGCAGGAGTGATTAATCCTACTGAAAAGTGTATAATGCTTAGCACTAAGGGGAAATGTTAGCAAATTAACCTAGAAACCAGCCTGTCCCTACACAAGAGAGAAAACTCAATAAGAATCGGCAATATATAAGGCACAGTACATACAGTAATTATCATCCTCAACTCATTCGGCTCCAATTTATTTTTCTGTAGTGTGATGTATTTTTATTCTCCGATGTGCAGTTCCCATTTAGTAGCATGCTTCCCTGGAGTGTGATCCAATGTTTTTCTTTCTATTCTTCTGACTTTTCTTCTTATTCTTTTCTGTACTCATTATATTCTTTAATGTGAAGTAGTCCATCTTGCTCAGTCACATACACAAAACTACCAGTGTTATTAAAAAAACAATAAAATTGAGTGAGCTGTGAAGCCCACCCCTGACCATGCAAACTTTGGCCATTTTGCTGTGTACACCTGTATTCCGAAACCACGCAACTTGTTCTGTGAATGGGTGGTGGAGACCCTGTCATTCATCTGCTCTTTCTCCAAATATGTTGCATTGGTACGAGTTCTGTGAATCGCAGTCGATACTGTTACCCCTGCAGCACCAGATCACCACTCTCAGCTGTATCCAGTGGTATGAAGGTAAGATTTTTGAAACAGCAGCTTGCAGGGCACATAAACCCCATTAATGTGCTGCACCAAATGATGAAGGGATAGAACCTTTCCCCTCATTTCTTGTCCTGATTTCACAAGGACAGGAAGTGAGATAAAATCCCCCCAATGGAATCACAGATAATAACAATTAAACAACAATAACAATAACTTGACTGAACTTAGTCACAGAAAAGCACAAATTAAAAATGGCACAATTTTAACTCACTGATATAATTTCCTAATTTATAGTACATTTTGAATAAAAATGCAAAGTGCATTGGAAGAAAAAAAGTGAAGAAATACTACAAGTGAAGGTTTTTCCTCCACAATTCTGGTGTTAAGGCAAAGAAATTAAAAGCATTAAGCCCTCATAGTTTAAATGAAATTATTAAAAGCACTTAAAAAGTAGTGTGCCTGATGCATGCCTCTCACGAAGCGAAGACACTACTATTGTAATTTTATGTTTTTTTTAATTTAAAACTTTTTTATAAACATAATTTTAATAAAATTATAATTATATTATAAGGGTTTATGTTTTCCATGTCTTTGCTAACACATGTGGTAAAGTTGCAAAATATTATAGAAGAAGGTTCTGGGGGAAGCTGTGAGTGAAAAGAGCAGGGGAGAGAGATTGGCACCTGATGGTTTAATGGTATCTGCAACCCAGAAGCCAACATGCTAGTACAAAAGCATGTTTCAAATAGCTAGCCCAGCATATCTGGTGAATAGGGTGGCTGCCAGGCAAAATAGGAGGTTTATTTTAGCAGTAGAAAGTCTGGCCGGTTAACCAAATTAGCTATTCATCCCGGAATGAATTGATGGTTTGCAGATATTATTACTACTACTGTGACAAAAAGCATTGTGTCTTGTGTGATTAAGATTGCAGGAAGTTGAGATCTAGAAATTTGTGCTGACGTCAGCTGCCTCTACCATGGTATCTTTCCTCTACCCTAGGGGTCTAGACATTTTCTAAGAAAAGGGCCAGTTTACTGTCCTTCATGCTTTTGGAGGGCCGGATTGTGGCCAGTGGCAGTAGCAATGTCTCAGACTTGGTGGCCAGCAGGGGTAAAAAAATTACTTAACAACAGTGGGTGGTAGGAGGAGGTATAGTGCCTCATTACTGGTAATAGTGGGAAGAATAATTTCCATCGTTGGTGTCAGTGGGAGAAATGGTGCTGTCATGAAGATCCTGCCAGTACCCGACCCCGGCTTCCTTTGACCATCCTCCTGCCTGATCCATTGTACCTTGCTTCTAGTTCAGATCCTCTACCTGGCTTCTTTGATGAACTTTGGTTCCTTGCTAAGTCTCTATCCAGTCTGCAGTCTGACCCCTGTACAAGCCTGATCACCTGTTGGCTTCCAGTCCATTCAGTGGTTCCGTTTCCTGTGTTCAGTTCCTGTCAGCTCTGCTATCCAAGCTTACCTGTGAACATGTCTGCCAAGCCGTTGTTCAGTTCCTGTCAGCTCTGCTATCCAAGCTTACCTGTGAACCTGTCTGCCAAGCCGTTGTTCAGTTCCTGTCAGCTCTGCTATCCAAGCTTACCTGTGAACCTGTCTGCCAAGCCGTTGTTCAGTTCCTGTCAGCTCTGCAATCCAGTTTACCTGTGAGCCTGCTTTCCAGAGATCCAGTCAGCTCTGCTATCCAGTTTACCATGTGAGCCTGCTTTCCAGAGATCCTGCCAGCTCTGCTATCCTGTTTACCTGCGAGCCTGCTTTCCAGAGATCCTGCCAGCTCTGCTATCCAGTTTACCTGTGAGCCTGCTTTCCAGAGATCCTGCCAGCTCTGCTATCCAGTTTACCTGTGAGCCTGCTTTCCAGAGATCCTGCCAGCTCTGCTATCCAGTTTACCTGTGAGCCTGCTTTCCAGAGATCCTGCCAGCTCTGCTATCCAGTTTACCTGTGAGCCTGCTTTCCAGAGATCCTGCCAGCTCTGCTATCCAGTTTACCTGTGAGCCTGCTTTCCAGAGATCCTGCCAGCTCTGCTATCCAGTTTACCTGTGAGCCTGCTTTCCAGAGATCCTGCCAGCTCTGCTATCCTGTTTACCCGTGAGCCTGCTTTCCAGAGATCCTGCCAGCTCTGCTATCCTGTTTACCTGTGAGCCTGCTTTCCAGAGATCCTGCCAGCTCTGCTATCCAGTTTACCTGTGAGCCTGCTTTCCAGAGATCCTGCCAGCTCTGCTATCCAGTTTACCTGTGAGCCTGCTTTCCAGAGATCCTGCCAGCTCTGCTATCCTGTTTACCTGTGAGCCTGCTTTCCAGAGATCCTGCCAGCTCTGCTATCCAGTTGTGCACTATCATTGGTATTAGTTAGGAAATAGTGCACTATCATTGGTATTAGTTAGGAAATAGTGCCCCATCGTTATAAGTGGGAGGAATAGTGCCCCATCATCGGTATTAGTTGGAAGAATATTGCTTCATCATCAATATTAGTGTGAGGAATAGTGCTCCATCATTGGTATTTGTGGAAAGATAAATCCCCACCATTGGTGCCTGTGGGAGGAATAGTGCCCCATCGATTGTGTTGTCCCCCCCCCCCGAATACTTTGTAAAGCGATGCGTAAACTGTTGGCGCTATGTAAATCGTGTATAATAATTATTTATAATAATAATCTATGGTGTCAGTGAGATGAACAGTGCTCCATGTTTGGTGCCAGTGGAAGGAACGGGGCCCACTGTTGATGTCAGTGGGAGGAATAGTACCCTAAGGGCCAGATAAAGGCTAGCAAAGTGCCACATCTGGCCTGCAGGGTGCAGTTTGGAGAACACTGCTTTACACAATGGTCATCCCTGATAATCTCACCCATCACATGGTGATTCTATGGAATCTCAACTCCCTCTTCCACACAGGCAACCTTATCAAGGTCCAGAAAAAATGCTTCTCGCCTTTCACAGCCTTGCAGGAATGATCAGTTTGCCCTCACAGGCTCCATTCCGTTCTCTTCAAATTAAACACTTAACAATCTATCACGCCTCAACTAATCTTTACCCCCTAACTCCTTTTGAAAAGCTCTGCATTACAGGAACAAACTGCATAGAGTTAATTTCTTTTATATACAAACTCTTGATGACCAACACACCTCTAAAGCATTATACAAAGGTAGCCCATCACGGAAGGAGGACCACACAGACATGAAACTTTATCACTGCACCATGCCACTCTTCCAGATGTTCAGTGCTGAAAATGACGCATTTATGTTATAACATGCATGCGTGTTATATATATGATATTCATGCGCTCTTTGCAAACAGTGGACCCCCCCCCCCCATATTAAAGTTGAAAATGGAGAAAGTGGAACAAAAAAAGGATTGAAGTGTTCCATCAGTGAGCAAGGTTATGGCAAAAGTCTTCTGCATTGTTCCTGGACAACCTCAGAATCCCAGAATACTCTTGCCATTACTTTGTTCACTAATGGAACTCCTTTTCCAATTTTTCCATTATCAACTTGACGGGGGTGCCAACTGTTTGCATAGAGTGCATGAAAACAACATGGTGTGCATGCACCATTTTCAGTGCCAAACATCTGGAAGAATGGCTTAGTGTAGTGATAACACTTCATATCTAAGTGGTCACTCCTTCCGTGTCTTTTCAGATTACCCTTGTATGATTAGATTGGAACAGATTCTGAATAAACATTTTTTTAGAGGAATAGAGTACTATCAAGGTGACAGCCCACAAAACGTTTGTGTGTACTGTCTCATTGTTGGAGGTGCCACAGACAATTAGGAAAACTTTATTATATTTATTGAACATGTCCAAAGATATAATTGTTTTGGAAAACAGTGTAAGCCCTAGTCTGTGTTTTCCTACAAATTAATGTTCCTTCCATATAATCATTGGGTTTTTTCCTATGCATAGTGACTAAGGTGACTAAGTGGCTAATTGCATCACACTGGAGGCTGGCACTGGGACAAACCAAGCTTAATCTACACTCCAGCATTTGTAAGGTTAAACATATGGTAGTGCTCAGAGCAGGAACAAATAACACTCTTGCTACCTTTAAATAGGTGTGGGATCCCTGGGTACATCTAGATGCCTCTTTTTTAGAATATATACTGTGATACCACTTTGAAAGCGTACCTAATAGTCAGGCCCTCTCATTCTTCTATAACCCTCCTACCAGTGCCGGGACAAGGTCATCCAGCGCCCAGGACAAAGATGCCAAACTGCGCCCCCCTTTCCCTTAGGTTTAGGGTCAGGGTGCCCCCCGCCCCTGCAATAAACCATTGCGCCAGGGGCAGCCGCCCCTCCGGCCCACCCCTTGTCCCGGCCCTGCCTCCTACCTCTCCTCTTTTTTGTATACTTATACAAGTATAATGTAAGGACTTTTATTTGCTGAGGTTTACTTAAGACTTCCAACTCCAAAGAATGTCACCAGGAAAATATTGCTAAATCTTTCTAAAAACGTGACCTATATATTTTGATTGGAATGCTTCTCCTAATAGGAAGCTGTGATCCTGTATATTATATGGTATGTGCTGTTACCAGCTGTCACTACTGGTCAACGAGACCTCTTTAAGGTTGAATTTAAATTTCATGTTCTATATCTGTATATGATATTGAGTCGTATTTGAAAACTCTCTAATAAAAATACATTTAAAATAAAATAAGATTGTAGGAAATAAGCAGACCTTGCAAACAATTTATCAGTTTACAGCAATGTGCATAAATGGTGCAGCACCAAGTTTCTTCTTCTCTCCTCCCTGCCTAGATATGTAATGAATAGGGCTCTCCTTTCCTCTCTCAAGGGGTATCCCAGCTAATCAATCATTCTCAGCCAGTAAAAGGAGCATGGGTAGTCTGTAGGTATAGAATGTAATGATTAACAAGAAATTACAATGATTTTTAATTTTTTTTGAAAATCAGATGGCTGAAGAATGAAATAGCGACTTTTTTTTTTTTTATTGCATCAATGTGCAAAATGGGTTGTATAGCAATTATATGTGTTCAATTTTTTGTTAATAAAAGTGTAATTTTCTTTTAAGGCTACTATAAATTTCGCTGCAAGTTATAAAGAATTAAATAATTTTAGTGTCGTCCCCATTTTACCACTTCCTCTCTGAGCACCATAGTGACAGATCCATCACTATTTCTGCATCTACATGCCAAAAATCTGTCTGCAGAAGCTTTATGAGATTAATGGGGTCAAAGTGTCAAAATGTGGTCTTTAAGGCTACAATAAAATGAAGACTTTTAACAGCAGTCATGTTCAGAGGTCAAACTGCTGGGATCCCTTAGTAATATCTGATTTTTTTACAAATGCATCCAGATTTTCCATTAATTGCATGCACATGTCTATTCCCAATAATCATATTCTCTCTTGGGTCACCAACCCCTTTCAAGAGTGGTTAGTAATGACTTCAAACAACTTAAACTTTCTGAAACTCTGACCATAATTGCCATTTTAAATAGATGACATAAGCCAAGATATCCAATTCTTCCATTATGCTGGTTTACTTTTTCATATCTGCCATTCAGATGTACTGTTCATCACTTATATTTTAGGGTTGCAGTGTGGTTGTATAAAGATTTTTTAAACATCTTATTTTTCTTTCCTAGTTTTGGAGTTAAATAATAAATTAACTTTCAGCATGTACCCTCCACTGATTAATCACACCAACAAAAAAACATGCATTTAATCACACCAACAAAAAAACATGCATCTATATAGGTACAGTGAGCAACATTGAAATCATATAGCAGCTGATGTTCAGAAATACATACAGGAATACAGTACCCATTGTCATTAGTACAGTGTCACTGTACAGTGTCAGTATCATCGCTGATCTCTGTATTAGTGTCCCTAGTGATGTCAGTGCCAGTTAGTGACCCTCCCATATAGTAGTGTCTGTTAGCGCCAGATTGCCCTCCCCATTATCACAGTCCCACTATAAGTTGCTAATTCCTGCAACTACATTATAGCATCTATAGCTGCGTAAATTCCAGTATATATACCATAGATTGTAGATGCTATAACTTTCGCACAAACCAATTAATATACACTTATTGGGATATTTTTACCAATGTTTTTTTACCACATGGAGAAGAATATATTTTGGTCTCAATTTATGAGGCATAATGAGAGTTTTGAAATTGTCATTTTTTGCCACAAGTTTTTGGGAAATGCAGGAAAGAAATTTAATTTAAAAAAGTGGTGACACTGTGTGGTAGTAGTCAGGGACACTGTGCCTGCTGTGGTGGTGATCAGGGACACTGTGCCTGCTGTGGTGGTGATCGGGGGACACTGTGCCTGCTGTGGTGGTGATCAGGGACACTGTGCCTGCTGTGGTGGTGATCGGGGACACTGTGCCTGCTGTGGTGGTGATCAGGGGACACTGTGCCTGCTGTGGTGGTGATCAGGGGACACTGTAACTGGTGTGGTGGTGATCAGGGACACTGTGCCTGCTGTGGTGGTGATCAGGGGACACTGTAACTGGTGTGGTGGTGATCAGGGACACTGTAAGGCCCCTTTCACACATCCAAGTTGGTGCGGATAACAGATCCCTGTGACAAGAATCTGTGGATTCTTGCTGCTGGAATGACTGGGTTACGCAATCAGCAATGGGCATTCAGCCCATTTAAACCAATGACGGGCTGACAGCGGCCACTGCTGTTCGCATTGGAGCTGCACACAGAGCGATTAGCTGCGGT
This sequence comes from Lithobates sylvaticus, assembly GCA_028564925.1. Taxonomy (NCBI): domain Eukaryota; kingdom Metazoa; phylum Chordata; class Amphibia; order Anura; family Ranidae; genus Lithobates; species Lithobates sylvaticus. Next base: position 87,832,253 of record CM053027.1, on the reverse strand, counting down.
TTGAGACAGATACCCGAGCCTGGACGCAGCTGGTGGCTGCTGCTGCTGATTGCATAACCTGGTAATTTCTGCATCAAGAATCGTCATGTTCTTGCTGCAGGAATCCGGCGGCCACACTAACTCAGCCGTGTAAAACGGGCCTAACTGGTGAAATGGTGTTTAGGGAAATTGACTGGTGAAAGTACTGTCACCAGAGTAGTGCAGTGTCGCCACACTGTATTACTACTCTGGGGAGTTAATCAGGATTTTTTTTCATTCATTACTCTCTTTTACTCTTTTTACTATCATGATGATGTGATTGGCCACAGATATCAAATGGTACAGAGCCCTGCGACTGGCCCTGTACAACATGTGATCACAATGACCAATCACAACATCACAAAAGTAAATAATGAATGATGAATAGCTGCTATTCACAATTATTTACTTGGTGAGCATGTGATCCCTGTGATTGGTCACAGTGATTACATGGTACCTCGGCCAATCACAGGGGTCAGGTACCGATCGCTCAGTCCCGCACCAGGTAGCACACAAGGCACCCGACTGGGAGGACATCATATGACATCTACCAAGGATAAGAGAACAGCTGTCTGGTTGTTTTTTAGTCTGGGCGGGAAGTGAAAAATGCATTTGTCTTACTTAATGAGGGTGGATTTTGTATGAATTGGAATCTCCTCTGATATGTTGTTATAGTGCAGCCTAACCTCCCAGGTCAGTACAGTATTATTTAGCTAGCACAGTGCAAGGCTGTAATGCACATATAAAGCTGAGAGCTGACATTATAGACTGAGCTGCAAAGCTTCAAATTAACAAACCACTTGTTTTATTTCATGTGATTCTGACAGCAGCAGACTGCACACCAGCAACATGAATAATAATAAATGAAGTCATCGCTTTGAGGTGTAGATGCACCATTATAACAATTCAACAGTGTTGTAAGTAATGCGATTAAAGTAAACGGCGTTACGTAACGCCGTTACTTTAAAGGGTAACGAGTAATCTAACTGATTACTCTTCCCCTTGCGGTAACGCCGTTCCCATTACTGGGGCGGCGTTACCGCAATTACTCGCCGCGATCCACGGAGCCGTCCGCGGCCTCGGCCTTAGGAAAGGCCGCGGCTTCGGCCTAGCTTCGGAGCGGCGGCCATCTTGGTGTACCAAGATGGCCGCGGCTCCGGCCTAGCTCCGGAGCGGCGGCCATCTTGGTGCACCCGTCGGCCGTTTACAATGTGATTGCTCCGTCAAATGACGGAGCGATCACTTGTAAACAAACCGGCGTCAAGATGACGCCGGTTCCTCTCTCCCCTCTGTGTACAGATCTGTACAGTGGAGGGGAGAGATCGGATCGGATGCCAGCACAAGACCCTGACAATACTCTGCAATACTAGCCAATACCCAGGTAATACTCTGCAATACTAGCCAATACCCAGGTAATACTCTGCAATACTAGCCAATACCCAGGTAATACTCTGCAATACTAGCCAATACCCAGGTAATACTCTGCCAATACCCAGGTAATACTCTGCAATACTCTGACAATACCCTGCCAATACTCTGCACTCTGCCAATACTCTGAAACACCCTGCCAATACTCTGCAACACCCTGCCAATACTCTGCAACACCCTGCCAATACTCTGCAACACCCTGCCATACCCAGCCATACTCTGCCATACTCTGCAATACCCCGCAATACCCCGTAATACCCATCCATACTCTGCCATACCCAGCCATACTCTGCAATACCCCGTAATACCTAGCTATACTCTGCAATACTCTGCCATACCCAGCCATACTCTGCAATACCCCGTAATACCCAGCCATACTCTGCAATACTCTGTAATACCCAGCCATACTCTGCAATACTCGGTAATACCCAGCCATACTCTGCAATACTCGGTAATACCCAGCCATACTCTGCAATACTCGGTAATACCCAGCCATACTCTGCAATATTCGGTAATACCCAGCCATACTCTGCAATACTCGGTAATACCCAGCCATACTCTGCAATACTCGGTAATACCCAGCCATACTCTGCAATACTCTGTAATACCCAGCCATACTCTGCAATACTCGGTAATACCCAGCCAATACTCTGCGATACCCAGCCAATACTCTGCAACACCCAGCCAATACTCTGCAACACCCTGCCAATACTCTGCAACACCCTGCCAATACTCTGCAACACCCTGCCAATACTCTGCAACACCCTGCCAATACTCTGCCATACCCAGCCAATACTCTGCCATACCCAGCCATACTCTGCAATACTCGGTAATACCCAGCCATACTCTGCAATACACGGTAATACCCAGCCATACTCGGCGATACCCAGCCGTACCCAGCCATGCTCAGCCGTACCCAGCCATACTCAGCCAATATTACAGTTGAGGAGATTACGTGGATATTACAGTGGGTGAGATTATGGATATTACAGTGGGGGCTTTATGGTGGTGGAATTTTTACAGGTTTTTGCAAATTCAATTATTATTTGCTGATCCGAAAAATGATCCGATCCGTGACTCTGATCCGAGCAACGATCCGATCCGTGAGTTTGGGGGGGACAGATGTACAGAGGGGGAACAGATATATGTGTGTGGGGGGGGACAGACGTGTAGTGGGGTACAGAGGGGGAACAGATATACGTGTGTGGGGGGGACAGATGTGTAGTGGGGTACAGAGGGGGAACAGATATACATGTGTCGGGGGGACAGATGTGTAGTGGGGTACAGAGGGGAAACAGATATATGTGTTGGGGGGGAACAGACGTGCAGGGGGGTACAGAGGGGAAATAGATGTGCAGGGGGGAACGCACCCCTTGCTTACAGTAATACTAGACCCGCCCCTAAGAATATAAAAAAAAAAAAAATCACAGTTACTTTTCTGAGTAACTAATTACTTTTCCAATGTAGTAACTGAGTTACTAACTCAATTACTTTTTTGGGAGAAGTAATTTGTAATGTAACTAATTACTTTTTTGAAGTAAGATGACCAACACTGCAATTCAAGAGTGGAGATTCTAATAGAGATGTCTATTGGTGATATGTTCTCTTTAAATTTGCTATGGCAGTTAGAGAGCTTATCATGTATATATACAAACTCCATCTTGGTTATTTTTTTCAGGAATCAATTTTAGCAACAATGTTTAACTTTATGGAGGAGGAGGGGGAAATGGTTCATTCGGGTTGTATATAAATTCATAATAATCTCTGTATATGTTAAAAAAAAATGGCAAACTGTTGCCGTACATTGTATACATTTATTGCATGAGGTTCCAGTGCTTCCTAACTAAAGATTTGCCAATGTTTTGCAGGATCCATCAACCAGTTCTGGACCGCCCCCTATAGCAGATTTACTGCTACAGGGCAGCCTCCTGTGCAGGATCACGTATATATACGCGATTCTGCACTTCCGCCTGCAGCGGGTGCATGCCCCACTAGCAGGCCGCTTCTGCTGTGATTAATCACAGCAGAAGCCGATCTGTGGGTGTTGAGCACTGGATATCTGCTGACACCCACTGATCATCAGGTAAAACACACAGAATGTAGATCTGCATATGTAAACAAGGCATATCTCCATTCTGCCAGGGAGGAAGGGATGGATTTTGTGTCCCTGCAAAGCAGGAAAAAATATCTATTTCTTCCCCTACTAAAAGCAGTAAACACATGTCACAAAAACACTGGTTAGGCACACAGTTAACAGTTTGATTGCCCTTTTAACCCCTTCCTAGACAGTGTCATCAGTACAGTGACAGCGTCACTGGTTCCCGTAAAGTGTTCAAAGTGTCAGTTAGTGTCTAATTGTTCCGCCAAAATATTGCAGTGCCGCTATAAGTCACTGATCGCTGCCATTACTAGTATAAAAAAATTCCATAATTGGTTTGTAAACCAATTAATATACGGTTATTGGGATTTTGTTTACCAAAAACATGTAGCAGAATACATATTGACCTAAATTTATGAAGTACTTTGATTTTTTTTACCTTTTTTATTGGATCCATTTTATAGCAGAAAGTAAAAAATATTGTTTTTTTTCCCCCAAAATTGTCGTTTCTTTTTTGTTTAAGGCGCAAAAAATAAAAAACAATGAGGTGATCACATACCAGAAGTTAGTAACCACTGATCTAGCGGACTACCGGCAGCAGGAGACAGAAGGTGAGGTCACTATCACAGGCAGCTTTTGAATTGTGGGTGTAATGGATTTTTTACCTATCTAATAAAGTTTCTTCAACAAAAATTACACAATGGCAGTGCATTTTGGTTTTGTTTAGGTTTCTGCTATCTTACAACATACGATTTTAACTGCTGTCGTGCTCACTGCCTGCAGTGGAAAATGTAAAACATGACTACACGATATCAGATACCGATTAAAAACTAATTTTAAAAAGGTTTAAAAATGCTATTTATTACTCTTGAACATAATAAAAAATGTAATATATAAAATAACAAAGCACATGCCACATTCTATTTAAAAGCTCAGCATGCATGCAGACTATGACATCATAGTCAGAATGTACACTCTTAGCATAGTATATTTAATGGCCCAATATTGCTGAGCCTGTAGACTTATTAGTGATCGGCCATTATAGGCCAGCCTCTCAGCCTGTGGGTGTATGTACTCCAAAGAGGTCCCAGCAAATGACAGTAAATCTGAGCGATTTGAAGTATGTTTCCCGAGCCAGTTCAGCGCTCAGCATCAAGACTCCCATTATATTCTGTAGTGGCTGTTCACACATCAGCACAGTTTTGGCCTCTAAGGACTTAAATTGGAGCACCTGAAAAATGCCTTGTACATACAGTAATGAGAGTTTTTACACAATTTCTTGTCTCTTCTTCTCCTAGTACCTAGCTCTCCATTGGCTAAAACATAAATGCTCAAGCCTGAAAATGCCTTAAAAACACATGTACAAACGCATAGAAAACGCATATAAAAAGCTTCAAAAACGCTTAAAGAGGAAGTAAACCCTGATGGGTTTTACTTCCTCTTTTTTCCCCTGCTTTCCCCTCCAAAGTAAAAGCATAATTGGCTAGTATGCATCGCATGCTAGCCCATTATGTGGCATCTACCTGCAAATGAAGCCCGCACTGTCCCCGCTGTTGGCCGCATCCATCTTCCTTCCTCTTCCTTCCGGGGCCGCAGACTCCGGCTCTGTGACTGGCTGGAGCCATGTGACGTCACTCCCGCGTCACTCCCAGTCACGCCACTTGGGAGTGAAGAAATAGCACAGAGATACGTTTCTTCACAGCGCATGCGCCGATGACATCATCGACGCATTGGTAAATATCTCCTAAACGGTGCACGTTTAGGAGATATTTCCACTACCTCTAGGTAAGCCTTATTCTAAGCTTACCTATAGATAAAAGTGACAATCAGGGGTTTACAACCACTTTAAATAAGCTTAACTGCTAAACTAGCTAAAATCTTGTGTAAGCATTGACATGTGAATGTATTTTTAAAAGTCCTTTTATATATGTTTTAAATCTACACTCATTGGCCACTTTATTAGGTACACCTTTCTAGTACCGGGTTGGACCCCCCTTTGCCTTTAGAAGTGCCCTAATTCTTTGTGGCATAGATTCAACAAGGTGTTGGATTTTGGTCCATATTGACATGATGGCATCACACAGTTGCTGCAGATTTGTCGGCTGAACATCCATGATGCAAATCTCCTGTTCCACCACATCCCAAAGGTGCTCTATTGGATTGAGATCTGGTGACTGTGGAGGCCATTGGAGTTGGTTCAAGAAACCAGTGGTGAGTTGATTTGAGCTTTGTGACATGGTGGTGCATTATCCTGCTGGAAGTAGCCATCAGAAGATGGGTACACTTTAGTCATAAAGGGATGGACATAGGCATCAACAATACTCAGATAGGCCGTGGCATTTAAACAATGCTCAATTGGTACTAAGGGGCCGAAAGTGTGCCAAGAAAATATCCCCCAAACCATTACACCACCACCACCAACCAGAACTGTTCATACAAGGCAGGATAGATCCATGTTTTAATGTTGTTTATACCAAATTCTGACCCTACCATCTGAATGTCGCTGCTAAAATCGAGACTCATCAGACCAGGCAACGTTTTTCCAATCTTCTATTGTCCAATTTTGGTGAGTCTGTACGAATTGTAGCCTCAGATTCCTGTTCTTAGCTGACAGAAGAGGCACCCGGTGTGGTCTTCTGCTGCTGTATCTGCTTGAAGGTTCGATGTGTTGTGAGTTCAGAGATGGTATTCTGCCTACTTTGGTTGTAACGAGTGGTTACTGTTGCCTTTCTATCATCTTGAACCAGTCTGCCCATTCTCCTCTGACCCCTGACATCAACAAGGCATTTTCGTTCACAAAACTTCCACTCACTGGATTTTTTCTCTTTTTCGGGCCATTCCCTGTAATCCCTAGAGATGGTTGTTGGTGAAAATCCCAGTAGATGAGCAGTTTTATATTCTCAGACCAGCCTGTCTGGCACCAACAACCAGGCATGTTCAAAGTCACTTAAATTCCCTTTCTTCCCCATTCTAATGCTCAGTTTGAACTTCAGCAATTTGTCTTCAACACGTCTAGATGCCTAAATGCATTGAGTTGCTGCCATGTGATTGGCTGATTAGCAATTTGCGTTAACAAGCAATTGAACAGGTGTACCCAATTAAGTGGCAGGTAAGTGTATATCTCTCATTAACATAATACCTGGTGATCCTGCTATGAATGTTTTATTAGGGTTCTTCCTTTTGTGGGACAACAGTTGTGCTTATGTGTTGTCACCGTCACATGTGCCCCTGGTTGAGAACATTGCTCAGGAATGGTCCCTTTCATTATCACTATTAGTAAACCACTCAAGAGCAAGGAGGTGCAGCCAAAGTTAGAGTCAGTGAAGGTAGAGGGGAAAAGACTGAAAGAGGCTGGAGGAAATCAGCAGCAAAAGATGAATAGAAAAAGAATAGGAAGAGATGCAACAAAGGAACAATAAAAAACAACAGTTTATGATACAAGCTAAATGTCAGCTAGGGTTTACATTGTGATGTTCATCTGCACCTATTCCAATCACAGAATGCTTTGTATTTATTAAAAGAAATGCAAGGGTTTTCATGAATGGAGGAGGTGCTGAGTGAGCGACCCACGGGCATCAGTGTACTGCAGCCGCAACTACAAGTCTCAGTGGCAGGCATTTGGTGCCAAAAGGAGAATGCAGTAAGATACACTATATTGTCAAAAGTATTGGGAAGCCTGCCTTTACATGCACATGCACTTTAATGGCATCACAGTCTTAGTCTGTAAGGTTTAATATTGAGTTGGCCCACCCTATGCAGCTATAACAGCCTCAACTCTTCTGGGAAGGCTGTCCACAAGGTTTAGGAGTGTGTCTATGGGAATGTTTGACCATCCTTCCAAAAGCACATTTGTGAGGTCAGGCACTGATGTGAACAAAAAGACCTGGCTCACAGTCTCTGCTCTAATTCATCCCAAAGGTGTTCTATCAGGTTGAGGTCAGGACTCTGTGCAGGCCAGTCAAGTTCCTCCACCCCAAACTCGCTCATTCATGTCTTTATGGACCTTGCTTTGTGCACTGGTCCAAATCATTTGGTGGAGGGGGATTATGGTGTAGGGTTGTTTTTCATGGGTTTGGCTTGGCCCCTTAGTTCCAGTGAAGGGAACTCTTAAGGCATCAGCATACCAAGACATTTTGGACAATTTCATGGGGATGGCCCCTTCCTGTACCAACATAACTGCGCACCAGTGCACAAAGCAAGGTCAATAAAGACATGGATGAGCAAGTTTGGGGTGGAGGAACTTGACTGGCCTTAACCCAATAGAACACCGTTTGGATGAATAAGAGCAGAGGCTGCGAACCAGGCCTTTTTGTCCAACATCAGTGGCTGACCTCACAAATGCGCTTCTGGAAGAATGGTTAAACATTCCTATAGACACACTCCTAAACCTTGTGGACAGCCTACCAAGTAGAGTTGAAGCTGTTATAGCTGGGAAGGGTGGGCCAACTCAATATTGAACCCTATGGACTAAGACTGGGATGCCATTAAAGTTCATGTGCGTGCAAAGGCAGGTGTCCCAATACTTTTGACCATATAGTGTATGTAACAATTGCTGCAGCAACCAGATATGGGGCACACTTCTTTAGAGCTAACTTATGTTTACTGTGCAAATGGTGAGAAATCCTTTTTGGCCATACTCTGCCTTTAAAGCCCCAGATTGACTAGCTCTACTTCAGATTGCAAGACAGTTCTCTATTAATATGGAAAGCCGCGTCTACTACTGCCATCATGCTCAATGAATGAAGCATAAGTGCATTGGCTGACATAAAGGTGAATGTAGGTTAAGGCAGAAAGTGAAAATCAATATACAGTACTCCAATGGAAGTAATTCTACAACATATAGGGAATTACAGAAGGACATAGATGGACAGGCAGAGGCTTATGGTAATGCAGTTCTGGGAATTCCCACATATACTTTATGCGTATATTGAATGCTACTTTGTCTCTAGAAAATGCTCTTCAATTTCCAGATAATACTGGAATTAGATGGGGATTATTAGAGAAACAAGAATAAAGGAATGATTGCTTCCCTGTAGATCTCAAATTGAAGTCTATAAAAAGAGTCATATGTTTCAGAGTTTACCGTCCAACAACTTAACTTTACTTTTACACCTATAACTGGACCTTTCACTTATCCAGCTTACACAACGTACTCTGAAGCTGAAGTTTAGGATTTTTTTAATGTAAGTATGTGGTGAATATTTTAATCTTTATTAATAGACAAGTTTGCGCAATGAAAGTCTTCTGCCGCGTACACACGAAGGGACTTTGTCCGCCGAACCTAGTCCAGCGGACAAACCGCCGGACTTTCCAGCTGGGCTTCGCCGGACTTGAAAGCGAACGGACTTGCCCACACACGATCACGCTAAAAGTCCGGCGGTTCATGCGATGATGTACAGCACGTACGACGGGACTAGATAAAGAAAAATACTAGAAAAATACTTGCTACTGAGCATGCGTCCTTTTTGGTCCGCCAGACCATACTACAGACAGCCGTATTGTCCGCCGGACTGCCAAGTCCAGCGGATAATTTTAAAACAAAACTTAAAACCTAGTCCGCCGGACTTTTGGGAAAAAAAGTCAGTCGAATAAATAAATAAATGAGTTTTCAGGGATCTCCTAAAGGTGGACAGGGTAGGAAATATATCAGCAACTCCATCTGAGTGTTTTGGAGCATTTGGTGGTGTAAATTGTTGATTGGTGGTGGAGCACATTGAATAGGTAATTAAAGGACCAATGCACTGATTGGACACTGGACTTTGGATTTGCTCTGTTCAAGCACTAACCTTCTTATCAAGCACATTTGATTATATCTGTTTTAAGTGAACTTATGGGATTGACATTATAATACTGAATTTGACACTTGAAGAGCATGTATCCTTTTGGATTGTATTTGTTTAAATTACTGTATTATACAGGCTTTATAATGCATTATTTTTCTTGACGCTTCCTGAATACAGTTCCCCTTTCTCATCACAAGATTCAACTTCTTTGAAATATGAACTCCTGATTCTTCCAAGTGCGGAACACTGAAAGAATCCCTGGAAGCCCTGGGAGATATGGTGCGGACTAAAGCCCCATACACACGGTCGGAAAATCCGACCACCAAATCCATTGGATTTTTTCCTACGGATTTTGTCCGACACTGGTGTTGCATACACACGGTCGGACAAAGTTGTCGGAAAATCCGATCATTCTGAACGTGGTGACGTTTGTTGTCTACGACGGGACTACGTAGAGGCTAGTAGCCAATAGCTTTGGTCTTGTAATGTGATCTGAGCATGCGTGGCACTTTGTCCGTCGGAATTCGCTACACACGATCGGAATTGGTATGATCGGACTTTTTTGTCGGAATATTTATAGAGCAGGAGATAGAACTTTGTCCGTTGGACAATCCGATGGAAACTGTCCGATGGTGCCTACACACGGTCGGAATTTCCGACAACATTGTCCGATAGGACAGAATCCATCGGAAAATCCGACCGTGTGTATGGGGCTTTAGAGCGATGTCAACACCATTTCAGGAAATGGAACTACATGATCCAGTTTGCCTGGAGGCAGGAGGGGCGATATAAATAGAAAAGCCTGGGAAAGAGCAGGGAAGTTGGGAGTTCACTGCCAGTGTGTAGAAGGGAAGAACCTGTCAGAGAGAGCAAGAAAGCTGAGTAGGCCAGTTACAGACTGAGTGCTGCATCGGTGGAAGGACTTGTCAGTTCCTGAAAGGCAGATCTTCGCAGAGGCCTGTCACTTGTGCTGCAGGGTGATCTAGAGCATAGAGGCCAGCCTATCTGCCTGTTAATGCTGCCATGCAGGACCTAATCAGAGACTGCTGTGGTGTCACTGAGTCCGTAATTCTTCTGATCTCTGCAGGAAGCCACCTAGAATCAACACCATCTTAAAGGGGGCCCCTCTATCGGAAGAAAACCTGTTACAACAGAGACAGTGGGGCTGGTGCACGGGTCACAGACCCATTAGTATTCTCTTTGTTGACTTTATGCACATCTATTAAGAGGATTTTTTTTTTTACTTCTACTGATACTTCTCATCTCTCTCTAATTGAGCACCATTAGTCTTGTTGGTCAGTAAAAATCTATATCCATACCACCAATCTTTAACCTCTGTGTGGCTCCTCCCACTTCAATGTTCCCAAAAGCTTATTGTTTCTTAGTACTTGCTCTTCCCAAGAGCTTATTGTTTCTTACTACTTTCTCACTGGGTACAGGGATATCAACCTCCAGTAAGCACATCAACCTCTTCAAGGGCCCTGACGTAGCCGGCAAAAGACTACATTTAAGGTGTATATAGTTCACCTGCTACTGAGTGTAGTTTTTGCCATATTACCAATTAATTCTTGCAAAGGCATAGGCTTAGCTCCTTCATTCCAAGAGTTCATGTGACACTTAGTCTCAATTTGTTTTGGTACCAGTTATCGTTGATGCCTTATGCAGCTCATTTTGTGAGGAGAGGTACAGGTGCTGGTAGAGTCTGAGTTTATGGTAGTACCCTAACCACATCAAGTGAGGCCCTTGTTGTAGTATATGCTGCAAAAACTTTTGCTGTTATCCTCTGCTTGTCTGAGTACTTTTAGACAATATACTTTGTTATTTGCTTCAAGGTTTCATTTCAGGGTTACCCTAAGGTATTAAAGTTATTTTTTTACATTTCTTTTCTCAAATTGTTAGCGTAAAATGAAAAAACAAAAAACAAAACCATGAGCACTGTATTTATTAAAACAAAGTTTCAGATAAAAAGGTCCTATTTAAGTCAACTCCAATGTGGTCACATGATGTAGAAGCTCCGTCTCCCCCTGTCACGGAGCGCTCGACAATGGGACTGAGTTTGTGATGTCACCCGTCATCTTCCACTGCCCATTTGTTGTTGGCACTCCCTCCCTGCCCCTGCAGAAGATGCTCCATGACATAGGGGAGGTGAGGATTCTACATCACTTGACCAGACTGGAGTGGATTGAAATAAGTTATTTTTTGTTTACCAGCACTATACAGCATGGGTAAGAGGAGAGGGGAACCTGTGTTTTTAAGCACACATATTTTGCCCACCATATCTACATACACATCCCCAATGTGCTGCCTTGGGTTGGGGAAACAGTCATAAAAGTTTAACCCTTTGACAGCCACCAGCCGATACTTAGTGTGTCTGGTAGCTTTCTATCCAAGCGGTCACTGACAGCTCACTGACAGCTCAGGTCCCTACTGACATTTGGAAAACAATCAGTATAGTTCTTAAACATGTGATCACTATGTCAGCTATGACTTAGTGATCACATGAGGCTGAAGGTTTAATTAATAAAAAAATAAAAGCCTTCAGCCTGTAGATAAACACTTCCACCTTCAGGTTACAGTGTTTATCTGCTGTGTCCTATGTTTAAAGCGGAACTGAAGTTACACTGTGACACACCAGGAGTAGGCAGGCTTTAAATGCAAAAAAAAGTCATGTGTCTCTTCTGCAATAAATTTCCCCTACCTGCCTGATCGCTGTCTTCTCCAGTGCTGTAAACTGAGCTGTGCAAGTGCAGCTCAGCTTACTGCGCCAGGTCGATCCCTGTTTGCCAGGATGAGTGTCTCCTGCACGTGCAGCGGAGTGACTTCATTCTGCGCCAGCAAATGAAGACTGGCACACAGGAGAAGATGCTGGCCCCGGATAGGGACCCTTGGAAAGGTGAGTTTCAATCCGTTAGTTCAACTTTATTGTTGCAATTATCAGACTATAGTATTAAAAAAATAGTAGTAACAAAAATAGATTAAAGCATTAAATACATTAATTTTGTTAACATTTTTTTTTGCCTATATTAAAAACAGAGTAAGGTTTTTATTACAACACTGTGTACCACATAAAATACTTCTATTTCCTTAAAAATAAATTATAAAAATTATTTAGGTATGCAAATTAATCAAAGAGTTTTTGTAGAGTTAACTAATCCTGCCAAACTTGGCCTGGGTCTAGGCATTAACGACCTCTGGGCATGAAAGGGGTAAGATAAATATAAAGCCAAAACTTTGAATAGAGTGGGGAAGGGTTAGAATTCTGTCAGGTTACTATAACTATCTGGGTCCCAAAAGAAAAAAAATAGTTTGAGCTTTTTACATATACCGGTACTTTAAATATTTTATATGTAAAAATAATAGGTTCCCAGAAAGGAAAACTTGATTGACAGGTAGAGACCCATCTGCTCTCTGATATCCCCAGCACACTCTTCTGGACTTTTTAAAAAGTTTTCTAAAATGCAGCCAAACTACCAGACTTAAAAGTGAGGTGATGATAATGTAACCAGCTTGTACATTATCAGGACCTGAAAACAGCACAATGGCACCCACACTATCAATATTAGTATGAAGAACGTGAAACTGGAACAGCGGTAAGCTGTAGCCAGGTTTTCTCTAGATTTCTAATAATATGATTGCTCACAGTCCTAGAAATGAATGAGTAAATGCAAGAGTCTAGTCGAGCCATCTAATGAATAAATCAGTGGCAATAATTAAATGTGAAAATGAATAAACAGATGAATAAGTTAATTTACAAGCTTGTTTAAATAGTCCAGGATCGTATAAACATGGCAGTGTGCCATATCGGTGCTGTTAACATAATCAATAGTAGGAAGACGAGAATGATGTAGTCCGCAGTACAGACTGAAGTGACTGCTGGGTCTCTGGAGACATGGCTGCGACTGTCATCTGGTGGCACATGGATTGAAATAAAGTCTGGGTCAAGGACAGAGGAGGATCAAGTAACCCAGCCTACAGATAGGTTTAAAGGGAAAGACAATTGTATTTTCAGTGACCTCATTTTTTTAGGTTATTGATGCAATGTTTACTGTATAGATAATATTTCCCAATAGTGACATAGGATATAAATGCACTTTGTGTGCACCAAATGCATTTGCAACACCATATACATCTTGTAAATGCAGTGGTAGCATTATCAATGATTGCACACAGTATGTTTCAGAGAGTAGAGCAGTGGTGGGGGGATTCTGCAGGCCCATCCACTACAGGCTGCCTGCAGAAAACTAAAAGAGTGGGGCAGATACAAGACCAGTCACACTGTAATGGGAGAGAGGGCAGAAGTGGCCGGTCTCTTTTTAACAGGAATATTGTGTACAGAGGCATAGGGTTGTTGGGGGTTGCAAAAGTGCAGAGGTAGTTTTGTGCTAGTTTAATGAACACAGTTGGAGCAATGACATAAAGAGATCAAAGTGCTGTGCCCAGTTGATTGCCATTAAAGTATTCACACATAGCCAAGCATATAATTTAGGTGGGCTTGAAAGCAAGCCCATGCTAACCTCTGTAGCTGCAGGCCCCTAAAAAAATATCATCTTCAAATTTCACAACAGAGGTACTAAAATGGCCATTCCCCTTTGTCAACTGAGGCTTCTAATTTAAAAAAAAAACAGAAGTTGCTGTAGACTGTTAGGCCCCTTTTATACTTATGCAAACCAGGATTGTGTGGGATATTGCATAGTTACTTAGTCAGGTTGAAAAAAGACACAAGTCCATCTAGTTCAACTAAGGGAAAAACAAAAACAACAAAAAAACAAACAAACATACAATCCCATATAAACAATCCTATAACCACAGTTGATCCACAGGATGGCAAAAAACCCCAGCAAAGCATGATCCAAATCATTCCAGCAGGGGAAGAAATTCCTTCCTGATCCCTGGGAGGCAATCGGATTTTCCCTGGATCAATTTGACCTATAAATATTAGTATCCAGGCCTTTTTTAAAGCAAGCTACTGAGCTAGCCAGAACCAGCTCTTGAGGGAGTCTATTCCACATTTTCACAGCTCTTACTGTGAAGAAACCTTTATGTATTTGCAGATTAAATCTTTTTTCCTCCAGACAAAAAGAGTGCCCCCTTGTCTGTGATGACCATACAGTGAATAACTCAACACCAAGTTCACTATATGGACCACTTATGTATTTATACATGTTGATCATATCCCCCTTAACTGAATAAATTCAGTTCCTCTAATCGATCCTCCATGCCTCTTATCAGTTTGGTTGCCCTTCTTTACTTGCTTTGGAAACCGCAGCTTGGCATTGCATGATTCCCCCAGTTGTATCCCCCCCTATTATGTATGATGCATATTCTTAGCCCCCAAGTGCATAACTTTACATCTATCAACATTAAACCTCATTTGCCACATAGTTGCCCAATTAAACAGTGCATTGAGGTTGGCTTGTAAGTTGGAGACATCCAACTTACAAAGAGGTTATTCCACTCCATAGCTTGGAATACATGTGTATGCATTCCTGTAGCACATGAAATCGCACTGTGTTCTAGTAGGTGGGATGAATCGCCACGCCCTCTTAATGGCACCCCATATACTCCAGCCAGTGCACGTGTGCTAAATTGTATCACAACACTTAATAACTTATTGCTATGTGTTCTAGTGCGATGCAATATAAAAAAATAGGTGCCTGCACATCTTTTGTATGATTGTTGAATGTGATTTGTGTAATTGAAATGAATGGGCTGCCCTAAAGCCTAGTAGACACTGGTCGAATGTCGGGGGACATCGGCCGGTTCAATAGAAACCATCCGAAATTGGGCCCATGTGTTTGGAAGCCTGCCGATCCTGACTGAAAAAGGTCTGGCGACTGGCTCCCGATCAGCACTCTCAGTCAATGGTTAGTGGCTGAACAAGGGTGATTGGAAAACATTGCATTTACTGTGAATGCATTCTGGATGAATTTAGAAAATGCACTGGAAAGAATCTGTTGTGAACCAGCCCTAAGAGACAAGCAATGGGGAAATGTAATTTGGCATTAGGGTTGCAATACGCCCAGTGCCAGATTTTTTTTATGATCATACAAGGTTCTGACCTCACTTACTTCAAAGGTTGTATTAATCTCAAACCACAAATTGATTTATCAAAAAAAAATTTTGACAACAGGTGACAGACTACAGCAACAGCACTACGCTACTATTGATTGTAATACAAGCCTGTATTGTTCTCCATAAATGTGAGTGTTTTTAATTCACTTTTTAACATTAAAATGTATTTTAATGGTATTACACTATGCAAATTCCCCTCTCTTCCTCTTATGGTCCTATACATGTGAATGAGTTCAATTACGTGGAGTACTGATGCCCATTTCGTGCACATCGCCATATCTCTATCTGTGTTTAAACATCATACAGAGTGAAGCCTTGAAGACCGTGGAGTAGAGAACCGCCAG
Organism: Lithobates sylvaticus; assembly: GCA_028564925.1. NCBI lineage: Eukaryota > Metazoa > Chordata > Amphibia > Anura > Ranidae > Lithobates > Lithobates sylvaticus. Next base: position 87,816,510 of record CM053027.1, on the reverse strand, counting down.
CCCCTTACCATAAGCTTATCACGACTTGTGAGTCGTATGCCTTTTCAAGTCTGTGAGATCTGGTAAGCCTTATTCCTATAGGCGTTGATGCCATCAGATTGTCACCTCACCACATTGATCATCTCACCAAACGCACCCACCAGCACCGCTGGACCATCACCATAATTTGTTCACAATTTTTTGGACTTTTACCACATTTAAAGACTTCTATTATATAATTTAAGATTGTGTATTTTTCTGTCCTTGCACATTGTACATTTTTTACCCATAAGTACTAGTTCACTTAGTTGTTTTCATTTGCAAACACTGTTTCAGATTGAACCAGTCACTAATTTCTGATCCACTATTTCAGATTCACTCCACATCCATAATAAGACCGTTCACAGTAAATTTACGGTTCAAGGATTCACCATCATTTTAGTCCTACTTTTAAGCCTGTTTATTAATTATTTTTTCTTGTATGCATGTATGAGCCACCATATATATGCAGTGAATGAATTAATTTGAATTGTATTCATATATTAACAGTGTCACTTTAAATATCGTAAGGACTATTTAAGCACATCAGCACTTTAGCTCTACATTTTTACGTTTACAACAGGTGACAGACTCATTTTACATTTAAAGTGAATTAGATGTACTTACTGTGGTTGTATAAGCAGCTTCAGGATCATCTTCTAACACCCGTGAAAGTCCAAAATCTGAAACTTTGCAGACCAAATTGCTGTTGACTAAAATGTTCCTGGCTGCCAGATCACGATGGACATATCCCATATCGGAGAGGTATTTCATCCCTGAGGCAATTCCTCGTAACATTCCCACCAACTGGATGACTGTAAAGTGACCATCGTGTTTCTGTAAGAGAAAAACAAAATATATCTCTGGTTGATTAATATCAGAATGTATACAGTACAGCTTGCTAAAGCCTGTCTACTTAAAGGTGAAACATTGGTAGTGTGGGAACAGTAGAGGTTAACCACTTGCTATTCATTTTTTTTAAGGGCTTTTCTTGCCCAATTTCATCATACACCAGTCAGCCCCTTGCTGCTTTGGCTCCCACCTCTCTTCTAAGTGGAGCCCTCCCGACTCCTGGAAGAGGCCTCCTCTGTCTGCTGGGGTGGAGCCCAGAACTCAAAAAGCCCCGCACATGCCTGCACAATCAGTTTGCTGGTCGTTCAAAGAACGCAGAACCAGAATTGGAGATCTCATCCCTCCCTGATCTTAGACACATCAATAATATTTGCCAATATTTTATAGGATATATTTGGGTCTCCATCCCGCCACAAGTTCATGGTTGGTGTTATGCCCCTGAAGCTGGATTCACCATTTATATGTTTATATCCTTGAAGTTGTATTATTCAATTATTTGTTTATGCTGATGTTTGGCGTGCCCATTGGCCTTGTAATGGCAGACCAGTTGTGCAGATCTGAAAATTCTGGTGGGGATATCTCGCTACTAAATTGCCAGAGAGATATAAAAAGCAGTTCTCGGATCCAGTTTACCAAAGTCCATTCTCAACTAAAATAGCAGACCTTAAAGTGGACCTGAACTCAAAAAAGTAAAGAGTTTCTATCTTATAGGATATATACTGTATGTGCGAACCCATCTCTGAGCATGACAATACACTCTTTTATCCCCCACTCCCACCTCCAGTACCCATTTAGGTTTTTTCTTTTCAAATAAGTATCTTAGGATGTTTTATACTCACCTAAGTTTTGACCTGTTGATCTAGCACTGATGTTGACTGGTCTCATCTTTTCAAAGGCATCAGCTGCTGCAGCCTTCAGAGGACCCTCCTGGTAGACAGCCAATGGAAAGTGTCCACACAGGTAATGACAAAGACACCTAAAGAAAGGATCTCACTGAAGACTCAGGACCAGGTGATCATGATTCAGTGAAATATTTTGGCCTTTTAGTTTGACCCAGTAGTTAGTTGGTGGGAAGGGGGAGCAGTGGGGAGGAGGAGCTATGACCAGATATCAGCTATAATTTCTAAAAAACAGTACCCTAAAAAAAAATCCTTTGTCATGAATTCCTTGAAAAAAAAAAACGATTTTGTACTTTCATGTGCCTGTTCCCAGGCACTCCTGTTCTGTAGTTGGATGTCTGCAGTGTGAGATCATCTAGGCGCACTGCTGCCTCTGACTACTAGTTTATGAAGATTTGGAGTGAGATTCGGTGATCTGAGAAAGCGGTACCTTAGTGCCTGTATTGCAAGATCTCCCTGCTTCATTTATTCTGTGCATCCCCTCACCTCTCCTGCTTCTTGAAAATTAACCCTGAGGTCATAAATTCTCTGGTCCAGTCACCAGGGGGAACATGAAGAAGCAGAACTCTGTTTCTCTATATCAGGGATATGCAATTAGTGATCCTCCAGCTGTTGCAAAACTACAAGTTCCATCGTGCCTCTACCTCTGGGTGCCATGCTTGTGGCTGTCAGCATATTGCTATGCCTCATGAGACTTGTAGTTCTGCAACAGTTGGTCTGCTAATTGCATATCCCTGCTCTATATGATGATTACCTCTACAAAGAGACACAAGGTTTTTGTTACTAAAGCTGGAGAGTGCAAAAATCTGTCTCACTTATGCATATAAATCAATCAGTTTCCAGGTTTTGTTGCTAAAGCTTAATTGTACAAGCTGAGGTTAGAAGCTGATTGGTTTCTTTGCAGAAGTGAGACCGAATTTGCACTCTGAGATATAATAGGGCCTCTTTCTCACGGCTGATCCGTTCAGATCCACCTGTCAGTTTTTCAGGCGGACCTGAACGGATGCTCCATAGAGGTCTATGGTGCGTCTGATGTCAGCGGTGACATGTCCGCTGACATCCGACCCGCTCCAACCCGAAAAAGTGTGACGGAGAAAAAAGCTATTTTTCCATCCGTCATCGGATCGGATGACGATGGACTTTACGGTTTGTCGTCACCCGATCTCCCATAAAGGAGAGCGGCGCTCTGACAGGTCCATCCCTGCGCAGTGTGCAGAGATGGACCTGTCATTTTCCTGCTCAGCAGAGATCGCTCCGGTGATCCCCGCTGAGCAAGCGGATATCCACGGGGCGGATCAGCACTGATCTGCCCCGTGTGAGAGAGGCCTAAGTCAGTTGTGGGGAAAAGATCATTTGCAGGCAGCCTACTGGTGATACTGTTGACTAGTCTTTTGCCATCCATTTGCCTTTTTTGGGCACAGCTTTCACAATACAGGTCCTCTTATAACTTATTTCTTTCAGCACACTTTATAATAGCTGTTATTCGATTTACACTGGAGTTTCTGTTTTTCATGTAAACATTTAAGATGAGTACTTTTTCAGATGAAAACTAGGCAACAAAGCAAGAATATTGTAACTGTAGTACATAAAGTACCATCCAGGCCATGCTGCGAAATATGTCCATAGATGCACCTGGATTGCAAAATAATTTAAAACGTGAGACGGTAATTCAAATTTAAGATAATCACAATCAAAAACAAATACATTTTGATGAACATAGGTTAATAAATTTACTCAGTAGGCTGTCTGTACCTAGATTTTATATTGTGTTTTTATAAATAATTGCTTTTTAAAGCTGGGCAGAGACCAAACAAGGGTTAGCAAGATATAACTATGTACAGAAGGCATTCAGCTTCAACTGTGTAGTCCTGGTACTTCAATAACAAGCTTTATAATATAACTTCTTTATGAAAGCGCCACCTCCAACCCTCACACAAGAGATAAGATTCCATTATGGAAAGGGAGCAGCCCCAGGGCAGAAGATGCTTTTAGGTTAAAAGCCTGGCCATGATAGAGTCTTCTGTTGTGAGCCTAGTTTCTATGGCTGTTATTATCTGCCATATTCATCTGTCTGTAGAGTAATGGAGAAATGCACAGCTCATAACACTCACCCAAACAGCAATAGTGTAATACAAATTCTATAGTTCTACAGCAGATACATAAACACAGACCATAACACTGTCCTAAACACCAATAATGTAAAACAAATTCCATAAATCTATAGCAGTTACAAAAAAAGCACAGTACATAAAAATAGGATTTTTGACTTACCGTACAATCCATCTCTTGAAGTACATTAAGGGACACAAGATAAGTAATTCAGGTACAGTGGGTTATGCTGTTACCTTCAACAGTTTGGACATTGGCAAATAAAGCTTTAAAGACAGCCTAGTATAACCTCTTCCACTCTCTTCATTCTGAAGATTTTTAGCAAAGCAATAATAGGAGTGGATCATTAGAACAGAGGGGGGGGCCTTAATGTAGTCCAAGAAAAAGATCTACAATAAGGCTGGGTTCAGAGTGTGTTTGGTGTGGCTCACAGCATGGGGTTCGGTGCATCCCCCTTCACCGTTTCAGGTCTGAATCAGGTCCGAATTCAGACCTGAAGCCAAAGATGGATGGGACGTTTCTGCAGTGTGCTCTGCATTGAGAGCCGGTCACACTCTCCTGTCACGCGAATTGGATGCAGGGAAACCCACATCCAATTCACAATAGTGTGAACCCAGCTTTAGCCCCTGTACACACGGTCGGACATTCTGACCACAAAATCCGTCTGATTTTTTCCGACGGATTTTGTCCAAAACTGGTGTTACACACGTACACAAAGTTGTCGGAAAATCCAATCGTTCGGAACGTGATGATGTTCGTTCGTTACGATGGGACTACGTTCAGGCTAGTAGCCAATAGCTTTGGTCTCGTAATTTGATCTGAGCATGCGTGGCACTTTGTCCGATCGCAATTATCTACAAACAATCGGACAAAGTCCGGTCGGATTTTGTTGTTGGAAAATTTTAGATCCTGCTCTCAAATTTTTTCCATCGGAATTTCCGATGGAAAAAGTCCAACAGAGCCCACACACGATCGGATTTCCCGACAATATAATCCGATCAGACCTTTTCCGTCAGATTTTCTGACCGTGTGTACAGGGCATTAGGCTGGGTTCACACTATCTTCACATGTGGCTCACAGCAGGGGTCCGGTGCATCCCGGTTTACAGTTTCAGGTCTGATTTCAGCCCAAATTTTTGGCTAAATTCTGACCTGAAACGGACCAAAAGATGCATAGGGCTCCTGCACAAATTCACACCAGAGCTGCAGCAGAGATATGTGAACTGGCTCCATAGAGAGCCGGTCAAAATCTCCTTTTATTGCCAATTGGATGTGGTAAACCCACATTCAATTCGCAACAGTGTGAACCCAGCCTGAGTCTTTTCCTTGGTTTTGGAGCCCTGAAAGAAATTAAAGAAACGCCTCTTACACTCTGAGGTAGATGAATTTAAACACTGAGGCTTATTCTTCTTTTGCTGGGGTAAAAGGGTGCTCTTTTCCCTGGTGACATCTTTGATAAAGTTGTCCAAAGATTCATGTAAGAGGCATTCCCTATCAAAGAGCATGCACAACAGGCGTTTCTTGCAATGCTGTGCTGTAGACCAACATTTGAGTTGAAGGTGCTTCTGCATTTTACTAAAAGGAGACTCATTCTGGATATTAGGCAAAATAATATCTGCTTACCCATCAACCCTGTAGAGTAGGACAACAAGGATGAGCTCTAGTTGTTAGTGGGCAGAGGTATCCATAAGGATCGATTCAGGTTTCTAAGACATATCCTTGGATTAGACACTAGGGTCTGGCAGATGGACATGTCAGCAATGGCAGGTTGCAGGGCAGAACCTACAAGGTAGTATAATTGTCATGGAAAGAGCTTCTATCCTTCTATCCCCAGGGTCTGTAAACACCGGGATGTTTTCTACAGGGACAGACAAAGTCTTGTTAAGACATGAAATGGCCAGATCCCCAGTGGGGATGGCTCACATTTTTAAAAAACAACTTCTGAAAAGGATATTGCTGGGCAATGTATTTGGGAGGTGTACAGATTTTTTTGGACTCTGCAATAGAGGGTGTACCAGAAAGTTTTTTTATCAGGCTGATTGGATTTAAGAGAATTCAGGCTGGTAACCTTGGAAATGGCTGACGCAGGTTGTTCTAGGTCTAGGCACATGCGCACTGCATCAGAGGCAGAGCCTCACCTGCCATGAACATAAAAAAAATGATTGAGTTTCTAGGGTCGTACCTCGGCGACCCCCACCCCTAGCCAAAAGTTGGGGCTCCTGGCACCTATGGTTTTGGAGATACGGGGCTTCTTGTGCAGTCTGTCAGAAGCTACATACAGCAGGCCAGTTTAAATAAAATCACACACTGTTTGCAAGCAGACTGAGAGGATGAGCTCACAGTGCCTCTGACTTCTTATCAGAGGCACTGAGCTCAATGGACAGATCAGAGCCTTGGACTAATGGTGAAGCACCATTGGTCCAAGCTGTCCAATAAAAATGTTGCAGTGGAGGTTCTCCTCTCACTGCAGTGTCATAGAAGGGGGCATGTGTCTAATTAACACATGCTCCCTTCCAGCCCAGCCCTCTTAACTACAAGGAAAAAAGGTACTTTTTTAATCAAGCTAAATAATATATTATTATGCTATATGTTATAACATAATAATTTAAAATTTATCTATTTACTGTGAAATTACTGGTTTGAAGTTATAACTTCAAACTTCAGTAATTTTTCCATTAAGCCAACTGCTTGAGTACAGCTTTGGAAAATATAGTAAAATAACTTAAAAACAATATAAAGTATCTCACAACAGTGAGTACACCCCTCACATTTTTGTAAATATATATATTTTTAGCAGACACCATAGGGAACAAAATGGTGGTCATTACAACTTTTTATGTCACACGGTATTTGCGCAGTGCAAAAAAACACTAAAGTTAGCCCGATTTTCGTATAATGTAAAAGATGATGTTACGCAGAGTAAATAGATACCTAGCATGTCATGCTTTAAAATTGTGCACACTAATGGAATGGCGCCAAACTTCAGTATTAATTTTTTTTTACAGGTTACATGCTTAGAGTTACAGAGGAGGTCTACTTCTAGAATTATTGCTCTCACTCTACCTTTGCAACTCCTGTGAGTGCAAACCCAAGATCTGGGGCCCGGTTCTTTTAGCTACCGTTTGTGCTGGTACAGTCAGCCAAGAGTCCAACTAAAGAGATCCCTGGCTAGTGGTCTGAAGAGCTTTGTCTACCTGTCCTTTAATACAAGAGACTTTGTCAATACTCTTTATTTCTACATTGCTACACAGGCGAAGTCTGCCATCTGCTTGCAGCAAGGTAATACACCTACTACTCAATTCTAGATCAGCTAGAGTTCTCAGGTTGTGCATAGTTTTGTTCTGGAGTATCCTATTGCAAATAAAATAAAACTACAAAACAACACCCGTAGATTTGTCTTTGAATGAATTGAGCTAAAGTCTGTGTACTTGGCTGCCGAAGAAAGGACTATCTGGGTAATACTCAAGCAGCTCCTACGGGGGTACCGCTACACATGCCTGAAATTTTCTCTATAAACTCAGACATAGTAGAGGTAAATTCCTCCATGGGGGCGCCTTATGATAATCCAGTGCCCTTCAGGCACATTATAGGCTGGTCCTGTTTATTCCTTATAGCAGAGTCTGGACACAGCTCCAAGGCTGTGCCTGGGATCAGCAGATCCAGTGAGTTGAAAAATGAGGCCAGGTGTTTCTGTAGCAACTGAAGATGCTTGCTAGAAATCAACAGAATCTTGTTTAAAATGCAGAAAATTTAAGAATAGATTTGTGAAGGTTTTAGAGAGAAGATGTAGCCCCCACTTGCCCCTCTCATACCCTTCTGAGCCTGATTTTGATCCAGCGGTGTGCCCCAGAGCAGCAGATCTCTCTGCTCTCTCTCTCTTCACTGGACATAGAGGCAGCAGTGGGAGACATTGGCTCCTGCTGCTGTCAATTACAGCCTGTCAGGAGAGAGTGGGGGCATGGTTAAACTGTGCTGTGTGTGTGTCAATGGACACACAGTGCCCAGCCCGTGACTGAGCCCGCATAAATTCCCCCATAGCAAACGGCTTGCTATGTGGGCACACAGAATGGGGGAGGAGCCAGGAGAGCTGACAGGGGACCCGAGAAGAGGAGGATCAAGACTGCTCTGTGTCAAGCCAGAGCAGGTAAGTATACCATGTTTTTTATTTAAAAAAATCTCTTTAAAATTATGTTTTAGGAAATAGTAGTTAAAGTGCTTGTAACCCTAAAAGAGCCTTTCACTGACAGCCCTTCTCCATTATCTAACAATAACACACTCTGTAAGTGTTTGTTTAAAAAGATGCCTCCAAATACCCTTTTCCAGAGATCTTCAGGCTGGTCACATGACTTCCGGCCGCGTTGCTACTATGATACAGGGCTACAGTGGGAGAAGCCCTCTGACGTCGGAGTAATGTGACCGATGTGCTGGCCGCTCTGCAACTACCACTGTAGCCCTGGATCGTAGTAGCAGAGCGGTCCAGGAGTCATGTGACCAGCCTGAAGATAACTGAAAAAAGGTATTTAAAAGCATCTTTTTAAACAAACACTTACAGAATGCGTTATCTCTGGATAAAGGAGAGGGGCTTCAAGGATGTTTTGTAAAGTTTTTTTTTATACGAATAGCGAGGGGGGGGGGGGGTGCAGAGACAAAGACACGGGAGCTGACAGGCAGGGAGGGAGGGGGAGGGGAGTATAGAGAAGAGCTGCGGATGATGGAGGCACGCAAGCTGACCAGGGTAGTCAGGGCTCAGCAGTCCCGAATTATCATGGTCAGCTCACAGAGGAGACAAGTGGCAGGATAAGCCAGGTTTTTTACAGTTTAGAGATGGGCAGATTAGACAGCACAAGCACTGTCTAATCTGCTATAAAGGGAACAGGAGCTCTATTTTTTTTTTAGGGTTACAAACATTCTAAATTGAAGGTCACAGTGTAACGGTCCTCATGCTGTACATTCAAGCATCTACATATTCTTATGGAGAAGCAAATACGTTTAAAAAAAGCCCTTACTGACCTACGTGCGTAGCTGCAGGAACTGTGGAACAATTGATTCTTAAAGGTCACAGCAAAACTACTAAAATGGACTACTAAAGTCTTTCTCTCAGCGGTTCAGCTAAATGTGTCCTCTCCATGGGATTCACCCAATATTCTCATCTCTGTTTGTTAATGAAATACCACACATTTGGTTGAAGCTGTGCCTTGTTCTTAGAGCTGTACAAAGCAGGTTCTATTTATTACATAGTATAAGCAGTCTGAGTTAATCAGTTAAGATCAGCACCTGTCTCTGATATTGTGCAGCCAAAGACGTAAAGGGAAAAAGGCTCTGATATAAACAGCTCAGAATAATGTATTGGCAGTGTTCATTTACATGACAAATGCTGGCATTATTCTGAGTCTGTCGCAGATGCAAGAACACCTCGGGCATCAGGGACCCAGATATGGGCATGTAAATGAGCACCCGGACATGTTTTCCACTGCGTCAGCCAGCGTCTACAGTAATAAAAGGTTTAACGTTCTTTTTGTTTATCGTAAAAGAGAATTTTCTGACAGTGGGAGCTATTTTCTTAACAGTTAAGATTTTTCTTACAAAATTAAAAACTAACATTGGATGACTTGGGATTTTAAATGATTCAAGCCTAATTATACATGCAGTTTTTGTCTGGAACATACTAATGCAGTGGGTGTGCGGGGGGCATATTAATTTCCTGCTTGTTAACATGTTTCTGTCAAGGATGATGAAATATTCATATTTGTTTTGTTGTTCTTGCTATTATTATTATTATTATAATTTTTTTTATTTTTTTTATGAATTTGTTTTCTCTGCAGGATATTATACTGTAATGGACATGCTGTTACGAGTACACAACTTGCATTGAGATAAAAGCTGCCTGTTCAAAAATTCATAATCAGTATCCTATCCTTTTTCTAGTTAATAAGTAACTAAAGCTAGCCATACATTATACAATTTTCTTGTACAATTTTCCTTTAGCCATACAAAAACCATAGAATATGAGGTCAAAGGTAAATCTAATGCTGCGTACACACAATCGGAAATTCGGCCAGCAAAAGACCAATAAGAGCTTTTGGTCGCAAAATGCGACCGTGTGTATGCTCCATCGGACATTTTCTGGCCGAATTCCAGCCAGCAAAAGATTGAGAGCATGTTCTCAATTTTTCAGTCGGAAAAAGTTCTGATCGGAAATTCTGATCGTCTGTAGCAATTCCGACATGCAAAATTCCTATGCATGCTCGGAAACAATTCGACGCATGCTCGGAAGCATTGAACTTCATTTTCTCGGCTTGTCGTAGTGTTGTACGTCACCGCGTTCTTGACGGTCGAAAGTTCAGCAAACGTTTGTGTGACCGCGTGTATGCAAGCCAAGCTTGAGCGGAATTCCGTCGGAAAAAACATCCAAGATTTTTCTGATGGAAAATCCACTCGTGTGTACGCGGCATAAGAGCCCTTTTACACTGGGGCATCAGCGGTTCGGCGGCGCTGCCCCATTGTTCTCAATGGGCAGGGGCGCTTTAGGAACGGTGTATACATCGCTCTTACAGCGCTGCAAAGATGCTGCTTGCAGGACTTTTTTTACCATCCTTCAAGCGCACCGCTCCAGTGTGAAAACACTCGGGCTTTTACACTGGAGAGACAGGAGAGGCTCTTTACAGGCGCTATACAGGCGCTATTTTTAGCGCTGTAGCACCTGTAAAGCGCCTCAGTGTGAAAGGGGTGTAAAGGAAATTCAATAAGAGAATTGTATAATGTATGGCCAGCTTTAGGTCTTGTTCACACCTGTCCGTTTTACGTGCACTTTACAATCATAAGCGTTTTTGCTGTTTCCGGTGCGTTTTCTGGGTGCCTGACCCCCAGAATGGACATGTGACTCAAAAAATGCACCAAAAACGAATTTTTGAACAAAACAACGGAAGGCTTTTTCAGATGTGTCTAGCTAGCTACAACATTTGGTCTGTACAGTCTATTTAACCACTTGCCACCCGCCATATAGCACTATGACATCGGCAAAGTGGTTTAGTTATCCTGATCGGACATTATATGACATGATCAGGATAACAATCTGGCATGGCGATCGGAGGTGCTGTCTGTCAGTCTGACACACCGCATCTTCGATCGTGGTATGGAGCCTCTGACGGGGGCTTCTAACTATGTGATCAGTTGTGACTAATCACAGCTGATCATCGCGTGAACTGGGAAGTGCCGGTAAACGCCCGTCCTTGGTTCAAGCTGACAGGAAGAGCTAATCGGTGGGTCTCCCTGTCAGAGGGAGGGGGGGGGATCTGCGCTGATAATCAGCACATTGATTATCAGTGCAACCCCTATCAGAGGTGCCCATCAGCTGCCAATCACTGCCCATAAGCTTAGAACCTGTGCCCCGTAAAGAACGTCTGTCAGTGCCCATAAATGCGCCAATCAGTGCCCATAAATGTGCCAATCAGTGCCCATAAAATTGCCAATGAGTGCCCCATCAGTAATGCCTGTCAGTGCCCTTCAGATGCCACTCAGTAATGCCTGTCAATATCTTCACATCAGTGCTGCCTATCCTGTGCCATCCAGTGCCATCTATCAGTGCCCATCAGTGCTGCCTATCAGTGCTGTCAGTGCCGCCTATCAGTGCCCATCAGTTTCTTTTTTCAAAAATGTCGGTCTTTTTTAGTTTGTTTAGCAAAAAATAAAAACCCCAGTGGTGATCAAATACCACCAAAAGAAAGCTCTATTTGTGGGAAGAAAATGTAGTTTGGGCACAGTGTTGCCTGACTGCGCAATTGTCATTCAAAGTGCGACAGCTCTGATAGCTGAAATTTTTCCTGGGTAGGAAGGGGCGAAAGTGCCTGGTATTGAAGTGGTTAAAGTGCGGCAACCCAATAAGGCCAGTTTCACTGGTACAACATGTCAGTCGTACGACTGTGGATCCCACTTTGCCCTGCGACTTGAAGTCTGACATCCATCTGACTTCAATGAACAGGGATTCCGACTTTGATCCCAACAATACCAGGCACTTTGTGTCTGGTATTAATCTTTAGGGGAAACTCCACACCAATTTAAAAAAATGGATTTTAAGGGGAACCCCCAAACCAAACAAACAGCGTGGGGTCCCCCTAAAATCCATACCAGACCCTTATCCGAGCATGCAGCCCGGCAGGTCAGGAAAGGGGGTGGGGGCCCTGCACCCCAAAGCACCTTGTCCCCATGTTTATGAGGACAAGGGCCTTTTCCCGACAACCCTGGCTGGTGGTTGTCGTGGTCTGCGGGCGGGGGCTTGTCAGAATCTGAAAGCCCCCTTTTACAAGGGGGCCCCCAGATCCCAGCCACCCCACACCCATTGTACCCCTACCCATTCACCTAAAAAAAGGTGTAAAAAATAAAAACAGTACACAGGTTTTTGACAAAGTACTTTAATAAATCAGCTCCGGCGTCTCTTCCGAATTCTTCTCCCCTCTCCAGCTCTTCTCCCTCCTCCAGAGATGTCTTCTCCCTCTGCCAGGTCTTCTCCCCTCTCTGGTTCTTCTCCTTTCTGTGCTGTCTTCTCCCTCTTCTGCCGGGTCTCCACTGATGTCTTCTGCCTCTTCGCTGTCTTCTCTCTCTGGTCTTCCACCGATCTTCTCTCGGCGCTCTCTCCCTCTCTAAAGCAAGGTCCACGGTGCGCCATTACTTTTTTAGACATAGGGCGGGGCATGATGGGGCGGTGACATCACAAGGGGGCCGTTTTTTTGGTGACACATGATGTTGGCATGACATATTTAGAAATTATCATTTCCAGTGACATTTATACAGGAATCAGTGCATTTTTATAGCACTGATCGCTGTATAATTGTCAATCGTCCCAAAAATGTGTCAAAAGTGTCCGCCATAATGTCGCAGTCATGATAAAAATCTCAGATCGCCGCCATTACCAGTAAAAATCAATCAATATACGCTTATTGCAATTTTTATTAACAAAAATATGTAGCAGAATACATATCGACCTAAACTGAGAAAAAAATTAGCTTTTTTCCAAAAAAATTGGGGATATTTATTATAGCAAAAAGTACAAAATATTGTGTTTTTTCAAAATTGTCACTCTTTTTTTGTTTATAGCGCAAAAAATAAAAACCGCAGAGATGATCAAATACAACCAAAAGAAAGCTCTATTTGTGGGAAAAAAAGGATCTCAAACCATGCAGAGCATATTACTAATGTTCAGATAAAGGAGCATCTGGGTAGCAGTGACCATAACATGATTTCATTTGATGTTAGCTGTAAGCAAAAATCACATACAGGAAAGATAAAAAACACTTAATTTCAAGAGGGCAAATTTTCCAAGGATGAGGGCTGCTCTCCAGAACTTAGACTGGGAGAGAATATTGGCAACAATGGGCACAGAACAGAAATGGGGATTCTTCAAAAAGACTGTTTGTGAACTCACTGCAAAGTATATTCCCATGGGCAATAAATTTAAAAGGCTAAAAATAAAACCTATGTGGCTCACGGCCAAAGTTAAAAAAGCTATAAACTATAAGAAAAGAGCTTTTAAAAAATATAAAAATGAAGGATCACTAGTGTCATTTAAATGTTACAAAGAACATAACAGAATATGTAAAAAGGAAATCAAGGATGCAAAAATTCAAAACGAAAGACAGATTGCAAAAGATAGTAGGACAAACCCCAAAAAATTCTTCAAATATATTAATAGTAAAAAGGTCAAGTCTGAGCATGTAGGCCCTTTACAAAATAATCTAGAGTGGGTGACTGGGGACAAAGAGAAGGCTAATTTATTAAATACTTTCTTCAGCTCTGTGTATACAAAGGAGCATGGGGGAGCTCATGTCCACAATGGGGGTGGTAGTGACACAGCCCTAAATCCACAATGGCTCAAAAGTGATATGGTCCAGAAATATTTAGACAGAATAAAGGTGGATAAAGCACCTGGACCTGATGGCATCCACCCACGGATCCTAAAAGAATTGAGCTCTGTAATTTCAAAGCCATTGTATCTAATTTTTAGGGAATCATTAATGACAGGAATAGTACCACTGGATTGGCGCAGGGCGAACGTGGTGCCTATATTTAAAAAGGGAACAAAGTCTTTACCAAGTAACTATAGACCTGTTAGTTTAACTTCTATAGTTGGGAAGATACTGGAGAGATTATTAAAAGACCACATAGACGAGTTCTTGCAGGAAAAAAATATTTTAAGCAACAGACAGCATGGGTTCATGAAAGACAGAAGTTGTCAGACAAACCTCATTTCTTTTTATGAGGTGGTAAGTAAAACCTTGGACAGAGGCGTGGCTGTGGACGTGGTATACTTGGATTTTGCAAAAGCGTTCGATACAGTTCCCCACACAAGGCTCATGTGTAAGGTAAGGTCTACAGGTTTGGAAATATCGGTTTGTAAATGGATAGAAAACTGGCTAAAAGACAGAATTCAGAGAGTCGTGGTTAATGATTCTTACTCTGAATGGGCTAAGGTTATCAGTGGTGTACCCCAAGGTTCAGTGCTGGGACCCTTACTTTTTAATATCTTTATAAATGATATTGGGTCTGGGATCAAAAGTAACATTTCTGTCTTTGCAGATGACACCAAGCTATGCAGTGGAATAACGTCCTTACAGGAGGTCTCCAATTTACAAGCTGACCTCAATGCTCTGTCAAATTGGGCGACTATGTGGCAGATGAGGTTTAATGTTGATAAATGTAAAGTTATGCACTTGGGGGCTAAGAATATGCATGCATCATACATGCTAGGGGGAGTACAACTGGGGGAATCCGTAGTGGAGAAGGATCTGGGGGTTTTGGTAGATCATAAACTCAATAATAGCATGCAATGCCAAGCTGCGGTTTCCAAAGCGAGCAAAGTCCTTTCTTGTATTAAGAGAGGTATGGACTCCAGAGAGAGAGATATCATTTTGCCCCTGTTCAAATCATTAGTAAGACCTCATCTGGAATATGCAGTTCAGTTTTGGGCACCAGTTCTCAAAAAGGATATTGGGGAACTGGAGAAAGTGCAGAGAAGGGCAACCAAACTGATAAGAGGCATGGAGGAGCTCAGCTATGAGGAAAGATTAGAGGAACTGAATTTATTCACCCTTGATAAGAGGAGATTAAGGGGGGATATGATCAACATGTATAAATATATAAGGGGTCCATATAGTGAACTTGGTGTTGAGTTATTCACTTTACGGTCAACAAAGAGGACAAGGGGGCACTCTTTACGTCTAGAGGAGAAGAGATTTCATCTCCAAATAAGGAAAGGTTTCTTCACAGTAAGAGCTGTGAAAATGTGGAATAGACTCCCTGCAGATGTGGTTCTAGCCAGCTCAGTAGATTGCTTTAAGAAAGGCCTGGATACCTTCCTAAATGTACATAATATAACTGGGTACTGACATTTATAGGTAAAGTTGATCCAGGGAAAATCCGATTGCCTCTCGGGGGATAAGGAAGGAATTTTTTTCCCCTGCTTTAGCAAATTGGAGAATGCTCTGCTGGGGTTTTTTTTTGCCTTCCTCTGGATCAACTGTGGGTATAGAATGGGGTATATGGGATTGTATGATATATATATATATATATATATATATATATATATATATATATATATATATATATATATATTTTTTTTTTTTTGTTTAATTTGTGGTTGAACTGGATGGACTTGTGTCTTTTTTCAACCTAACTAACTATGTAACTATGTAACTATGTAAATTTTGTTTGGGTGCCACGTCGCACGACCGCGCAATTGTCAGTTAAAGCGACACAGAGCCAAATCGCAATTAGTGCTCTGGTCATTGAGCAGCCAAATCTTCCAGGGCTGAAGTGGTTAAAGCAGAATACCAGAAAACCAGGTACCATACATCTGAAATACATACACGTGAACTGTATTGCCTATAAAATGTGTAATTTTGTTCAAATACACCTGTGTTCTAGGCACTGTAGTTACAACAGCACAGCTTACTCTATAGCCGCCCCATTCTGTGTTTGAGCAATGCTGAAGCAAAACCACACTAATAGATCATCTATCTGCTTCACCATCCTTTAAGCATATCCAGACACAACTATGCAAAAAAAAAAAAAAGCCTTCAGTGACTTTATTACCCCTCCCTCTCACACTCTGAACTTATTTCACACTTGCAGTTGGGTGGTAAAAACGGGTTGAACCATGTTTTTACCACCCTCCAGTCTCTCCCCCCTAAGCTGCTAAGACAGAAGTATGGGGGTGTACAAGATGGCATGGTAAAAATGATCCTGTCAAAAAAATTGGGGTCATGCGACAACCGCTCCCCAACCTCTGGGGGTCATCACAATGAACGCAGTTGCAGCTTTTAGAGGTTAGAACAGGCAGTGAGGAGATAACATTACGTGCCCCCTCTTCCCCCACAACCTGTGAAACGGCCTTTTAAAAGTGATCCACTGCAGATTTGTCTTTAGATGGTCAAGTGTAAATGAGCCCCATGTGTTTATGTTCAATGGATTACAGGTGACTGATATCAAGCTACATTCAGGTACCTTTACTAGGTTTAAAGATTTTAAAAATTCCCGGAGCTGCACTCCTCTTAAAAAGGGTGAAATCAACTTTATTGTTCAGCACATGCACAAACAGAGACCCAACCAGGATCCTACCTCTAACATGGGACACAATATTACATGTAATTTATCCCATAGAGACAGAATAGTGGAAAAATAACAATGCTTTTTCTTTAAATTGTGTTATTTATGTTTATTTTATTTGCTTTTATTTCGGCTTTAAGTAGTTTCTATTTACTATCCTATTCAGGTTTACAGATATCTGAGATGCCTTCAGAAGGATAATAAACATTGATGGATATATTGTTAACATTGCAGAAGGTGTAACACGACAGTTCAATGTAGGAGGCGACAAATCATCCTTTTGTAGTCAGACAGCAGAATATAACACATGATTAATGGTTCTATAAGTGAACTTCTGCTGAGGAGCAGCACCTGTGGTCATAACACCAGCTGCCATTTACACAGCATAATTACTTCTGCCCCAGTATAGCTAAAAGGTGACATGCACTGTAGCTCTCTGTGTTCCCAGATGGATGCTTACCATAGATATGCTTTGGATTTACATTAGCTAGCAACTATTAACGCGTATTTCAACACTGTTAACTGTAAAGAAATGGCACTTTATATCTCAGTCTTAGTTTATTTAAATCCTCCCCAATCCACCCATATGGGAGAACTACAATGCCCAGCATGCACAGTGCACTCCCCCTCACCTGTTATGGCAGCCATGAGGGAGAACTGCACATGTGCAAGTCTTGAAAGATGGAGAGCACTCATTCCAGTGATACTAGGAGCTCGTCCAATGTACAGAGCGTCCTAGACAGGGGCGGACTGACCATTCGGCCACTCGGGTACTTCCCGAGGGCCCCGGGCCACTAGGGGGCCCCATCAGGGTTGCCAGCCTCAGTAAAAACAGGGAGAGTATGTAAAAATCTGTGTTTTTTTTACATCTGTTTCTGAAATGTCCCTTACCGACATCCTTTTGTTCTAAAAATCCAGAGATTATAGCTGCCCCACCTCTCCAGTACCTTCTCAGCCAATAGAAACATGTCTGTGTATACTGTGTGTACATGTATGTGTATACTGTGTGATTGTATACTGTGTGTGTGTATACTGTGTGGCCCCATAATCTCTGATTGCCTGGGGGCCCCATAACCTCCTATTGCCCAGGGGCCCCATGAGTTGTCAGTCCGCCTCTGGTCCTAGAACACAGGGAGGATGTTGCAGATCTCTCCCATTAGTATTTAGTGGGAAAGCCACAATGGGCCTACAGGTATGGAACTCAAATAAAACTTCAAATTTGATAAAAGCTACACAGTGTTTTTAAAAGTACACGGGAACATTGACTGTAGAGTGCATTTTATTACATGGGTGAATCTAGCCTTTAAAGAGGAACTGAACTCTGGAAGTTGTGCCCCAAAAAAATACAAGACGAGGACAAAGGACTAGCCACTGGTCTAGGTCTTCCCAATAGCATAGAAAACCTTCACTTTGTAAGTTCAGGTCCACTTTGGTCAAGTATTTGTGCCTTCTTATATTCTGTGCCGGTTACCTGGCATATTACATTTGACTTTTGGCACCAGAAGTATAGCTACTCTTGTTCCACCAAATATTAACCGCATACTTATCCTTTTACTCCCCCATAACCTTAGCATTTAGTCCTATGTCACACTATCAATCCTGTCTCTGGTGGCAACTTGTCAATGATGGGATTGCAAGAGAGACCAAAAAACATTTAACAGTTTTTACATCTTCTGGTCTCTTGCAACAGGAAAGTGATAGCCCGCTGGTCCAACCATCAAGGAAGTATCGCTGTAGAAACTCTTTTGTTTGTTTTTTGGCTCTATCAACAATGGGCCTTAAAGCGGAGCTCCACACAAAAGTGGAAGTTACACTTCAAGGACCCCCTCCCCTGGTCTGAACATTACACAATGTTTGATTGCTCGCCTTAAAGCGGAAGTAAACCCATCGATTTAACAGTCTAAAAAAAAAAAGGCATGCCGTGAATGCTAACTGCACATTGTCTGTGCTCTCAACCAAACAGTCAAACCATCCAATGGCTGGTGTCATAACGGATCACATGTGCAGTTGAAGATTAAACAGAGGCAAAGATGGCAGCTTCCTTGGCTGAAAACGATAGGGGGGTTTACTTCCACTTTAAGCTACTTGGTATTGTTTCCTCCTTTTTATGTTGATACTGCTAAGCAGTTTTGTTTTTTTAATTCATCTACTCTGCATTATGGGGGGACCCTGACATGGCCGCTGTCTCTCATACTGGTTTTATTGATTGTATCAAGAGTTTTTGTATGATTATTTTTCTGTAAGTTTAATCTCAGCAATTTATACTCTAAGATTTCATGTTGTTATTGCAATATGTTATACTTCTGTACCACCTCTTTATTTCTTTAACCACTTGGCGTCCGCGCTATAGCCAAATGATGGCCACAGCGTGGACCTGAATTTCATAGGATGCATTGAGGTGAAAAAACACAAGGGTTTACAACCCCTTTAAAGCCCCCACCCCTGAATAAGAGATATTGAAATAGAAATAAAAAATACTTATCCTACACCTCTGCTTATAGTCTGCTCACTTAGGCAAGTGTAAAGTAATTGGGAAGATAGAGTATCCCGAATCCAACAAAAATTAGTTCTAATCTTGGCATGAGATTTGGGATCCTCACCTTTCTCAGGATCCTGTGGTGAGGCCCAGTGGTGTCCCTGATACCAACAGGAAGTGGCTGAAAGCTGGGGTGTAAAGTAAATATTTTTTTCTTCAAAATATTTTTTCTTTATTTTTCACTGAGTACTTTTTGTTTAATGGGACGATGGGGCTGCATAAAAGGCTGAGTATCCCGAATCCCTCAAAAATGTGTTTCAATTTTGGCATGAGATTTGGGATCCTCATTTTTCTTAGGATCCTGTGTTGAGGCCCAGTGACATCCCAACCCCAACAGGAAGCGGCTGAAAGCTGGGGTGTAAAGCATTATTACGTTTTTCTTCGAGTATTTTTTATTCAATGAGACGATGGGGCTTCATAAAATAAGTGGACATTGCATTTTCATGCAAGGTGCTCTTTAAATTAGCTGACAGGTTTGCTATACAGGTTAAAGAAATCTCAAATATGCCCAGTGGCTCAAAAATACCAAAAATACCTGTCCTCAATAACTTCAAAATACACTTTTCTAATCACTAATTCCTGCTTAGATGGGGAATCAATTATAGTCTTAAGTCGAAGTCTTCTTTATTTGCCGGAAATGGTGCAATGTATCATCACTCCAAGGTAATACAGCCCAGGGGAAAAGCAGCTATTCTTCAGGATAAGGGAAAAAAAAGCCATGAATAATATTATGAAAAAATTAATTTTCAATAAAAGGTTTCAAATTTCAGGCCAGAATTGTTTCTTATTCAAATGTCACCAGAAAATGACATCTTACCCGCAGGAATGAGTCCAAGGATCCGTTTTCCATGTACTCCACCACAATCATCACAGGCCGGCCTGAAAACACAGCAAAGAAATTCATTAGGAAGATTAAAGGTGTATTAGAGGTTGGTTATACATTTCCAGCTGTTATGGAAAGATTATCTGTATGACTTTAATGAAGTTCATATGTCTTAGGCTGCAGGGAGGGAAATAAAAAAAAAATCTTCCAGCCAATTATTTGTGTTGATGTTTTGAATGGCGAGACTGAGCATTAGAGTACCCTGATGATTTTTTATTACCTGCTCCTTGGCACATGCCATACACTGAAATGTACGTAATAACTATTGCCAGCAGTATTCATAAGCACAACAGTATGCAAGCATCTCTGTTAAAGCGTTCGCAATCAGGAAAACAAAATACATCACAGAAGTCATTATGAAAAGAGCAGGTCCAGCACTACATATGCTCATGTTTTTAAACATCATTTCAAACAAGTATAAACTGTTCTATTAAAATGCAATCTTGGTGATTGATTGTCCTTCTTTAAAAACGAAATAAAAAAAAAAAAAGACTGTTTGCGCTTTCATTACTTTCTCTCTTTTTATTCAACTGATGTCTGATATTTCACCATTCAATACACAAGAAAGAAATTAAAATGGTATGATGTGCTGAAAATTGTCACTTACTAGAAGAGTCAGCTGTAGATGTGTCTTACCAAAAATAAAAAAGATCTATTGCAATTAAATAATACAGCATTTCATCTATCTAGCTGCATGTACTGAAAGCAGAACTCCATTTAAAAATAAAAAAATAAGTAGTTCAGCTAAAGTGAAAATTAAATAATACAATAACAGCCTACAATCCCTGGGGATGGGCTTCATCATGCAGCCTGGACTCAGAATATTATTGCACCAAGCACCACTCAGTCAAGATAAAGGCATGTTCGGGACCCCCAACGGTTTGTTCTATCATTTAACCCCAGGGCAATGCCCACGGAGATTGGTGGAGAGGAAAGAAAATGGGTGCCAGTCACTTAGAGAAATAAACTGGAATATATTGGATTATTATATATACCCAGAGCACAGTTCTGTCCGGACTTTACTCCAAGCTTTACATAATAAGGGCCTTTATGCGGAATCTGGTGTTTCTGTAATAAAGCAGTACCTGGGCTGGTTGGTAGAGGGCTCTATCAATTCTTAAAGCCTGTTACCAGACTTGTATGAGGCTCCAGCTCCTCACAGCTTGTCAGCACACCTTCTTTGGCAGAGATGACATCCCCTAGTGCTCCAGTTGAGTATAGCTTCCTCCATTCCAGGCAGGACAGTTCTAGACCTTGACCCAGGCCTAACTTTTAAGCATATGTAGCCCTCCCAAGGCAGCAGGCCTAGGAGCTTAGCAGCACTTAATGCACTCCTCCCCAAACTTAAGGCTCCATTCAGATCTGTGTGAGCTTGTTTGTGCTTGCACGTTGCGGATACAGCAGCCCACTTATTTCAATGGGCTGATCTATCTACGGGAAATACCAAGAAAGAAGTCCCTGACCTTTTTTTTTTTTAAATCACACGGCACTGAATCATATGGCGCTACAGCATCATGCTGTTCAGTGAGCCAAACTGTGCCGCAGCTGCCGATGTGCCACAGTTGCCGATGTGTCGGCATTTCTCTACGTGTTGGGATTGTGCATGATTTTGCGTGTGTTACCCACTCGCAGAAGTGTGAACCTAGCCTAAGCCTGGAATAAAAAGACCCTTTTCTCGGTTAATTCAAATATTTATATTCCTCCTTAGCATGCACAATCAACAACTCCCAGTAGTTGGCCAGAGAAGAACATAAATATTCATAACCCTATTGCTTCTCCTCTCTCCACTACCGGAGACACTTTACAATAGGGAAATCAAAAGAAAGCAGCATCATCTATCAATTAAAACTAAACTATAGTCACCTTGAATCCAGTGAATCCATCCCCAAAACGCACTGCTGGCTGCTGATATCTTCGGGAGGCCTGCTTTCTGGTCTCCTGTCATTGGCCAGGCCAAAATTACTAGACATGTGCACCGTCAATAAATTTGTTTTGTTTCGCTCCGCTTCGTATTAGCCGTTAATTCGTGTCCGGAATTCAATTTGGATTAGTACGAAATACGAATTTTCGTTAGGTTCGCTAACTTTTTGTAACAATTACCAACATTCGTTATGATGAATTTATCATTATGAGGGGCTCCCACCATCCCTGTGCTGTGCTCATTGAGGGGCTCCCACCATCCCTGTACTGTGCTGACTTCCTGGGTTTTTAGCTTCATCATAACGAATAATCGTACTTAACGAACATTCTTATTTTGTCCGATTCTGAATCTCCCATCGACTAACAGTACCAGTCTCCCACTCCCATATTAAAAAAGGTAACTTTCCCAACCCTCACTCAGCAGCAGAAGAAAACCTCTGATTGGTCAACCAAACACCAGTCACGTTTCTGTTGTAACGGAATTTGGATCCGAAATTCGTAAACGAAACGTCATACAAAATTCGGAAGCATACCAATTCGTATTTCAGATCCTCCTTAATGTACAAATTTATGGAAATTTGTATGAATTTTCGATTTGTACGAAACTGATCGCACATGTCTAGAAATGACATCCCTCCTGCACATGCACTGAAGTATTGCTAAAATTGTGCAGTGAGCTGCGTTGCACCGCTTTCTGTACAGGGGCATACAGGCAGGTAAGTAGTTTTAATGCAGAAGAGACAAATCATGCATCTTCTGCATTAAAAATCCAGCCTGCCCACTCATTTTCATTGTGGAGCCTAAAGTCCCACTTTAAGCAGTAGCTGGATACAGTCAGGCAGTAGTAAATTTGACAAGACACTCTGGCTTAAGGCACGGTGACTACATATATTGTATATATGCTTTGCGTTGTGGTAGAATGGTTGTACTTTACTGCTCCTCCGCACAATTTCAGGAAGTAGCAATAGTAAAAACCAGTCTTTGGAAACTTAGTCCAAATTCCTCTGTGTCCAGACCTGTGTTAAAAGGTTCTGGTGAGTGTTGAGAGCAGCAGCCAGCTCAAAAGAGCAGAAGGGACTCTGTAGCATGAGAGAAAGGATAGAGAGCAGTGCCGCTTTAAGCGTAATAAATTAATTAAAAGGCTTTAATTTGCTTCAAAGTTAAACTCACATTTGAGCAGTATTTTTCAGGCATGGATGGTTCTTTTGGCAGTCCTGGATGATCCCTCAGTTCCAGCTGGGCTGCGGTGTGGGGTCAGTCCTCGCTCGCTCCGGTGATACCTGTGGCTCTGAGGCTGGACGTTCACACAGCAGGCACGTCAGCAGCCACGTCGGCGGGAATCATCAGGTGCTTGAGAACTGGGGGCGTGGCTTGAGCGTTTGTGTTCGGAGCATGCATACTCCTTCGTCAGGCATGTAACATGCCTGATGAAGGAGTACGCATGCTCTGAACGTGAGCGCTCAAGCCACTCCCCCAGTTCTCAAGCACCTGGCAATTCCTGCCGACGTGCCTGCTGACCTGCCTGCTGTGTGAACTTCCAGTCTCGGAGCCACAGATGCCACCGGAGCATTGTCCGTCTGGGCAGAGGGGAGTGTTAGATGTACTAGCAGATTTAAAAACACTCACTTTGGATAAATGTTTTACATAAAAAAAATTGATCATTGAAAGCACTCCAGCTAGAGCTAAATGGTTTGTCTAATCTCTGTAACTGATACATTCTGCTGGAGAGCGTGAAGAAAGAAAGCCTAAAAAAATAAAAAGACTGCACCCATCACATTTAAGAATAAGCAAGCTGCAATATAATGTTTGCTACCACTTTATATACCCCTTTAAGCTGGCTATATTAATTTAGAGTCTGATTGTACAATCTTCTTCAGATTTACCAAAACTATAGAAGGACACACCTAAATCCATTTGCATCAAATCAGATGGTTGTAGTGTATATTGTATGGCCACCTTTAGACAGTTGTTGCTGGAACAGATGTCTTTGTTCCTCTCTTCTTTTTCTGGTGACAACTATATCATTTTGGATTTCCCACCACTTTCTGAAACTTAGGGGGGTGGCATTGGTCACCTGGACAAGTTCTATCCTACTTTATGCAAAGATATACTTCTTCTCAAAACATGTGCTCATGATAAATTAACCATACTTTACTCATGCTCAGTGGTGTCGCTAGGGGTGGCTTTTGGGGCTATAGCCCCGAATCTGGGGCCCATAGACCCGAATCTCTGCAGGGGTCCCCAAGGGGAGGGAAGGCTCTCTGGGGACCCTGATGTAAGTGGGGGGCTCCCTGGAGACCCTGAATTTAAGGGGGATGCTCTCTGGGGACCCTGATTTAAGGGGGAGGCTCTCTGGGGACCCTAATGTAAGGGAGGCTCTCTGGGAACCCTGATGTAATTGGGGGGCTCTCTGGGGACCCTGATGCAAGGGGAGGCTCTCTGGGGACCCTGATGCAAGGGGAAGGCTCTCTGGGGACTCGGATGTAAGGGAGGCTCTCTGGGGACCCTGATGTAAAGAGGGATCTCTGGGGACCCTGATGTAATTGGGGGGCTCTCTGGGGACCCTAATGTAAGTTAGGGGCTCTCTGGGGACCCTGATGCAAGGGGGAGGCTCTCTGGGGACTCGGATGTAAGGGAGGCTCTCTGGAGACCCTGATGTAAAGGGGGATCTCTGGGGACCCTGATGTAAGGGAGGGGGGCTCTCTGGGGACCCTGATGTAAGTGGGGGGCTCTCTGGGGATATATACACACACAAGTATATTACTGTATATACATGTGTATGCCCGCCCAAGCGTATGGCTTTCTTTACTACGCTGCTATGGGCTCTAGCCCCAGATCTTTTGTAGAGCAACGCCCCTGCTCATGCTTATGCTTATACAAGCTTTGCAAGTAATTTGCCGTGATGATTTCACAAGTACGATACCAACAAAACCGGACACCTGTCCTACACCTTTTCAGCTTCCTTCTATGGAGTGAACATTTTTCAATGGTTTTGTTTGTATTGGTAAAACCGATTGTGAGTTGTGCAAATATTTTTGACAGATTTATCCAAGTGCTTTTAACAATGTTTCACTTACAACTCACTCACTCACAGAAGTGGTTAGGGGCATGTTTTATATTGGCACAGTGCTACTCTGAGCAACACAGAGGGAAATTCATGAATCAAGCTGCTATTGTATAGAAAATCTGTCTCATAAAATGTATCACTGCTCTGGTTTTGTATTACATTGCTGTACAGAAAAGTTAAAGATAAATCTCCCTAAATGAGTTTAATAGGAAAGTCTTTTATTTTTTTTCACTTGGTCTTTCTCTTGAAAGTTTTTCATGTAACAGACATAAACAAGATACGTTAGCAGTGATAAATAATGCAACACCAATAAAGATTCATTGGAATGCCGTACAAAATAAAATCACTATGTTTCAAAAGTAATAAAGAATGCAATTCAGTTATTACGAATAGTTCCTGTTAATGCGCAATCAATTCAAAAACTTTGCCATGGAAAAAATGTAGACAATTCTCTGTCCATATAAACATTCCATAGATAATTGTTGTGAAGCAGAAAAAATACATTGTATGAACATTTTCAGTAACTTCTTGAATATTTTAATTTTAATGTGCCAGTTCCTTTAGGAATTTAGGTCTTTAGGTTAAAGAAAGCTTAATCCAAAAACAAAAAAATGGAATATATTGCAGTTTAAAAGTCCTTAAGCCTCGTACACACGATCGGATTTTCGTCCGGGAATTGTGTGATGACAGACAGTTTGCCTAAAATCTGACCATTGGTACGCTCCATCAGACAATTGTTGGCCAACTTTCTGCCAACAAATGTTGGATAGCAGGCTAGTAAATTTTCGGCGGACAACGGTCTGTTGTCCGATTTTCCTATCGCGTGTACACAAGTCCGTCATACAAAAGTCCAAAGTACAAACACACATGCTCAGAATCAATGTTCACCCAACACGACATTAGCAGAAGGTGTCCAAAGGGTGGCGCTCAAGAGCTGAAATTCCTCGTAGTACGTCACTACGTTTGTGTTTGTTGGCAGACAATTGTGTGCCGTTAGTATTTCAGGCACACGCCCTTCGGACAAAAGTCTGATGCTTTGTTGGCCAACAATCCAATCATGTGTACAAGGCTTTAGATGTGGGGGCTGCTTTTGGTTTCATTTTCAGGCTTTTTCAATTTAAATTTACCTGGTAATCCTGTGCTCAGGTGGCTACACTCATGCACTCAAATGTATCTATGGAGAGAGCCATGGTTGTCCCAATGCTATACTTCAAATATGTCTCATGTGAATTTCTGGCACAGATAGATATAACAAAACACTTTAATTTCATATTTAACAAACCAAATGGGAGCCAATATGAGAAATCAGTTATACACTAATAATTATGCGGTATGGTATCAGGCACAGAGTGCATTGCTTCAAATCAGTCAATACACTGCAAATGTGATATTCACTAAATACTCACTGCAGGTGAATATTCCCGGTAAATGTTTTTAATATACAGTGAGTGATTTGCTGCCAGTAAATATTTGGTGAATATCACATTCACTGCTTTTACTGTTTAATGAGCTAAAATGACCACCCGGTACCTGTTGTCCGGAGAACACACAGTCATTTTTTTGGTATTGTCAGCTTTGGCTAGTGGTCTATTGGTAAACTACTCCAACCCTCCCACTCTTCTATTTCTATAGGGTCTATTTAAACAAAAACAAAAAAACTGTGTGCAAATTTCTCAAGCATTAGCACAGCTGTCATTAACAATCCCTGTAATTTGTGTGATGTGTTTACTTCTTATGATCATCAGCTCTATCTAGTGGCCATAATGTGGTATTTTTACTGAAATACCCCAATCAGAGAAATACTGCATTATAGAACATAGAAGGAGCTGATGAGCATGGGAAGTAAATATATTACCAAATTGCAGGGATTATATGTGATGGCTGTGGGAATGCTTGAGCTCGAATTGTTTTGTAGTTCAGGACTAGAACTAGGAGGGCTAATTACTCTCCTTGAGACAACACAGAGAGTATACAAAAGTTACATGACAGCTCTAAATTCCCGGGAATAGCGGTGCCATGTTTTTGGCTGTTTAAACCAGTTATTGTTCCACATGATGTCACGTCCTCTTTCACATGTTAAAATGAGGCTTGGAACACTTGTCCGGGCGCCATTTTGGCAGAACCAGGAAGTAATACTCCTCTGCATATGAAAACGAGGCATCGAATGCAAGCCCGGGGCGCCATTTTGGCAGAACCAGGAAGTAATCCTCCTCTGCATATGAAAACGAGACATGGAATGCAAGCCCGGGCGCCATTTTGGAGGAACCAGGAAGTAATCTCCATAATTTGCATTTTCATTCAGACAGAGCTGCCACTTGTTCTGGGGGTAACCAATATCTATAAATACTCAGCCAGTACAGTGGTTCAGCACCCCAGATGATGCTTTTCATGTATTAAATTTTCCATACAGAGTTACACTATATGCCTTCCTCTTTCTTTAAGAGGTGGGACTGACTGCCTATATCTACTGAGTCCATCCATACCTTACACCTGTTCAGAGGTCCATCTGGAGGTTATATCTGGATAGAGCATCTGATCCCCTTGGTATATTATACCACAACGTTTGATTGACTCACTAGGTGTATGCCTATTTGAGTTCAATCCCTCTGGTAAGCAGCTTCTGGTGTCTTTGGTGGTGGATCTACTATCAACTGTTATTACATCATACATATTTGAAGTTAAAGACTGTCACTATATCATATCCACATGTGGTTGAGGATTATCATCACACATGATTGAAGTTTGTCACTGACTTTTTTTGGACATCACAAGTCCAAGTTCCTCTAGTTATAGACATCACATGTCACAATAGAGGACTGCTTGGCGTATTTTTGAGCACATCATTTATTATTCACGTTTTTTGTACTTATATAATTTGTTATGGTTTATATGAACACATAAGCACTGCACATTTCACCTAATTTCAAATTTTTGCAACTTTATCCACTGCTGTGCTGGCTACTTTAGTTTTTTCAATTTTATTTTTATTTCCTTTCTAGACAGTGTGGTATATATGTGTTTATAATTTACAGCTCAGAATTCCTGACATGATCAAGTTTTTTTTTTTCACACTTGTTGAACTGATAGGCCCCTTTCACATGGAGCGGATCTACCCAAATGGAATCGGCCTTCTCAGTGGAGGATCTCTCCGCCTGATCCCTGCTGAGAAGACGGATGACAGGTTTGTGTCTGCTCTGCTATGCAGAGCGGACACAGACACAGCCCGCTCTCTTCTATGGGGTGGTAAGATGGTAACGGACCACATGTCTGTTTCCATCCAATTGTTATCCAATCCGCTGGACGTATGGCGAACGTATCGCCATACAGCTATTTTTCAGTGGATCTTTTCGGATCGAAGGACTGGTGGGTGTCAGATATCTGCCGCTCCATAGAGGACACTGGATGGTCCAATCGAGTCAGCCTGATAAACTGACAGGCGGAGACGATCGGTCAGCTGGTATGAAAGGCCATATGATAAAATGTTTGTTTATTTAACCGAGCTAAAGGTAGCAAACAAGAGAAATAAATCATCGTTAAAGTTTGCATACACTTTAGCACCAATATCTAAAAAAATAATTTAATAGACTATACAGGTATATTAAACTCAACAGTATTGCTTTGGTTGGTTTCCTATGTTAGCACAGTAAAAATGAATAAAAGTAACCAAATCTGATATTAAGAAGCACAATCCGGAGAAAGTCAGTAGACAGAAAGTTTAAAAAAAGAAGGTGAAGTCTCTTAGCTTTGACCTTGTGATATTTTTCAACTGTACCTCTGTAGTATAAACCTAGCGGAATGATCCACAGTGAAACCGCTGACAATCTCGCTGTTCAGAGACCCTCGCTGTGAATGTAATATATGAAGCTTAGAACCACAGAGGTTTGTCAACAATCTTTAGGCCTGGCCTCGGGGTTACCAATTTAACAGGCTGAAATGTCTGGAAACATTTTATCTGAAGTTTTGTAAATAAGTGTTAAAACCCCAAAGCTAATCTCCCAACAAAACAAGCAATTAAAGGAATGGCTTCTGCAGGGGTCGAGACAATTCGTGCTGATTGCCACCTTTCTGTAATTTGCAGCCATTTAGATACTATGGAGTTGAAAGAAATCTCCTTTAATCACTATTTTGAAGTAGAAGCTTGGATCAATGTCTGGCCCCTTACACTCTCTGTTTCTTGTTCTCGATGAAATGTTATTTATTTTTACAGCTTACAGTATGTACAGCAGAAGAAAACAGTCATGTATCATATGCAAAGCTGCTCTCTCGTTTTCCAGAACTGACACTGATTTATCATTTTACAAATAACGCCATGGAACGCATTGAGTTTGTGAAGTGAGAGTTAATGCAGAAGAGGAATAAATTAACATCTTAATAACAACTTCCAACTGTCTCTCTTTTGGAATCAAATCACTCTTTCCTCCATAGATGTCCGTTTAATCGATTTCGCATGGCAATCTGCATGGCCTTATTTACATGGGAAAAAAAGTGCATGTGAAAAAAATATATGGCAAAAGCTGCAGCAAGTAACCAAAAATATCTATCAGGCACCCAAACATTAAAATAAACAAAATGCTGCGCTAAGGGATCCCACTGTTGTGAGCTCTCCTAATCAAATAAATCCCCAAGTGTTGAAAAGTGAAGATTAATTATTATTTACATTGGCATACCGCTTCATACACCTGTGCAAGGGGCCGTTTTCAGCCACCCACAATGCACAGCTGTTTTATGCAGAGAGTATGTTGAAATCAGTGGATGGACCTGCAAGACCTCCACATGCATCCCAGTGTGTACAGGTCCGATGCATGTGTAAGCAGGTGCTTGAATTATGTGTTTCCTGTTTTTCTAATATGTTTTTGTCTGCTGTACTGTTTGGTAATTTTGCCCTGATGAACTGGTGCCTCCTGGGAGTTAAGGGTTAAAGTGGAAGTAAACCCTCCTATTGTTTTCAGCCAAGGAAGCTGCCATCTTGGCCTCTGTTCGATCTTCAACTGCCATGATGTTGCACATGTGATCAGTTATGACAACAGACATTGGATAGTTTGACAGTTTGGTTGAGAGCACAGCCAATGTGACAATTACATTCTCAGCTTGTGCTGGAAATGTAACAGTTTTTTTTAAATTGTTAAATCTATGGGTTTACTTCCACTTTAACTCTGCTGGCCAGGTTTTCCCAGGCTTTCTGGTGGTGCCATCTCTGTGTAGTCTGAAGTTACTTAATGTTATTAGTTAAAGGGGTGCACGTATTCATGGCATACTACTCCTATGGTTCACACCAACAAGACAAACAAGAGAAGATGCAATACATATGTATAACCAGGGAGTCTATATTGCCATAGCCAGTGACTACAGTACTAGTGTCTGTGTGCAAATAACAGTCGGGAAGTGGAGGTGACTTAGGTGATGGAAGGTCCCAGCAGTGAAGGAGCTGGTGTGCTTAGGCTCCTTCCCTAGTGTCTGGAATATAACAAAACCTTTTCAATGGTACCGTATATTTAGCAGACCAAAAAGGGTCAAATACATAAGGAAAGTTTATTGTTTGCTGCCCCCCCCACCCCAAAGCACCTTGTCCCCTGGGCTGTGGTTGTGGGGGTCTGCGAGTGGGGGCTTATCAGAATCTGGAAGTCCCCTTTACCAAAAGGGGGCCCCTGATTCCTCCGCCCCCCCCCCCCACATGTGAATGAGTATGGGGTAGTACTATGTACCCTATCCATTCACCAAAAAAGTGTCAAAAAGTAATAAAAAACACAGAGACAGTTTTTGACCATTGTGATGAAGTATATATAAAAAGCGCTACCTTATATGGATTTTTTCTATTACTTTGTGTTTAAATATAAACAAAAGATATATTAATCAACCATGATTGAATAATACAAATAAATCAAATTCAATGCATCATTATTCACATAAAGTCCATTATCTCAAATCTTCTTAATAGTGAAGTTTAGTTCCACATGCTAAAGTGGCAAGTGCTGTAACCTCAAATGCGGTGCAAATCGTGCCCCCCCCCCCCTGTATGCCCACTCAATCACCAGCTACTATGGACTCCCAATGACAGGAGTCATATGCACTTGTGCAAATATCCTGGATCTGCTGAGCTTTGTGGTCCTCCTTTGTCACTCCTTATTTATTGGGCAATGGGATCACCTGTGGTCAACTGACACGTTTCGCCCTTCTCATAGGTGTTATCAAAGGATACCCTCGGGTGATGTGTTGTGTGTATTTATAGCGTTATACTCCTCCCTCAACACCTAATCCCCAATCAATCTCAGGTGACCACGGGTGGTGACCTAATTTCCGGCTGGTGAGACGCAGATCGTTGTGGACTTCCGGTTCCGGTTTTATGCTTATTTTTCCTATACCATGTGAGTGGTATCTAATGTAGCAAATGTTTTTTCTTTTAATTCAGCTGTCAGAGGGAAGCCCATTGACCGCTGATGACTCATCGGTTATTAAGGATGCCGCAGCCGGCTTTCTGACCCTGCTCCATAGCAACCAGCTTTTACTGTGTCCTGATTGGACACAGCTTTGCCCAATCAGGGCGCAGAATGCACTGTGCAGCACGCAGTGTATTGCAGAGCTTTGGGCAGGGCAAACACCCACCGAACACCCTGCAAATTCGGGTGTTTCCCGAATGGGGCGAACAGCCAATGTTTGGCCCGAACTCATGCTCAGGGCGAACCGTTCACCCAACACTATTGTCCAGTAGCGTGATTTGTTCATCCGCTCTGTATAGTGTGGATGGAGGAATCTGAATGGAAAAAAAAAATCTGCTGTATGGCCAGCCTAAAGAGTAACTCAACTTTTGCTGGGAAAACAACTCCCTCTGGGTCATCTATGTACATTGCAAGGAGTTTCTACTTGTTTCTGCTTTGAAGGAATAGCTGTTTGCTCTTCTGTGTCTTTTGGATGCTGATTGTGAATGGGAGAGACTTTTTCATTATTGATCTTCTGGTACACTTGCAGGGCTCTAACAAGGAGTGTGGGTGGGTCTGAAAGTGATTAACCCTTTAGGATCATATCACCAAAAATGAAAATTTTGCTGCAGAAGATGCCTAAAATCTTACTTGTATTTTAGTGCAGACTTTTGGGAAAATCAGTGAGCCAATCAAGTAAGCAGGGAATTACATTTCTGGAGGCGTTCCATACACCAACTGTGTACAGAATGACTCCAGGTTGACATATTGCATTGAATTTTAAAGAACATTACAGCGCTGAAGATTAAAAAAGGAAATGTAATTTTCAATAATATTGAATTACAATATAGCGTGTGTCACAATTGTATATGCTATACTTTTTTATTAGCTATACAGTATTATTTTTCTACAAAAGTGGAGTTACCCTTTAAGTTTTTATTCCTTAATAAATATTTTTTCACCAAAGGTTCTGTTGATGATAAGCAAATAATACACAAACCCATGGACCAATAGGTGACACTGTATGTAATAAGTGTACATATACATACAGAAAATATTTGGCCCATGTTACCTGTAGGTGGTCCAATTATCCATTTCATATTTTTAATGTTCCAGTTCTCATATTTTCCATTAAAAGCACTGACTGTGACAAGTTAGCCCATGCAAATGATTTCCACCTCTCACTGTTCTTTGCAAAACAAATACTTTTTTTTTACTTAATTTTTGTATGTGTTTTGAATGTCATGGGACTGAATGATGTTTTTAAAAAGTACAATAGGAAGCAATTATTTCCAACACGTTTAACCCTGCCAGAACACAAAAAAAATATACTTTTTATTTAAAATAGAAAATACAACAATCATATAAATTTCCATAAACCTCATGTGGCCTATTACAAACTATATTCTAATTACTTCCAGTCACTGTCCAGCTTTGCCTCTGGACATTTTCATATGTTGTGTTATTTACAAATGACACAATTATCACACATTTATTGCTGGAATTAACAGTAAAGCAACTGCAAAATGTCTATTTTTTTATGGCCGCTGAAAATATTGTTAAATTTTTTTTAATGGGGACAGATTCACACAATTAAAGGGCAATAATATATAATATGAAAGTATACATGATACACTGGTTTTAATAATTCTTTTGTTTTGTAAAAACGGATGGCTGCAATGGGCATGTAATCCGCTATACTCACATATCATGAAGCTGTACACATTTAGACATACTTTGTCAAACACATTTTATTGCTTTCCTTTGTGAAACAAAGCTAACAGAAGCTCTGCAGGAAAAAAAAGCTGAAACATGGCACCATTTTTTGCACATTTGTAGAATAAAATATAACCAGATGCTTGGCTAGACAGAAAGCAAATTAGGAAACTGTGCTGCAGCTGCTCTCTCTGCCCTCACTGTACAGTCCTGCTGGATCTAGTAACAGTATCTGCCTTCCACCAGTAGGGGGAGCAGACAAGCCAATGAAGCTCTATAGACTTGTATGCTGGGCGCATTGGACTGTGGGATTTGAAGTCCTGAATGGGAGCCATGCTATGGGAGCCATGCTGTGGAATCCTATGGGCCATTGAATTACAGTACCCACAAGGAGACAGTGAGAGGGAGGAGGAAAGGCTGTATTTCCTAGGTCGCAGAACCTAGCTGCAGAGAGAGCAGAGTGCTGTATACCTGTGTGTTAAAGCGAAGTTCCACCCATAAATGGAACTTCCGCTGATCCGGTTCCTCCCCCCTCCGGTGTCACATTTGGCCTACCCCCCTCTCCAGTGTCACATCTTTCAGGGGGGGAGGGGGAGCAGATACTTGTCTAATCTGTGGTAAACTATGCCATGTCCAGCCCCTCCTTTGCCCCCTCCCACTGTCTTCTGGGAGACACACAGGTCAGAATGCGCAGCGCGACTTGTGCATGCGCAGTAGGAAACAGGCTGTGAAACCGCAAGGCTTCACTTCCTGATTCCCTTACTGAAGATGCCGGCATCTCCACCTGGATCCGAGGGACGAGTCGACGTCGGTGAGGACATTGCCGGCGCCCTGGACAGGTAAGTGTCCTTATTTTAAAAGTCAGCAGCTGCAGTATTTGTAGCTGCTGACTATTAATTTTTTTTGCAGGCGGAACTCCGCTTTAAGTACTGCAGCCACTCCAAGCTGATCCTGAGGATGATTAAATATTGGGACTGTTGCAGCTGCATCACTGGGGCTTGTGAGAGGGCATTGCTGCCACTGACCTGTTGCTGTTAGTGTTGCTGTTAGTAGGGGCAGACCTGTCCACAGAGATTAGACATTTGACTAGCAGCTTTTTACTACTACAGACTTTACCGGGACTGTGCTTTCATGCACCATCGTAAAGACTGTGGCGGCCCATAATGCAGGGTGTAATGCATGCGTGACACCACCTGCCGCCCGGAGAAAGCGATGCCCGTGACCTAGATGGGGTAAGTGCAGGGCTGGTGACCAAACCGACCTGGGGGTGCCTGTGACACGACTGACCGGGGGTGGCGGCAGGGGGATTGTTTGCCGCCCCCCCAAAATATACCACCAACCACCACTGGTAAAGACACAACAGGCATCTTGACTGTTATTGCCAGGGCAAGGGAGCAGTAAGCATGCACCCTTATGCCAAGTTGATACTAGCTCACGTGTGCAATTGGGGGAGTTTTAAAAAAAGGGGTTCTTCAAAAACATAGGTACCCCTCCCAAAGCACTGTTGCCTGATGCTTACGGGCGCTCAGCTCTTTCGAAATCCCAGTGCCCAGGCGACACTTAAAAATAGTAGAATAGCCAATTAAGACAGACTATTAAAAATCCCACTATAATGCACCAGGATTTATCACGACTAAATTCTCAGACCACATTTATAATATTCTAATAAGATCTTGCTATAATAAACAAATAAAAACTAGTATCAAAAGCCATATTAAACTGTGACTCCACAGTTTACAACTCTGAAAAAGTCAAGGAAAACTGTACACTCTGATTACTTACACTGACTAATGTGTTCTATAGAAAAATACAGTTCCACCGAGATCTGCTGTCATTGAGCCGCACAAATGTTGTATGTCTTGTTTAGAAAATGGTCCCTGCACCGCACATGCCACACCAGTGGGCATAATAATTCACAATGCCTCCATAAGCATGGCAGAGGAGAGAACACATCTTTTGTCAAAACCTTAACCTCTTCCTGCAACATATGTCTGTTGATGTTTAATGTTACCATCACATTACTGCTTCCTCTTTTTATAGGTCTAAATAGAATTTTGCTGCAAGTATTCCTAAAGAGAACTTGACAGTTTCCTTCACCTTGGCATAGTAATGATGGGGCATGACAAAGACGGAAAGACAGGAGATGTCATATCAACATATCATTTGACAGTATTTTAAAATACTTGGCACATCATATCTGTTTAATTACATAGTTACATAGTAGGTAAGGTTGAAAAAAGACACCATCAAGTCCAACCTACAGTGCCTTGCGAAAGTATTCGGCCCCCTTGAACTTTTCAACCTTTTGCCACATTTCAGGCTTCAAACATAAAGATATAAAAATTTTATTTTTTGTGAAGAATCACCAACAAGTGGGACACAATTGTGAAGTGGAACGAAATCTATTGGATTTTTGAAACTTTTTTAACTAATAAAAAAATGAAAAGTGGGGCGTGCAAAATTATTCGGCCCCCTTGCGTTAATACTTTGTAGAGCCACCTTTTGCTGCGATTACAGCTGCAAGTCGCTTGGGGTATGTCTCAATCAGTTTTGCACATCGAGAGACTGAAATTCTTACCCATTCTTCCTTGCAAAACAGCTCGAGCTCAGTGAGGTTGGATGGAGAGCGTTTGTGAACAGCAGTTTTCAGCTCTTTCCACAGATTCTCGATTGGATTCAGGTCTGGACTTTGACTTGACCATTCTAACACCTGGATACGTTTATTTGTGAATCATTCCTTTGTAGATTTTGCTCTATGTTTGGGATCATTGTCTTGTTGGAAGATAAATCTCCGTTCCAGTTTCAGGTCTTTTGCAGACTCCAACAGGTTTTCATCCAGAATGGTCCTGTATTTGGCTGCATCCATCTTCCCCTCAATTTTAACCATCTTCCCTGTCCCTGCTGAAGAAAAGCAGGCCCAAACCATGATGCTGCCACCACCATGTTTGACAGTGGGGATGGTGTGTTGAGGGTGATGAGCTGTGTTGCTTTTACGCCAAACATATCGTTTTGCATTGTGGGCAAAAAGTTTGATTTTGGTTTCATTGGACCAGAGCACCTTCTTCCACATGTTTGGTGTGTCTCCCAGGTGGCTTGTGGCAAACTTTAGACGAGACTTTTTATGGATATCTTTGAGAAATGTCTTTCTTCTTGCCACTCTTCCATAAAGGCCAGATTTGTGCAGTGTACGACTGATTGTTGTCCTATGGACAGACTCTCCCATCTCAGCTGTAGTTCTCTGAAGTTCATCCAGAGTGATCATGGGCCTCTTGGCTGCATCTCTGATCAGTCTTCTCCTTGTCTGAGCTGAAAGTTTAGACGGACAGCCAGGTCTTGGTAGATATGCAGTGGTCTGATACTCCTTCCATTTCAAAATGATCGCTTGCACAGTGCTCCTTGGGATGTTTAAAGCTTGGGGAAACTTTTTGTATCCAAATCCTGCTTTAAACTTCTCCACAATAGTATTACGGACCTGCTTGGTGTGTTCCTTGGTCTTCATGATGCTCTCTGCGCTTTCAACAGAACCCTGAGACTATCACAGAGCAGGTGCATTTATGCAGTGACTTGATTACACACTATTTATCACCATCAGTCATTTAGGACAACATTGGATCATTCAGAGATCCTCGCTGAACTTCTGGAGTGAGTTTGCTGCACTGAAAGTAAAGGGGCCGAATAATTTTGCACGCACCACTTTTCAGTTTTTTATTTGCTAAAAAAGTTTAAAATATCCAATAGATTTTGTTCCACTTCACAATTGTGTCCCACTTGTTGGTGATTCTTTACAAAAAATTAAAATGTTATATCTTTATGTTTGAAGCCTGAAATGTGGCAAAAGGTTGAAAAGTTCAAGGGGGCCGAATACTTTCGCAAGGCACTGTATGTGTGTGATTATATGTCAGTATTACATTGCATATCCCTGTATGTTGTGGTCGTTCAGGTGCTTATCTAATAGTTTCTTGAAACTATCGATTCTCCCCGCTGAGACCAAAGCCTGGGGAAGGGAATTCCAAATCCTTGCCACTCTTATGCCCCGGACACACGGTCGGATTTTCCGACAGAAAATGTCCTATCGGACCATGTTGTCGAAAATTCTGACCGTGTGTGGGCTCCAATGGAATTTCCGACGGAAAAAGTTTGAGATCCTGCTCTCAAATTTTCCAACAACAAAGTCCTATCGGACTTTTTCCGATCGTGTGTAGCGAATTCCGACGGACAAAGTGCCACGCATGCTCAGATCACATTACAAGACCAAAGCTACGCAACGAACGTCACCACGTTCAAAATGATTGGATTTTCCGACAACTTTGTCTGACCGTGTGTATGCAACACCAGTGTCGG
Organism: Lithobates sylvaticus; assembly: GCA_028564925.1. Lineage (NCBI taxonomy): Eukaryota > Metazoa > Chordata > Amphibia > Anura > Ranidae > Lithobates > Lithobates sylvaticus. The sequence continues at coordinate 87,779,160 of CM053027.1, read as the reverse complement.
ACAAAATCCGTCGGAAAAAATCAGACGGATTTTGTGGTCGGAATTTCCGACCGTGTGTACGGGGCATTACAATAAAGAACCCTCTACGTAGTTTAAGGTTAAAACCTCTTTTCTTCTAATTTTAATGAGTGGCCACGAGTCTTGTTAAACTCCCTTCTGCGAAAAAGTTTTATCCCTATTGTGGGGTCAACAGTACAGTATTTTTAAATTGAAATCATATTCCCCCTCAAGCGTCTCTTCTCCAGAGAGAATAAGTTCAGTGCTCGCAACCTTTCCTCATAACTTTTTTTGAAACTATCGATGCTCCCCGTTGAGACCACCGTCTGTGGAAGGGAATTCCACATCCTTGCCGCTCTTACAGTAACCCACTTATCTTAGATCACTGCTTGAGCCATCAGATAAGATCACATTAATTTATGGATCTAATTTTGGCTACCTTTGTTTAAGATCAGGAAGCCCATTCAGTCCTGGAAGAGCAGTCATTTGTCCATGTTGAATCTCTATTATCACCTTAAAGATTAGGAAGTTGCTGGGACAAGCAAAAAAACTTCCTTTACTTTACTTTTAAAATTCATGTAAGTATATTCATTCCTGGCATATTTCGGAAAAGATGATGAAAAGTTCTTTTATATAAACCCAGTTATAAGCTAAGCTTGCTGGCCCTTTAATGTGCAGAATTTTTGCTCAAATTAGGATATTAAGCAAAATGTAAATGTGTATTTGAAGTGCGATAAGAAGGGGTGATGTACATCGCAGTGGGTATCAAAGTCATTCATCATGCCCCTTTTGGAAAATTACATTATTGAGGTTCTGCAGAACACAGCAGATCTTTAAATGATTTAGTTCTCCCTTCCTGAACAGGAAAGGAGCCGATTTGTTGCCTAATTTGGTTTAGGCTAAAGAAACATATTACAGTTCTTATACATTCCGAACTAAATCTGCAGTCTCCAAATAATTACATCTCATGAATCGATTGTAAAAATGCTGATATTCCAAAAGACGTAAAGGGGCAACATTTACTTATACAGTGAAGAAAAAGTAACTATATTAGAGTGGGGGGCAGTCAGGCTTGATACATGACTAGCTCCATTCTGAGCACCTGGTCTATGAGTACAGTATCAGGGAATTGTCTACTTGTTAGTGAAACAAAATATTAAATGTATGGGTTATTTAAGCTAGATACATTAATGAAACACTTGTACAGGTACATTTAAAGACCCTTCACTATGCTCTACTGAAGGAAGGAGCCTTATTTGTAATAATACCCTAAGGGCATTTGTCTGCTTACTTTCTAGAAGATACTACTTCATTCTACCTATTTAGGGAAAAGGACAGGTTCTCTTGAAAAAGAAACCCCCGTCCACTGATATTCACTATTGTTGTACTCCCCTGCCACTCTCTTGCTCTGTCAGAACCCTTGAAAAAGCATTAGTGGGAGCATGTGAACTTCTACCCTTACTACTAGGATGCAGTGCTGGTGCTTGAGTGGCCAACCACTGGCCTAAACATGGTCATGCAAGGAAAAGGATGTAAGGTACAACACTAGTAAACATGGAGCTTTTACAGGGTTTGAACTCTGACTCTGACAGAGGAATGGAGGGACAAGAGAGGGCAGTCCTCTTGAGAGAACCTATTGCTTTGCCCTAGTAAGGGTTGTGCTTTATTGCTTCTTATAATGATGCAAGTCTATAAGAAAGGTTGATAGTTGAGATGGTTGGCAAATATTTCAACAGAAAGCCAAGCACAGAAAGTAAACCAAGGAGCCAAAGTAATTATAAAATTCACGCTGGACCGCTGCTACCGCACTCAGATGACCAAATGAGAAACAGACAAAAACAACAGAACCCAGGAGGTGGCAAGGAATCAATTGGAGCGTCTTATCAGAGGAAGGGGTTAAACCCCAAAACATTTTAACTTATACCGCTGCTGTGTTACTCATCAATAGGGATGGGCCCGGTGTTCGATTCAAACCCATGTTCGAATCGAGCACCGGGCGTTCGCTCGCTCGGCGAACCCAGAACTATTAGGGCCGCTCGCATCAAATTCGTGTGATGCGAGCGGCCCCGCAATGCATTGCGCTAGTCGCAGTGCAATGCTGGCTGATGATTGGCCAAGCATGCACTGTGACCCCGCATGCTTGGCCAATCACAGCGCCGGCAGCGAGGAGAGCCATAATTGGCTACAGCAGGATGCCTGTAGCCAATTATAGCTCAGGGGCTAGTACACGCCCCACGGTATAAGAGGCCCCCGCGGCGGCGGCCTCGCATATTATGTTTCAGTCACAGTGTCAGCGTGTCAGTGTGTTGCTGACTGCTGACAAGATATGCTATATTTCTGGGGATTTGTGTGTGCGTGCTGTTAGAACAGCATTGCAGTATCACATCTGGGGGGTGTCTATAGTGGCCTGTGAAGGGGGGCAGGTTTCCTGTGCTTAGCACTTTCCCTGCAAAAAAGTGTCATTTTTGCAGGAAAAAAGCTATTTAAAAGCACTCGCGGCTAATGAATTGATGGCTCCTGTAAAAAAAAGAGAACTGTCATTCATTAATAAAAAACAAAAAAAAAAGCGTGAAGATGGAAGAAGATGACGGAAGGAGAAGATGAAGAAACTGAAGGATGAAGAAAGAAGAAAGAAGATTTTAATAAAGGAATTGTCAAAGACCGTCTCCTGTCATTTTTAACATTTTTGACACTTTTTTGGTGAAATGGTAGGGGTACAAAACCCCCTTACCATTTCACACAGGGGGGGGGGCGGGATCTGGGGGTCCCCTTGTTAAAGGGGGCTTCCAGATTCCGATAAGCCCCCCGCCCGCAGACCCCCACAACCAATGGCCAGGGTTGTGGGGAAGAGGCCCTTGTCCTCATCAACATGGGGACAAGGTGCTTGGGGGTCTTAGACCCCCAAAGCATCCTCCCAATGTTGAGGGCATGTGGCCTGGTACGGTTCAGGTGGGAGGGGGGCCGCTCTCGTCCCCCCCTCTTTTCCTGCGGCCTGCCAGGTTGCGTGCTCGGATAAGTCTGGTATGGATTTTGAGGGGGACCCCACGCAATTTTTTTTGGCTAGGATTCCCCTTAAAATCCATCCCAGACCTCATTCAGTTTCAATGAATGACTGTTCTCTGTATTACGGGAGCTGTCAATACACATTAGCCGCGAGTGATTTTAAATAGCTTTTTTACTTGCAAAAATGACACTTTTTGCAGAGACAGTTCTAAACACGGGAAACATGCGCCCCTTTCAGGCATACTATAGACACCTTATTTTTTAAAGGAATATTACACTTTTATTGTTTCAATTTAAGCATTATTAAAATCACTGCTCCTGAAAAAACGTTTTTAAAAAATTTTTTTGCATTGATACATGTCCCCTGGGGCAGGACCCAGGTCCCCAAACACTTTTTATGACATTAACATGCATATTAGCCTTGATTTCGAATGTTCGCATCCATTATAACTAATAGGGTTCTAAAGCTCGCACGGACTTTAGGTCCGTTCGCGGGTTCTGGTGCGAGCCGAACGGGGGGTGTTCGGCTCATCCCTACTCATTAATAGGGATGAGCCGAACACCCCCCGGTTCGGTTTGCAGCAGAACATGCAAAAAATCTGTTCAAACACGCGAACACCGTTAAAGTCTATGGGACTCGAACATGAAAAATCTAAAGTGCTAATTTTAAAGGCTTATATGCAAGTTATTGTCTTAAAAAGTGTTTGGGGACCTGGGTCCTGCCCCAGGGGACATGTATCAATGCAAAAAAAAGTTTTAAAAACGTCAGTTTTTTCGGGAGCAGTGATTTTAATAATGCTTAAAGTGAAACAATAAAAGTATTCCTTTAAATTTCGTACCAGGGGGGTGTCTATAGCATGCCTATAAAGTGGCGCATGTTTCCCGTGTTTAGAACAGTTCGAGAGCAAAATGACATTTCTAAAGGAAAAAAAGGCATTTAAAAGTACTCGCGGCTATAATGAATTTTCGGTCCCGGCAATACACAAAAAAGTTCATTGATAAAAACGGCATGGGATTCCCCCACAGCGGAACCCCCGAACCAAAATTAAAAAAAAAAATAGCGTGGGGGTACCCCCCAAAAATCCATACCAGACCCTTGTCTGAGCACGCAACCTGGCAGGCCGCAGGGACGAGAGAGCGCCCCCCCCCCTCCTGAACCATACCAGGCCACATGCCCTCAACATGGGAAGGGTGCTTTGGAGTAGCCCCCCCAAAGCACCTTGTCTCAACCTTGTCGGACAAGGGTTGTGGAGGTCTGCAGGCAGGGGGCCCTATTGCTTCCCCGTAGCGTCAGAGGGGGGCGGGTAACCAAGTGACCCCGCACCCTCTGATGATACAGGGACCCTTTTTTGGTCCGCAGCCCCCTCTGTCCCCAGCCCTCACGGAAGCGGGACAGCCATTTCTCTACCACCTTTGGCTCCATAGCTAGCACTATAATAGTGAATTTGGCTATTCTGATGATTTTTCACATTTGTACTGTGTATTGGTTACATGTTTCATCAGCAATAAACTGTTTTAAATTTCACATGGATTCTATCTCCAATTGATTCTTGCCACCTCCTGGATCTGCACTTCCCAATTTTGTTGTGGTTGGCAAATATGAATGTGTGGGGACAGGGTATAACAGCAAGCATCAACAAATGAAATGGTCAAAGCTCAATACTTGGCCATGACAAGAAGGTTTTGGGTAATTTTTATTGGTATGTGGTTAGACCTCCAGGTGCCTGCACTTTATACCTGCAGCAATTTGCCCCCTTTCCCCCAACAGAGTCTCTTAAACGTTTTCGTCAATCATTAAAGTGATTGTAAAGTCAGAAGGTTTTTAATCTTAATACAGTCTATGCATTAGGATAAAAAGCCTTCTGGGTGCAGCAGCCCCCCTCAGCCCCCCTAATACTTACCTGAGCCCATCTTGATCCAGCAATGTTGCACAAGAGGCTCAGCTGTCTGGGACTCCCTCTCCTCAATGGCTAAGACAGCAGCAGGGCGCCGCTGCTGTCAATCAAAGTGGGCAAGCCAATAAGGAGAGAGAGGGGGCAGGGCCACAGCTCCAGGAGACACAGAGCAGTGGCTTGGCTTGGGTGCCCCATAGCAAGATGCTTGCTGTGGGGGCACTCAGCAGGAGCGAGGGGCCAGGAGCGCCCTAGAAGAGGAGGATCTGGCTGCTCTGTGCAAAACCACTGAACATAGCAGGTAACTATAACATGTGTGTTATTTTTAAACAAAAAAAAAAATCGAGACTTTAGTATAACTTTAAATTGCGTACAAAAAACACCACGGTAGGTAGATTTGCATCATTAAAACATAGGAGTTTCTTAGGAACTTTGATAAAGAATATTGGCAATAAATTTACATAAACAGCCACACCGCAGGGGTTACTGGAGAAATAGTTAATGTTATTGAATGGTAAATAATATAAGAAAAACTGAGGAACACTGCTGTGGGTCACTGCACAATGGTAAATGTTATTTTCTCAGCGTTCAAAACAAACAAAACTGAACGCCTGCTGAGAGGCTGCCATAATCAACAATAAAGATGCCGAAGTACACAAGAAACAGGATGTGTACACCTGACATGAGCTTTTCAATAAAGCTGGCCATACACTGTAAAACTTCTCGCATTAGCCCTATGGGCTGAACAAGACACATCTATTGATTCCTCCATCAACCATAAACAGCGTGACTGGAGGAATCTCCCTTGTTGTCTATTGTATACTGACAGCCAGTGCCTGATGCTGACAAGATACCTGAACAGTGGCTGCATCTTATTGTATACAGCTTCTCTTCAGCCAACACTTTTCCACCTCACTCCTTCGATTTTCAGATTGAAGGATGTGAAGCGAGAGAGTGCTTTCGGGGCCACCCTATGACTCGAATGACATCTAGTTCATCAGGAAGCAGATAAAATTCACTCCATGTATGGCTGGCTTTACACAGAAAGTAAATGTTCATTTGTGCAGCTTTAACACCCCATTCCGAATACACTGGGGGCGATTCAATAAGGCATTTGAGAGACATTTTAGGTGGTGTGGATGTTGTCAGAAAGTCTTGCGCCAAATTCACGAAAACCCATGTGATCATACAGATGAGTGTGACAAATTCATGTAGTTCTTTTTGCAACACTTTTACGGTTCGTCACTATTGTTGCAATAAATTCATAAACAAATACCACCATATTGATGATAAGAAAAGTGGAGGTAAACAAGACCTCTTCCGAGTTGGAGTAAATTGTGTTGCATGAGTAAATATTGGGGTGGATTTACTAAAGGCAAATAGACTGTGCACTTTGAAAGTGCAGTTGCACGCATTTTCCCCAGAGCTTAGTAAATGTGGTAAAGCTCTGCATATTTCCATCATCCAATCATGTGCAAGCAAGAGTGTTTTTTTTTTTTTTTTTCCTTGTGCCGGATTGGGTAATCTTTACAAAGTGAGGCTTTACCACATTTACAATTTTTTTAAGGAAAATGAATGCAACTGAACTTGCAAAGTACAAGTAACTCAACCCCATTGTGTTGTAGACAAAATTCTACTGAGACAATTCTGCAACAGATTCATATACACCTTACCAGATTATACATGAAACCGGCAAGTTGTGTCATTTGTTCCAATACTGCATATCAGAATTCTAAGTATATAGGACACTTAAAGCGATATTAAAGCCTTGTTTTTTTTTTTTTTTAAGAATAACAAACATGTTATACTTACCTGCTCTGTGCAGTTACTTTTGCACAGAGCAGCTCCAATCCTCCTCTTCTCAGGTCCCACCTCGGCACTCCTGGCTCCTCCCTCCTGCTTGGTGCCCCCACAGCAAGTAGCTTGCTATGAGGGCACTCAAGCAGGTGCACTCCCGAGCCATAGCGCTGTGTGTCCATTCAAACACGGAGCCTTGGCTTGGCCCTGCCCCCTCCTTCTCCTGATTGGCCCACTGGCTTGTGATTGAAAGCAAGAGGAGCCAATGGCTTCTGCTGCTGCCAAAAGCCAATCAGGAGTGCCGGACCCTGGAGAGGCAAGCTCGCATGGACATCGCTGGATCATGTGGGGGCTTAGATAAGTATTAAGGGGGGGCTGGGGGGCTGCTCCACACAAGTTTTTTTTTTACCTTCATGCATATACTGTAACGCATGAAGGTAAAAAAACCTTGTGCCTTTACAACCACTTTTAGAATTTTTTATTTTAATTTTGGACGGAGTGGTGAGGGGATAAAGCTCTGTCAGCCTTTTTTTTGCAATCTGTGTCCCCACACTTACATCAGTAAAACAGGGAGGGGTTAATATTTTAGTGTATGTGTCTTCCTGTCCCAATGACAACCACCCCCACTCCCTTGGGGGGCAGGAAGTGGGTGAAATCTCCTCCACAGGATTATGAACAAAAAGGAAAAATTCACATAAATATGAACTTTCCTGTCCAAAACTAAATAACTAGTTACAGTTAGAGCTGGGCTTCAAAAGGGAACTCAAGCATTCTCTCTTCTATGCATTATTCAATATGTTTGAACACCCAGAACATTGGAAAAACAGAGAATGACCAAGTTCAGCTAATTAGCTACCATAATGTAATTTAATTTTTCACTCCACTAAGAAGATGTAAACACAAGAATGATTTTCCCCCATTATAATTAAACTGAAAAAGGGTCACATAATATATGGAAATGAGGCTGATAGACCAACAATTAATTAGATGCAATTAACTTTGTTTTGATGAATTTTACATAGACGTTAGCTGTATGAGGGAGATGTGCTTGAAGATGACCGCTGATGAAAAGGGTTATGGATTTGAAGGGGGTACAGAACCATGAACATTGGAGATATGCTATAATTGGTTAGGAAATGTTAAGTAATGTGCTAATCATTGCTCATAGTGAGGAGTGGGGCTATGGCACAGCACGCATACACATAATGTATTATGTGCTCTAATCACTTTACTCAGCAAAGTTAATGTAGCTCAGCTAAAGAATGGCAAAATTAATATTCTGACCAATTACTGCACAGCTGTCTGTGTAGTTGGAAGCTAAGAGTGTGAGTATTGGGTGCTGTTACTTAAACTTTGACAATGAACTTCTACTTTTTGCTCTCTTTCTATTAAAAATACCACTGAAAATTATTTGTTATATTTGTTAGATAAGTGAAAAAAAAGTGCAGCCACATCAGAAGAAGGGTAAGCTGCAATACTTTATTTTTTCGTACTTGGGTTTGGAAACACTTTAAAAATGAACTCTTTCCAAAAAAAAATTATTTTTGGATATTGTAAGGAAAAGTTAAAGTGGGGTTCCACCCTAAAGTGGAACTTCCGCTCATCTGAACCCTCCCCCCCTCCGGTGTCACATTTGGCACCTTTCAGGGGGGAGGGGGGGTGCAGATATCTGTCTAAGACAGGTATTTGCACCCACTTCTGGGCATAGACTCCCACGGGAGTCTACGCCACTTCCCGTCCCGCCGCAATGTCTGCTGGGACACACACGGGTCCCAGAGACAGCGCGGAGCATTCCTATTGCATTGCGCGACTCGCGCATGCACAATAGGGAACCGGGAAGTGAAGCTGCAAGGCTTCATTTCCTGATTCCCATACCCAAGATGGCGGCAGCAGCCACCTAGGACTGAGGGACGGTTCGGCCTCGGGTGCCGACGTCACTGGACCCTGTGACAGGTGAGTGTCATTATTTTAAAAGTCAGCAGCTACAGTATTTGTAGCTGCTGACTTTAAAAAAAAAAAATTTTCGCCGGACTACCTATTTAAAGATACATTCCAGATATGGATATTTTCTACACGGTTACTTTAGTCTAGCTTGGATCAATGTAACTATGCATATACCATTTTTTCAATGAACGTAAAGCATTCCTGGGATGGAGCCCATGCCAAGCGGGCATGTACAAATAGGGCACATGTACAAATAGTCTTTTAGGATGTTGTCTGAGATCGGCCTGCATTGGCGCAGACAGAGCACCTCACCCCCTACTTTGTGAGTTCATTAAACCCTACAAGCAGCAGTCCTTCTGTGTGCAAGAACATGTATCTGTTTTGCACAGAGCAGTACTTAATATCTGAAAAGAAACATGTCATATTTGCAAACTTTTCACTGAACTTTGCAAAACTGTTTCCAAGTCTGATGTGGAGGGAGCCCACCAAGTCTACTAAAAGACTGTCTAAATAAAACAAAATCACTTCAGGGGTGGGTTTTATATGAAAGGGCTTCGATGGCCAATTACAGGTGTCTTCAGCTCTCTTTTAAGTGTCTTATACATTGTAATTTCTAAGAGAGATTCCATTTAATGTGATTCCATTTAGGTCAAATAATCACAGCACAGAATGCACTTGGCAAATAACTTCACATCTACAACATCAAACTCCAGTAAAAAGTCATGGATTCACCCACAGCAGCTGTTATATCTAAATCACATAGAAATGATCTTACTACAGCTGCACTTGTTATGACTCTGGTGTTAACACGGAAGGAACGTGAAAACTGGATGAACACAATAAATAACAATTTATAATTGCTCTGGTATGAAATGTAACCTGCAAATCTTCAACATGCAGGTGTGTAATTCAGACATATATGTAATGGATGAACTATTTTCCTGAAATAATGATTATTTATTCATTCATTAACTATGCTTAGGATACCTATTGCATTATTTATTTATATAAGGGTCTCACTACACAGAAGGGCATTTTCCATACCACTGTCTGCTCTGTAGAAGTGTATGAAAGAATAAACATGTAACATACTCAGTTTAGAAGTCAATAAATTTAAATACATTGTTAATGGCAGATGGGACTATATGGTCGGAAGGTGTGTTGTAAAAGGTCAAGCTTTATGCCGAAGAGGCTTTATGACCTTTTTTTAATCAGAATATCAAATAAATGTATTCATTTTAATATTTGTATTATGCGTTGGGTGCCTCAAAGATCATTTGCTTTTTGGTAAAATAAAAATCATCTATACACAGGAGAAATATTTAACTCCTTACCAGTGTAACATTACCATCTTGTTGAAAAACTCCTTTTGTACAACAAACTGCAGTCATTGTATTTCAAATGAAAGGGGTTGTAAACCTTTGTGTTTTTTCGCCTTAATGCATTAAGGTGAAAAAAACACCTGGCAGTGACCGGCCCCCCACGCCCCCCCGTTTTACTTACCTGAGCCCCGGAACTTGACCCGGCGGGGAAGCCCTGTCTATCTGCCTGGGGTTCTTGTCTCTTGATTGGAAAGATTTATAGCAGCGCAGCCATTGGCTCCCCCTGCTGTCAATCAAATCCAATGAAGCGGGTGCCAGGGGTGGGGCCGAGTCATAAATCCGGCGGTTATGGATACTGAATGCTGGATTTGGGAGCGCGCCCGCAAGGTAACTCCCTTGGGAGAGCGCTTCTCCTAGGGGGTTATCTGATGTGGGGAGGAGCCGCGAGAGCCGCCAGGGGACCCCAGAAGATGAGGATCGACCCACTCTGTGCAAAACGAGCTGCACAGTGGAGGTAAGTATGATACGTTTGTTATTTAAAAAAAAAAAAACGAACCCTTATGCCTCGTACACACGAGCAGACTTTCCCACGGGAATGTCCGCCGGACAATCCGCTCGTGTGTGGGCGCCGGCGGACTTTTTGGCGCCAAAAGTCCGGCGGACTAAGTTTGAAGTTTTGTTTTCAAATTGTCCGCTGAACTTGGCAGTCCGGCGGACAATCCCGCGGTTAGTATGCTAGTCCGCCGGACTTTTGGAAATGAACGGACTTGCCGATCATCGGAAAGTCCGTTCATTTAGAACGTAACTGCAGGTAGACGGGACTAGCGAAGGCAGTGACTGCCGCCGCGCTAGCCCCGTCACCTGGCATTGATTTAAAGGGAATCCCTACGCCGAAAAAATCCATCTCAGACCCTTATCTGAGCACGCAGCCCGGCCGGCCAGGAAAGGGTTGGGGACGAGCGAGCGCCCCCCCTCCTGAGCCGTACAAGGCCGCGTGCCCTCAACATGGGGGGTGCCCTGGGGAAAGGGGGGCCGTGCGGCCCCCCCACCCCAAAGCACCTTGTCCCCATGTTGATGAGGACAAGGGCCTCTTCCCGACAACCCTGGCCATTGGTTGTCGGGGTCTGCGGGCGGGGGCAAGTCCATTCATTTTCAAAAGACCGGCGGACTTTTTCCCGCGGATTGTCCGCCGGAGAAGTCCGGGCGTGTGTGGGCAAGTCACACGCTTGGAAAGTCCGGCGAAGCCCAGCTGGAAGGTCCGGCGGACAATCCCGCTGGAAAGTCCGATCGTGTGTACGAGGCATTACATTCACTTTAAGCTGGCCTTAGACAACTTGATATAAGCAAGTGATGTTCAAAGCTGGGAGCATATCTTGCCTTGGTTATTAGCACACTGCTATTTCACCTAGCTTCCATATCTAGGCACAAACATTTAAGCTGGGCCTACCCTGGTAGAATTTTACTAAAAGTTTTTATTTTATATTGTTTTATACAGTGGTGACAAGGAAATTAGAAGGATCAGGGTATAAACGACTTCTTGAATAATTAAAATTCTAACTGTGAATGTGTTTTTTGTACAGAAAATATGTACATATTGTAATGAAACCTGTTTCCATTCAAATAGTAGGTCTGGGTGAATTTTATGGGCTTTTGAATAGAATTAGTAAACTCAATGTCAGCAAGAAAGAATGTTTGGACAATATCTCTACGGATGTTCGAATGAAAATCAAACTTGTGTAAGGCAAGCTTTAGACTGCTTAGGCAGCTACTCTCAGTGGAGAAATAGGACCACATTCGGGGTTACAATATTGTTACTCCGAGTCCACAAATGTCCTGTAGTACTCTAGTATAATTGCCAACATTGTAGAATGTGCAGTATATTAGGTTACTGTCTAAGGATATCAGGTACATGCTGCCTTCTACAGATCCTGTGTTGGAATTCATTCCAAAAATATTATGATGCACTCTGAGAGCAACATTTTTTTTAAGTTTGGATAGAGTGGTATGGGTTTAAGACCTCTATATTTATCCTAATTACCACTATCACTGGGGCTAAAGTAAGGGGAAATCCAAAATGTTGAGTTGTAATCAGAACAGAGACATAGGGAAACACTTGTTCTGGTGACTGAGGTGGACTTCCCTCACTTTGGAGAGATTTACCCTCACTTTATGTTGCGCTTACAGGACAAGAAATTAAAAGGGAAGACAGAGAACAAAAAAAAAAAAAAAATGACAGTGGAGTTTTTTCATTCCCTACTCTATCTAAAATGAAAAAAATAGTTCTAGGTTTAGATGATCTTTAACAATTATACTGAAACAGAAGGTAAGTAGTCAACTGATGTGCCTTCTCAGATAAAATGAAGAAATGTCAGTGCTTTGTTCTGTGTAACATGCAATTATGTAGTAATGTATTAGGTAGCTTATAATTGTATACTTTAAAAAATAATTATATAATTATGGATAATAATTATTTTATTATTACTAATTTAGAATGTAATGTAGTTATGTATTAATTAAGTAATATAAAAATAATGCACAATGTAGTGAAGGAGGAGGGTGCAGCCACAATTTCCAATGGTGACACTTACTATGCTGTGAATTGGTGTTCTGCCCTTTGTGTAAGCAGAATGATTGGTGTCCCCTTTGTGTAAGCAGAGTGTTAAAAGCGTTAATTGGTTGTATTCTATTACATTCTATTATAATACACATACACATATTGTTGTAAGTTTGTAATCTAGTTTAGGTTAGGTGGGTTGAGAAGGGTGGACTCTTTAAATTAGATCTTGAGGCAGCTGGAAGATGCCATAGGATAAATGGAATAGAACATGGAATAGAATATCTGACTTATCAACAGTCACCTGTGCAAAAGCAAAGTGAAAAGAGTCTCTGAAATAAACCTAAGTCATTTGTCTGTCTGACATTATCCTAAAGTTCTTCGCAAATCTATCACTTATTATGGCCCATTGTACTGGCACTTTTAGTCTTCACTTTTGAGTATGAATGACTTACCAATCTCTCTCTCTCCGGTTTAACTTGTTTATTTGTAACAAGGTAAGTGCGTTACCATAATATGATATGCATCCCTTTGACAGAAGGCAACAAAAACAAATTATTGCTTGCTGTTCCTCAACAAAAGTGTAATTTATCACATTAAACTCAGCAGTCGCTCACACATATTCCTCCATCAAACTGACATAAACTCATACAAAGGAGATAAGGAATGATGGGACAGTTGTAACCCAAACTCTCCGCATCAAACAAGAGCATGAAATGAGTTTCTTTATGTTCCACCCTTAGTAAGGCAGATGAGATGGGTTATCTTGATTTTCATTGTAACAAAAAGCAAGATACTCCCAATGGCTTATACGAAGCTTATGCTAAGTAAGGAAAAATACTTTTACATAAAAATATTGTTTTTATTTTCAATGAGTAAAATTGCATCAATAAAATTCCTATGTGGATAAAACACATTGGATAGTTGCAGTACAGGAGCTTGTAGTGAAAGACAACTCTCACGTGTGGGTGCTTTAATGGTGAGGAACTGACGATACCACTAATCTTGTGATGGACATATAACTAGCCGCCTGCTCTGATATACTGGATAGATCAACATATTACAGACTGGATCGATAGATAGTTAAACAAGGTGATGCATTTAATCTGGGAAATACATTCCCTCTGCACAAAGCACAGGATTTGCATCAGTGCATAGGATAGCCTTACAAAAATAATAATAAAAAAGTTGAAGACAGAACTCCCTGCCCACTTTCTGGATGGTGGACCACCGTGAGCATATCCTGATGCGTTGTGACGTTTTGTTTTTTTGCTCTGGCCATTGAAATGTTTCTCATATCAAAGATGTCTGTACCCCCTGAAGAAGATCGTATATAAAATTATGATTGAAACACGTTGGGGTTACTATAAACAGTAATATCCACAGATGTACAATTTGTGGATTTCTTTTTGTTATATAGACATCTAATATGTTTATTTTTGTGTACACCAGAGCTCTTTTTGTTGTTCCTCCTTTTCCACATGTTCCCCTTCCCATCCCCTTTTCTTTTTGTTATTGCTGCTTTTATTGATGCAATTTTACTCATTGAAAATAAAAACAATATTTTTTATATAAAACAAGTATTTTTCTTTACTTATAAGCCATTGGGAGTATCTTGCTTTTTGTTACATACATTATTGGGCTAGCAGCACGTTGTCTATAATCAGGAGAGGTGGGTTCCATATCTTGATTTTCATTTAGCTGATTGGGACATTCTTCCGCTCTATGTATCTTTTGAAATTTATCAATGCAGTAAATTACACAAGGAGCATTTTCCCATTCATATGTCATCTGTCTATGTTTTGGGGAGATATACGGCCAATTTTTTCACCTGCTCTGCTTGAATCTGTAAACTTGTAAGCTGTTTATAGACATGATTTCCTCTGTTGAGCTTTATTTCTGATTCTGTACATGTTCAATCAGGAAACCTGTTACCTGATCTATCTGGGAAAAATGTACACATATATCAATTAAAGAGAAACATGTAGTTTGCCATCACTGACATCTTTCTGAAAATGCTAGGTGCCTGGATTATACTTTCTGAGCCACTGAACTCCAGCCATTTTTTTTGATTTACATAGAAAGATGGGCAACTGTATGATTATAAAACCCCAGTCAGTATCAGACAGACCGTGGTTGCCTTTAAAACAGTTTCCAAACATACTATTACTTTAGCAACAGGGGCAAGCATATAATCTTAGTAGGGATAAGCAAATCTGCAGAATTTTGTTTGTTAGTGGTGAATTCTATGGGGGGAAGTCTATGGGGAAAAAATCCTGTAATTGAATAAGGCCATATGTATTACTAATAAGCAAGCTATTGTCAAGCAAAATGCATTGCAAGCCCTGATCTGTCATGAAGGACATTCGCCAATGCCAAAATTAAACACTAGATAAATATAAAGAAAAACATTTAAAACAACAGCACCACTCCCTATACTGTAAAAAATATTGTGCTGGGTCTACTCAAAAAAATTGAGGCAACTACTTGCATCAGCTTTTTAACCACTTCCTGCCCGGCCTATAGCAGATTGACGGCCGGGTTCTGTTATCCTGACTGGGCGTCATATGATGTCCAGCAGGATAACATGCCGGCGGGTAGGGGCACACAGCACAGCAATCGCTAGTGCGGCGTGTCAGTCTGACACACCGCATCTTCAATCGTGGTAAGGAGCCTCTGACTGAGGCTTCTTACCATGTGATCAGCTGTGACCAATCACAGCTGATCATCGCGTGAACTACGAAGTGACGGTAAACGGCATTCCTCGGTTCTCTCTGTCAGAGGGGGGTCTGTGCTGATAATCAGCACATTCATTATCAGCACAGCCCCCATCAGATCTGCCCATCAGCTGCCAATCAGTGCCCAACAGCTGCCAGCAGTGCCCCATCAATAAAGTCTGTCAGTGCCCACCACAGTGCCAATCAATGCCCACCACAGTGCCAATCAGAGCCCACCACAGTGCCAATCAGAGCCGACCACAGTGCTAATCAGTGCCCATCACAGTTCCAATAGTGCCCAGCAGTAACACCTGTCAGTACCTCATCATCACAGTTCCAATAGTGTCCATCAGTGCCATCTGTCAGTGCCAATCAGTGCAACCTATCAGTGCCAATCAGTGCCACCTATCAGTGCCCATCAGTGCCATCTGTCAGTGCCCATCAGTGCAACCTATCAGTGCCCATCAGTGTGGCATATCAGTGCCCATCAGTGCTGCATATCAGTGCCGCCAATCAGTGCCCATCAGTGCTGCATATCAGTGCTGCCTATCAGTGCCCATCAATTTTACATATCAGTGCCTCATCAGTGCCCATCATTGCCACCTTATCAGTGCCAACTCATCAGTGCCACCTCATCAGTGCCTGTCAGTGAAGGAGAAAACAAAATTTGATGGCAGAAACTAAGAAAAACTTTCTTTTTCAAAAATGTCAGTCTTTTTTAGTTTGTTTAGCAATAAAACCCCAGAGGTGATTAAATACCACCAAAAGAATGCTCTTTTTGTGAGAAGAAAATTCAAAAAGTTTAGTTTGGGTACAGTGTTGCATGACCGCGCAATTGTCATTCAAAGTGCGAGAGCGCTGAAAGCTGAAAATTGTCCTGGGCAGGAAGAGGCGAAAGTGCCTGGTATTAAAGTGGTTAAGTACTGTCAACTAAACTTATTTTTGTCTTGGCGTTTGTTAGTGGGGTTTGTCATCCAGTTCAGTTCTGGATGGACTACGTGATATTATTAATAAATTAAATAATTTATGGTTACGTAATTTTAAGATGAATTATTTTGCTGTTATGGATGATTATTGTTCATTTTGGGTAACCCCTTAATAAACGCCGTGGCCATTATAACCAACATAAAAAATTCTGCTGTGTCTCTTTATTCAATACCCTTTGAGTCCTTTGTGCTGTCCCATGACTTTGTTTGAAGGTTTTTATATAAAAATAATATAATAATATGGTTTTTAAAAAAAGGATTAGTGTCATAAAACAGGCTTTTAAAACAAATTAACATTTATTATTTCTAAAGCATTACAAATTTAATATTATTAAAGCAGCATCAAATGTAAATGTAAACATTTAAAAAAAAGCTCAGCTAACAAATCAAACAGAAATACGTGTATATACAGTAAATCTGTAAAGCACATAGAATACAGAATGTATTAATTTTTTTTAAGCCTTTTAGGAAAGTAATTTGCACTTTAACCCCTTCAGCCCCGGAAGGATTTGCCCCCTTAATGACCAGGCCGTTTTTTGCGTTGCGGCACTGCTTTGCTTTAACTGACAATTGCGCGGTTGTGTGACGCTGTACCCATTCAAAATTTACGTCCTTTTTTCCCACAAATAGAGCTTTCTTTTGGTGGTATTTTATCCTTTACATATTTTTGGTAAAAAAAATTGCAATAGGCATATATTGATTGGTTTGCGCAAAAGTTATCGCATCTACAAACTATGGGATAGATTTAGGGACTTTTATTTTTTTTATTGTTTTTACTGGTAATGGAAGAAAATCTGTGATTTTTAGCGGGACTGCGACATTGCGGCGGACAAATCTGACCCCAAATTACACTTTTTGGGGACCAGTGACATTATTACATTATATAAGAAATATGAAGAATTGCGAAAACATAAGGATTAATGGTTAATTGCAATATTAAATAAAGTTCATGAGATCAGAAAGTATATACATGAGTAATAAAAAATTCCACAGTGAAATAATAAACTAAAAGACAAACTATTCGTTGAAAAGGTCCACCATCCGTCATCACAATCCACTGTGAATCCATCACCAGCTGTAGAGACTGCTTATCAGCTCCTGTAGACCCCTTGTTACAGGGGGTCAGGATACGCCTGTTGCTTATTACCCAGCTTTGGCCTTTCTCCACATCTCAGAGCTGCTCTGCACTTCCGGTGTCATTCAACAAGCAGGGATGGAGTTCAGCACCAAAGAGGAAGACCAAGAAGGCTCCACATAGTATAAAACCTTTATATAGCACTCACAAACATGTAGAGTTAAAAAAGCCTGATCTATGGTGTGTCAGCTGAACACAACCAAAGACAACCCATCTGTTGGGACACGAGAATGTTGGTGACGTCACAAATCACAAATGACATTGTTCTGGGGTACAGGCAGCACTGCATCACCAACTTAAATACACTGAAAGGTAACCAAGCCTCGCTTTGAGTCTCGGCCAGCCTAGTCCACCACTCATCCTGAGAATGTTCGGTTTCTATAAAGTTTTATTGGAAGATAAAAATAATATAAAAAAAAACACCATATCTTATTCCCCTATGGCCACATATTGAAAAAGCCCAATCTCCATGCAATCCTTAGTGGATAAACACAGAAGGGCCGTTGATATTAAAAAATATACCATATAGCCAATAATGGAAGCAATACTCCCAATATGGTAAGAATGATAAACCAATAAAGCCCTAATTGATCAAATAGGACAGAGCTGCCCAAGACTCAATCTGAGTTCACATCGCAACAGACCAATATTTGAAAGTAAAATTAATTAAATATTATATAATATATATATGAAATATTACGAAACGCGTAGGACGGAGCGACACCGAATGACACCGGAAGTGTGGAGCAGCTCTGAGATGTGGAGAAAGACCCAGGCTGGGTAATAAGCCACAGGCGTATCCCAACCCTGTAACAAGGGGTCTACAGGAGCTGGTAAGCAGTCTCTACAGCTGGTGGTGGATTCACAGGGGTTTCTGGTGACGGATGATGGACCTTTTCAATGAATAGATCATCTTTAAATTTATCATTTCACTGTGGACTTTTTTCTTGCACTATTTTGCACATGTATATATGTTACTGATAACATGAACTTTAATAAATATTGGCATTAACCATTAGCGCGATTCTTCATATTTCTTATATAATGTTGGTGTTTGTGTTACACACAGAATTTATGGTTTATTTATTATTTTGTTTGATTTTTATAGTTTCTATAGCACAGTTATTCCACTATTTTCATATTGATGATATTATTACATTGATCAGTGCTAAAAAATGCACTGGTTAATGTATAAATTACACTGGCAGGGAAGGGGTTAACACTAGGGGGGTTAAGTGTGTTCCCTGAGTGTGTTCTAACTGTAGGGGGGTGGACACAGTAGGTTAGCGCTGTAGCCGTCATTCCGCTATATCTGAATGGGTTAATAAACTGATAAGCACCCGCTCAGGCTAACAATGTCTGATAAATTGGATGCCACTGACTAGTGATGGTGTAGGCTGAGTAAAGATTTGTCCAGACCCAAAGTACGCTGTAGAAATAGGAAGAGATAGCCCAGTCGCCGCACACCTCGCCCCACCTGATTGGTTAGCAAGTAAAAGTAGCCTCGGGGGTGGGGTGAAACATGTTGGGAGCATGTATTGGATATATCGAGATGAGGCTGCTTTTACTTACTAACCACTCGGGCTAGACGAGGTGTGAGGCAGCCAGCTATCTCTTCCTATTTCTACACTGTGGGGGGCTTATACATATAGCCAATGTTCAAAGCGTGTGTGCTGAGTGATATCTGGTCACCTGGTGAGATAAAATGGAAACACTTAACTTCACCTAGATTTATTGGGTGAGAATTCCCACCCCTTGTGTTTGATGTCATAACCTAAGAAGGTAGGTGCACTCCCAAAAACGACGTAGTGTCTTATTGTTTGGTATGGTCTCACTGCCACTCTGCTTCAAACGTGAACAGGTTAGTGGTCCTTTGTACTAAATTACCAGTTAAACAGATCAACTGTTTTTTCCAAAGTTATGTTTAAAGCAAACTGCTTTAATCTGCTGCAAGTTCTTGCTTGCATAGTCCTCGTTCATTTGTCTCTATTTAATACCAGTATAAGCACTTTCATAGTGGTCAGGAAAGGTTTCACCTGCTGGTGGCACTGTGGCTCCCAGATCTATGGGCTGCAGTTCCGGTGTCCACCAGCAGGTGTCTCTCAGCAGTCAGAGGCTGAAGGTTGGCAGAGGATTCACCTGCTGGTGGCACTGTGCTCCCAGATCTTTAGGCTGCAGTTACGGTGTCCACCAGTAGGTGTCTCTCAGCAATCAGGCATCACTTGATGCTGATTACAGGAGGTGCATTTAAACCTGGTGAATGCTATTACACTTTGCCTTGGTATTTTCTCCTTGTGCCCCTGATCTGTGTTCCTGAATCCTGCATCCTGTCTCCTGTTCCTGGTCTCTGACCCAGATCCTGCAGCCTGATTTCTTCCTACCAGCTCAGTCGGTCTTCTGGTTCACTTTCATATTGGATTTAGACTGTCGTTTGTTTTGTGTTCACTGATTGTTGGTTCACTGGTTGGGTTACACTATTTACTGTATTGGAGGTATGTCTTCTTTTTTGTTCACTTATCTTTTAATAAATCATATTATTTACACTTTACCTGTGTTTGGTACACTCTGTTGCAGTCCACACATTTCTGGTCACACCGGTCCGTCCCTGACTGACATACTCACTGCTGAGTAGACATGTGCACAACAAAAAAATGTGTTTATTTTCATTTCGTTTTTTTCGTTTCCGTTGATTCGTAACGATTCGTACATTCGTAAGTCGTCGTTGTTCGTATTCGTAACGATTCGTACATTTGTAAGAGTTATTTTTCGTTGATTCGTTTTTTAGTTAGTTTAATTTTCGTTTATTCGAAATTCGGACGCATTCGTAGTTATTCGTACATTCGTAACATTCGTAGATTCGTAATCGGAGCATAGTTCATAATTTTATGTAATGTGTATGCTATTATTATATTGTAATAGTTTACGAATCGAAAAAAAAAGTTACGAATCGAAAAAAAAGGTACGAATGTACGAATTTTTTTGTTCAATCCATTCGAAGCATGTTAAGCAGCACCATTGTAAGGGACATGGAAAATTACCAATTCAACAAAAAAAAAAGTTACGAATGTACAAATTTTTTCGTTCATTTTCGTTGTTCCTTTTTTCGTTTTTCGGATTTTCGTTGTTTGGTTTTTCTGATTTTCGTTGCTTTTCGGATTCGTCCGATTCGAACGATTTGTTAATCGGATTCGTACGATTCGAACGATTCGTTATTCGGATTCGTACGATTCGAACGATTCGTTCATTCGGATTCGTACGATTCGATTCGTACGAAAACGAACGAACGAAAAAAAAAAAAACGAAAAAAAACAAAACGAATTGCACATGTCTACTGCTGAGAGAGGCTCACATATCACTCATTGATACATGTCTATGCAATAACACAAGGAGGCTGCAGAATTCACCAGCAGTGCTGCCTACTGTTAAAAACTAGTTTCATGTGCAATTGTCAGATACAATAATTTTACGCAATCAGACTTCAGTCCTTCAGACAAAAACATTCCATTGTCATTTGCTAGGAGTCTAAGGGAAGTGGAGATTCTTCCATGTTGCTATACAAAAGGGGCCACGCACAAATGATGCATGCATTAACTTAATTTTCATGTTTTACATTGTCTGGCACAGTAGGTAGTAGATGTTACTGCACCCTCTAGTGGCTACAAGTCTGAGTTGAAAATCTTTTTGCAAAAATGTAACTCAAAAGAGTGTAAAATTTATAAAACACACAAAAACATACTCAGATAAAAGTTACAAAAATAATTAAACTTAAATTCTACAACTAAAAAAACATAAAAACAATATTTTCTGTGTAAATGTTACAAGAATCCCCTTGGCAGCAGAAAGGTTTATTGTCACAACTTATTAAGATTCTTCAATTAACTATACCCATGTAGGAAAGTCTCACACACCAGCAGCAGCTTTATCCTACCGATGTAATCAGACAGTACAGCAGCAATAGATAAAATTCAGGACAGGCTAACAAGTTGCTGGTTCCTGAACTGCCTGATCCCTTCTGATGAAGCCTTATCAATCAGCGGAGCCTGCAGCAGGTCTGTCTCATTGTTTATTAACACCTGTCTGCTGACTGTTTGCAGAAAGTGGTGATGTTATCTTGCCTGGCCAAGAGTAACAACATTTTTCTTTGCACAAAGTTTTGCCAGGCATACAGCAAAGCTCACTTCGCAACTTTACAGCAATAGTTTGTTGTGATAATTGCTGCAGAAAGAGCATTTGGCCAAGTTGTGTAATCAATTTGTTGGACTATAAATTATTTCCAGCATTGTCAAGTCTCTTGATTTTCTGCCTGCCTTTGTTTTTTTTACTATTAATTACCTTTAATTAAGTGCCTTAAGCTTTAGTCTATGAACAGCGTTCAGATCCGCTAACAGGGACCGACGAGTAACTCCTAACCTCAGGGCCTCATTTGCATCCACAGAAACTGATCTGGTCTTTGAGCGACTTATTTCTGCATATTCTCACTAGTGTTCTAACAGCTCCTTTCAAAAGCCATAGCAGTGGGAAGACACCAAAAAACAGACCTTAATAAAAGAAACCCAACAGTGAGACATAGAAGGCACGGTCTGTTTATTGCAAACAGGAAGTGAAATCTCTACAGCAGGCATTTATTTGAAAAGGAGATGTTAAAGCATAGCAAGGAATAAAAGAAAACATCAAGTGACCCCCTGGCAATTCATGCCCTTTTTCACAGTTATTATTAAAATAATTACTGTTAAAAAATATCATTGTATGCAGAGGCAATATTCCTGTTCTTGTGGCACAAGAGTCCAAAAGGACAATGAAGTCCATAAGAAGTATAGAGCATAAAATAATATGGAGGGGCAGATGGTTTAACATGAAGAGGTTTCGCTTTTCACCCCCTATGATCTGGGTCCCACCTCAAAGAAATTTCTCATAAGCTTGCTCAAGTCCATAGGGTCTCAAGCAATGATTTAGGCCCATAAGTGGCAGTTTTATCGCAGAAGGAGAGTCCAATAATCACATAACTAATATAAATTGGGTAGATTATAACATGCTATGGATGGAAATATAGGCTATGGCAAACTGTAGGTGCCCTGTGAGTGCCTAATAGAGAAGTAGTAAGGTGTAAGGTAAGGTGGTGCTCTGATAAGAGCATGCACTCATGACTTACTGCTTTTATCAGCTCGCTCCCTTATGTGTTTTCATCCAAAACTTATATTTCAGGTTTCACAAATGCTGGAGAACTAAATTCTGGTTTCGAATAACTCTTTATTCACACCACTTGCATTGGGATGCATCTCGACAAGGACAGGCCATATAGTATTATTTTTCATTGTTCTAGTTCCCTGGCAAGTTGCATTTTTGCTCAGCACCTTGTGCTGCATTGCAACATGCTGTAGCGCACAATAGTTTAAAATAAATATTTGGGTTGCTGACTTGCTGTGAAAAAAACAACCTCAACACAGTGAAATTCATAGAAAAATCCCACTGCAGGCCGCATAAAATAAAAATGCGATGCAGTACTGTAAACACATAAAATAAAATAGCATGGGTTAATATAAGACTTGTGGTGTGAACCAGTCCTCAGGGATTCCAGTACTGACTATTAAGGTCTACATACCAGCTGCAACCATAACAAGGTTGTCCTAATCTCCCTGTTGGATTGTCAACTCGTTTTAGTAATGAATAATTGTATACATATTGTGACCTGACAAGATTGTGGACAGTGTAGGTTTTTCATACACAAGGTGACTGATCTGGAGAAAACTAATTTCAGTTTTTCTCAAAATCTTTAAATTCTCCCATTCTGGGTCCTGCAGCTCAGAGGCGTTGTAGAACTTTGGATGGGATAAAGCTTCTGCTCTTAGGTCCACATCTTACCTGGTTTACCAGGCCTTGTTAGTAGTCTTTGCTGTTCACAAGCAATATGTGAGCTGACTGATGCTCATGTCTCTCTTTTTCTCTGCTGTGGGAGCCTGCTGCTGTGTGAAAAAGCTGACTGCTGACAGAACACAATACAGGTAAAAGAGCTGCCTGCTTGTTTTGGGGAACTCAATAGGGGACAAACTGTTAGTCGTATACTGACCTGAGTTAGTTAGAGGCCTGGACAAGTAGATTTGCTACAAACATACTACTGTACAAAGCCTTCCTACATTGTGACATTACCGCCCTGCCTCTCCACATCATCTAATCAGAGAGTGTTCTGCTCATGGCACTTGTGCCTGGCATGGGACCCAGAAGAAAACAGCAATTACTGTAGTAGATTTTTTTTCCAGGCAAGTGAATATCACTTTGTGTACAGCAGCTGCAATCACTAGATTATCATTGTTTTCACCTTCAGCACGACTATTTACTCATTTATATATATTGTTTTTACTACAGTGACTGTCTGCTTCCACAGGGAATCAACAGGTATAGCATCTGCATCTGCATATGCATACTTACGTTATTTCAAGCTGAGCCAATGTAACTATACAAAATAAGATTCATACCTGGAATTCAGCTTTGATCTATAACTGGATTATCCCTTTTGAGTAGTTGACATTTATGGCCCCACTACGCATATGTTTTCATGTACGGAGGTGCATATTGTTAAAGCCTTACACCTGGTTTACTATGATTTCAAATAATTAGTTTAGGCCAAACTGGTCTAAATGAACTATTTCCTTTACTAACAGATGTGCTTGCTGTCAGTACATACAAGATACAGTGCTGTGTTCACAGGACAGTGATTTCTTGTTCCATTCACAGAACAAAACTGAGTTTGGCTGAGCACTGCTTAGCCATTTATGGGAAGCTTGTATTTTATGAATGAATACAAGGCTTCCTCTAATTTGCTGAAGAAAAGATTTTGATGTCATTTGCTCGCCTCTCCACCTCAGCCTATCAGAGAAAGCCTTGTAATTATTCATTAAAAAAAAAAAAAGCTTCCAATGAATGGTTGAGCAGTACTTAACCACACTCAATTTTGTTTAAGGAACATGGAGGGACGTCTAGAACACAGCATTGAATGCTGCATGTAGCTGATGCTACATAAAGTTTATACAGTACTCCCAGCTTGTAAGGATACTTCTGACTGGCTGGTGCAAATCCCCAATCCGCTTCTTCAAGGATAAAATAACAACACACCAGCTTGTAGCCCTTCTCCTCACCAGAGGACTTCCTATGATGTCCCTTGGCATTAGCCTTTATATCCATATTTAAAGAAAGGAATGTTTACACAAACAATATATGTTCCACACTTTACTGGTGTTCTTCAGACGATGACACATCACATAGACATACTATCCGTTGCTTGGGACTACTTTGCCAAACACACGTATGTTGGACATACTGTAGCACAGCCATGTTCCCTTTTGCATTCATTCACAAGGTGAAGCATCCTACTCTGTCAGCTGATATTAACAAGGTGCCTTCTATAGTATACCAGTCACTCCCTTTAAGTTCTGCTTCATAGCACTACCCAGCTTGGTACCCTCTCTGAAGTTACTCACCTGATCCCAGAGTCGTTAGTACTCACTCAGAGGGCTCTGACTTGACCATTAGACTTTATGAATCCAGCTCACAACTCTCCTCTAATCGTTACAGAGACAGGACTGTTGTAGCTACTGAATTCTTTACACTTCTCCTTGGACTTCTGCTTTGAGCAGGGCCTTAGCTGTGCTGACTTTTACTGCAGAGGTGTGGGGTAATTGCCTCCCATGTCCCATCTGTACTGGGCTCCTCCCAACCTGGTATATATATGGCAACCCTCTCCACCCATTACATCACTACAGAAATGCTTTGCCTAAAAGGAACCTAACACCCAATTACATTACTCATTGTTATCACACATTATTTTGTGACAGAGTCACCTAGTGGCAGACTGGATAACTACACCTGCTTACAAGAGGGTGCATCTGTTAGTAAAGGAAATAGTTTTTTTGGGCCAGCTTGGCCCACATGAACTATTTAAGGAAGTTGTAAAGGCAGAAGTTTTTTTATCTTAATGCATTAAGATAAAAAAACCTTCTGTGTTTAGCAGCCTCCCCAGAACCCCCTAATTACTTACCTGAGCCCCATCTCTCTCCAGCGATGTCCATGAATGTCTAAGCTGTCCGGGACACTCCTCCTAATTGGCTGAGACACAGCAGCTGCACCATTGGCTCCCGCTGCTGTTAATCAAAATCAGTCAGCCAATAAGGGGAGAGAGGGGGCGGGGCTGAGTCAGGGCTCCATGTCTGAATGGACACATGGAGCTGTGATTCGGCTCCAGTGCCCCCATAGGAAACTGCTGATTGTAGGGGCACTCGATAGGAGGGATGGGCCAGGAGCAGCAAAGAAGGACCCGAGAAGAGGAGGATCTGGGCTGCTTTGTGCAAAACACACTGCACAGAGGAGGTAAGTATAACATGTTTGTTATTTAAAAAAAAAAAAGAGATTTTACAATCACTTTAAAGTCATAGTAAACCTGTTAAGTTTTAAGGCAGCTCATTCATTTTTAACAGCCCCTCAACACATCCAAAGGCAGGAAAATTGCACCCACACTATTTTTGGCAGGAAAGCACACAAAATTCACAGAACATATAAATCTGCGGGTTATGGCGCACTATAATGCAGGTTTGGTCAGTTGTACTATATTTGTAACAACCTAAGGCCCCTTTCACACTGGGGCGGGAGCGGGGTCAGCTGTATATTTAGCGCTGCTTTACCGTCGTTTTAGCCGCGGTATTCGGCCGCTAGCGGTGCATTTTTAACCCCCGCTAGCGGCCGAAAAAGGGTTAAAACCCATCGCAAAGCGCCGGCTTTCACACTGGAGTGAATGGGGCCAGATTTTTTCAGGCGCTGTACAGGTGCTATTTTTAGCGCTGTAGCGCCTGAAAAACGCCCCAGTGTGAAAGGGGCCTAATGGTCAGCACAGTGGCTTATGGTCTTGGATTGTAGCCTGCCCTGTGTACTGGGTTCAATTCCCACCAGTGAAGCCTTCTCTAATGCCCCGTACACACGAGCGGAAATTCGGCCAGATAAAATCAGATGAGAGCTTTTGGTCCAAAAATGCGACCGTGTGTATGCTCCATCGGACTTTTGCTGGCGGAATTCCAGCCAGCAAAAGATTGAGAGCATGTTCTCAATTTTTCGGACGGAAAAAGTTCCGATCGGAAATTCTGATCGTCTGTACCAGTTCCGACAAGCAAAATTCCTACGCATGCTTGGAAACAATTTGACGCATGCTCGGAAGCATTGAACTTCATTTTCAAGGCTTGCCGTAGTGTTGTACGTCACCGCGTTCTTGACGGTCGAAAGTTCAGCAAACTTTTGTGTTACCGTGTGTATGCAAGCCAAGCTTGAGCGGAATTCCGTCGGAAAAACCATCCAAGATTTTTCCCACAGAAATTCCGCTCAGGTGTATGCAGCATAAGATGTATATATGTGAAGTACATGTGGGTTTTTATAAGTGCTTCAAACTACTGGGGGATCAATTACGTTCTGACAAAATCTCTAAAGTATGTGTGTAGCTCAAATGTGAATGATACTATGTAAGGCGTACAGTGCACAGAAAACATAATTACCATTACAAGTCATACAAATATACACACTTTAAATCCAATTTGTGTATGGCTGCGAATATACCAGTATATTCTTATATGTAGTGCCATATTTTAGGATTTTGAAAACAAGAACAACCATGGTAACTTTGGAAGTATGGTAGCAATTCTGAAAAATCAGACAAACTTAGTAAAAAACACACGGGATCCAATAAATGTGCATGTGGTTGGGTCAATAAGGGTGGGGCTTGGATAATTGGACTTTCAAAGTTACCCATCATTTCAGCCACTGGCTGGAGTCACTGCAATATAAAACATCAAATTATTATTGCGGAATTTGTATTCATTAACACCAATATAATATTGAAATTGCGCCATATGTCTTATGTAAAGATTTCAAATAAAGTTGTGTTTAGTTACATTAAATCTCTCAAAAGTTCTGTCTGAAGTACACTTTCTGGAATAACCGTAATAAAGGTATGTTTGTAGTTTACAAGACCTAGCTAGCACAGGCACCAAACTTTATAATAAGATCATCTATTATTAAAAAGAAAGTAATAGTCTCTACATTCTCTTCACAACACCCAGGGAGAGAATCTATAAACTGCAAATTGGCAGCCGAGTCTGTGACTCAGCCTCACTTCCCAGTGTGTCCAGAAAGTTAACTGAATGTAATTTATAGGTCTACATGAAACCGCCACAAATACAACAGCTAGAATCCGTAGCAGCCTTAAAGCCGTTCTCTGCAGGAAAATATTAATCATTGTATTCGCTACTTATAGAAATTTTTCAGGAAACAAATCCCCAGCTATTCCAACAGGAAAAACATCAACAGCGCTGTCATAGCAAAAATATACCTTATGTGAATGATCAAATGGCGTGAACGTAAAACAAATTCTTAAAGCGGACCATCAGTCATTTTTTCTTTTTTCTTTTTTCTTTTTTTCACAATAAAAGTTTATTGAACGCAAACTTAGCATACAGGTGACAATAACAATCGTCAAATTATTTCAACTTTCCATCTATTAAATCTTCTGCCCTTGTTGTTTTAACTTTTTTTTTTTTATAAATCTTTTTATTACATTTCATAACAAACAAACAAACTAAAACACAACAAAACATCATACACACTGAACCAAAAATATAATAATATAATTTCAAAATCCAGTATATCAATTATTAATCCACAGAGAAAAAAAAAGAGAAAAATAAAAATAAAATAAAAAAATAAAAAAAGCTAAATTTTTTAACTACTTCCCACCTGGCCAATGTACATAAACGGCCAGGTGGGCACTCTCTCCTTCTGAGTGGATGCTCAGAAACATCCCTCAGGAGGGGGATCGCGCAGGCCCACGCAGCAGCAATATTCCGATGCGCTCGTGTCACCTGGACACGGCGCATCTCCGATCGGCAGGAGGGCTCTGTGATTGGCCCTCCTGATCACATCATGGCTGTGTCCAATCACAGCTGTCATGTGATGTAAATACAAAGCCGGTTGCTAGGCAATCTGCTCTCCTCTCCTCACACAGAAGTTGTCGGTGAGGAGAGGAGAGCGGATTGCTGCAGCCGGCTGGTGATCAGTCTGTATGAGCTGTTTTTTTACAGCTTTTTACTCACTGTTTACCAACCTAGTGTCCCCAAACAATGTAAAACACACATGTCCCCACACAATGTCCCCAAAACACATATCCCCAAAACACATGTCCCCAAATAATAAAAACACAAGCCCTCCCAGGAAGTAATGGAGATGCTTTTTAATAAAGCCAGTTGGACACCAAGTTTACCACGAGTGACCATCTGAGTCTGAAGATAAGGAGACGCCTGGGAGATTGGGACAATCTCTGGTATCTGGACATCTATAGTGGGATCTGTGATCCGATCTGCGCTGTTCGACCTCCCCTAACAGGGGGGTCACTGGTGATCTGGTAAGCCTCCATCTTTTAAGTGGTGATTAGAGGTGACGGGTTCCAAGTGGTCAAACATTACGAACTAAACAATCAAGTCACGTCATTTATTTTTTCACACACACATATATATATATATATATATATATATATATATATATATATATATATATATATATATTTTTTTTTTTTTTTTTTTTTTCTGGTTTTTGAAATATATATGGACATTTATTTTTCAACACATGAACTTTATTTATGTTGATTCATTTACTTTTTAGTTCATTTATTTTTTAATTTTTTTTCATCAGGTATTTTTCACCAATCCTGTGTTGCATATATTTATGTCATCATATTTTGTGTATTGATTGACATTTATTTTTGTTTGCACTTTTGCACTTTAACTAGTGGGAATACTTCAGTATTATTATTTCATTATTATTACTTATAGTAGTATAAGCGCTGCACTTCTTCTTTCTTTTAATAAAAACACATGTCCCCACATATGTCCCACTAAAATCACATGTCCCAATGATTATCTGCACACATATGTCTGGGATCACCTGCGCACATCTGTACATGATCATTTGCTTACATCTGTCCGTGATCACACGAACCAATCGTTATACACTTAATGGAAACATTTTTTACCAAAAGCATGTAGCAGAATACATTTTGGCTTAAATTTATGACTAAATTCGATTTTATTGGATTTCTTTTAAAATAGAAAGAAGAAAATATTGTTTTTTTTTTCCAGATTTCCGCTCTTTTTTGGCTTATATCGCAAAAAATAAAAAAACAGAGTGGTGAATAAATATCACCAAAAGAAAGCTCTATTTGTGCGAACAAAATTATAAAAATTTAATTTGGGTACAGTGTTGTATGACCGCGCAATTGTCATTGAAAGTGCGAGAGCGCTGAAAGCTGAAGCTTGGTCTGGGAAGGAAGGGGGCGAAAGTGCCATGTATTGATGTGGTTAAAGTAAACAAAAATTCCTGCTTTCCCCAATAACAACTGATATTTTTCATATAGGAGCATACCTATTATAAACAATGACCCTCATCGGCGTTCAATGTTGTATACGGTTTGTCCAGCCACCGTGCCCACACTTTATCATATTCACTAGGACAGCCCCTATTCATATAAGTATCTCTATACAATGGAAGATTATTATTTACCAATTGTTTCTACTTGTTTCCAGTTGTTTTAACTTTGGATACTAAAACTTTTTTTTTCTGCCATAAATACCTTATACAGCCCACTTCCTGTTTCTTGTCTGGTAAAGGGCCTAGGCTTCTGACATCATGCACAGCTCTCTCGCTCACTCTCATGAGAGTTTGCCAGGAAGGGAGAGGGCATGAGTCATAAGAGGGCCAATGAGAGCTGCAGGGCTGCAGAGATGGAGGTGTGCCTCTGTGTAAATCCAGGACATGAACAGGCAGCAGCTTCAGCTGCCCACAGTTAAAATGGAGGCAGCCAGACTCAGTGGAGGGAGATTTCTGCAGCATATTTGGTAAGTACTGGATCATGGTATATATAAAATAATATGCAATGTGGTTGGAGGGAAGCTTCAGAATGGCAAAGAATGTCACGAAGCTGTCAAGTTCATCCACACCAGATGCCTAAATATTTGGCATTTGAACCGAACATGCAAATAATACCTAATTATTATGAATGGCTCTGCTCTCTGCCAATAGGAAGTTAAAAAAAATTCCCCATGGCAATGACCAGTAAAAAGGAGTTTCTGTATTTTTTTTGTAGAACATTATTACTAAGATTGAAGGTGTGGCTATCGAGTTTATTTTGAGCTATTTGAGTATATTATTTTTTGGCAGGAATTTAAAATGACCTTTTACTGCAAACAATTACATCAATGCATTTTGGACCAAATTATGTTGTCAGAAAGCTCTACAACAGTGGTCAGGTATCTAGACTTTCCTAGTGGTGGACAGTACAGATGGTAAGGGGGGTTGGCCAGTTCATCTAGGGGTCTTAGAAATAATTAAATTTACTGTATTCCCTGCCGTTCTGCCACCAAATTGTGCTGCAGAAGATAACATTTATTGATGACGAGCATTTAGAACACAACAGAACTGAATTATGCTGCTGTCATGTTATATTAGAGGTACAGTCCAACCAATTTAAGACTCCTCGTTTTTTTCATAAGAAATATAAATGTCACACTTCACATATTTTTCCTGCACATTCCTCTGAATGCACTCTACTCACCTTTTCATAACAGTGTTTTGAATAATGAGACTAATATATTCGTTTTTTCTCCAAGGAAGGATAAGCCAACATTTTGCATATTTTAATGGCTGTAAGAATATGAATAGTTAGGCATTGTGTGGAGGATGGTAAATATGTAATAACAAGAAAGCCCAAGACAATATTAGGATTACCACTGTTACTCAGTTCTTCAAAATATTCCTCTGAAGCATTTGTTTTAACTTTGTAATTACACTGGTTTTGAGAATCTGCATTGCCGCAAAATGTCTTTGCAAAACAAGGCAAGCTTTATCTAAAACTCATCTCTAGTCCATGAAGAAATATTCTGATATTATTTGAAATTACTAAATTAGATCACCATATTGTTCAAGCATCTATTGCCTAACATTTTAGAGAACGGCATATACCTGCCACACATGCAAATCCTAGATATCTCCATTATTAAAAAAAGATGGATGCCCCCTGTACCAAATACATTTTCATGACAATTCGGATGTCAAAAATGGGTAAAAGTAGCAATGTTAATACAAAAGACACAAATTAAAGCGGTTCTAAAGTCAAATTGTTTTTAACCTTAATATATGCCCTGCTTAAGGGTAGAAAATGTTCTACTAACATATAGGAGACATCGGCCGGTTTAAAAAAAATAAAAAATGTCCGACATTCGGCCCGTGTGTATGTCAGTCTGCCGACAGCTGTTTGGCTGCCTTCTGTTGGTCGAGCATGCTGGAAAACCAGCAGCCGACCAACTCCCGATTAGCACTTTCTGCCAATGGCTGAAAGTGCTGGGGGATAAAGTGTTGGGGGATAAAGGATATATACAATATTGCTGCATAGAGCAGGTAAGTTTAACCTTTTTTTGCCTGTATCAGGATATCAGAATTTGACTTGGTATCAGCCATAACTTTAACTTCTTTTGTATACAAAACGATCTACGATTAGAGGAAGTTACAGCCTCTATAAATGGCGTAAAGGAGGGACAAAGTCGGGCACTCTTGATAAGTGCCTGTCACAGCTCACGCAGTTCTCTTAACTCCTGCCACATGGAAAAATTACAGTGGTAAGGGTGGGGCAGGCAACAATGGAGGAGGATTTCAGCTAACAGAAGAGACATCAGTACAAGGGACACATCCTTCTGACTGTAAGTAATGTCCAACGTGCTAATATTTTTTTTTGTGTGTGTTTTGGCTACAGATGCAACCAGATAGTCTGCTATTTTGTTTTTGGCTCCATTGTTGTGAGTGGAGCAGTGATTGATTGTGTTGGTCTGTTCAGGGTTTCCTGAGCTGAGATCTTTATTTCTCCAACCTGCCTCTGAAAGAAGTTTCAAGCATGGGGCAGGGAGATTCAGATGATCAGTTAAACATTTATCATGCCCCAGCCAATTCCTAGAAGGATGCATCTATAATGTGGCTGGGGAGGTGATAAATGTGCAGGAGGAATGAGCAGAGTGTTCTTTTCGCTCAAGGGAGGGTTCCAGTTCCCCTGGGGGCTGTTGCCCCAGAGAGACAAGAGGGTGAAGTCTAGGCCTCAGCAGCTGATGGAATGTGGGCCTGGAAAAGACTGCCAAAAGATAATACTTGAAGGAGGGCACTGTTGTGTTGTTAAGTCCTGGTCTCGAGCAGGATCTTGTTATCTCTATCACTGAGGATCTATCTGTGGATGCTGGGTGGCTGACAGCTCCTTGAACACTGTGAGTAAAGACCTTGCTGGAGACAAGAGGTTGGCATATGAACTGCTGCTGTAGGGTCCTGTATAAACTGGCCATTCCCCATCACCTCCAAAAGAGCTGCTTTTGGAAGATTAGAGAGACGATTGTCCTATTGTTGTTACTGATCATTTTGGAGTATCCTGTGATCCTAAACCCCTCTTCTGTGAAAATAATAAATACTAAAAAGACATCCCCTAGACTGAGCCTGAAGCTAGTATAACGGGCACTCTCTGTATTGCATTGGGAGAACTGGGTATAGTCTCGGTGCCCCCTCCAGGGATAAGCACTGCACTACACTCAGATGTTAGGCCTTCCCCACCCTATCCAAAGCTAAAAAAAATATTTTGGTTGGTATTGAAATTTAATTGGCTTACTTCAAAGGTGCCCCGTTCTCACATTTTGTGTACAGATATGATAAAGGCATGAAGACATTAAATGATAAACACATTCTAGGAAAGGGACTAATTTCAATGGATCGGTGTTGTCTCTGGAAAAAGCATCATATGTGTTTATATACTTGAATATATTAGAAAAGTATATTTTGATTAGCGTTCTTTTTTAATGGTATGCTGAAGGTTAATCTGCATATATTTTGCCTTCCCTGGTTACCCCCATTAACATGCTTAGGATTTTTTATTTTATTTTATCAAGGCCCTTTTCTAGTCATTGGCTGGGGGGGGGGGGGGGGGGGTGATAAATGTTTTGGAGGCCTTTCCTGAGAGTTTTTTTTCCTCTTCAGGGTGGATTCCTATTCTCCTGGGGCTGCTACCCTGGCAGGCAGCTAAAGTGTGCTGAAGAGTTGCAGTTTGGACCTCAGCAGGTGTCTGGCTGAGGGCCTGGAGAAGATTGCCAAAGGATTGTTTGCTGGAGGGCATCATCCTGAAGTCCGGGTCTGAAGAAGGATCTGTTGTCTCCCTCACTGAGGAACTACTTGTGGATGCTGGGTGGCAGACAGCTCCTGGGATATTGTGAGTAAAGACCTTGCTGTTTACTCTTGGGTGTGCATGTGCTAGTAGGGAACTAAGTTGCAGAATATGCTCTATGGACCTCCAGGAAAGGCTGCTTAGAGAAGATTAGCGAGAAGCTGTCCTCCTGTTATTTCTGCCATTGTTTAGAATATCTTGATCCCTGAACCCCTCTCCTGTTCAACTTATTCAGCAGTAAATTCTAAAAAGATTTACCACTGACTAAGCCTGATTTGTTGGCAAGCATGGAACTGTGCTTGTGACTGGCAGCCTCTGTACTAGCAAGAGAGACCTGGGTCATATTCTCAGTGGCCCCTCCAGAGGTAAGCACTACAAATGAAAAGCTGCATGTGGCTGTGAAATGGCACTTTAAGCTTGTAAAGGCACATACATGCACAAATAGGTTCAACTTCCCTACATCATTATCCTATAGGGAAGCCTACTTGACCTCCCCATCACCCTGGTCCATTGAGTCACAATGTAATTGAATAACATGGCCACCCTGCTCCTTCCCAAGGAGCCATCCTTCATTCTATAGTGGGCCCTGAATACTGGGATATATAGAGGAAAATAATCTACTGAAGCTTCCATGTGACTTTCTGCTTTCATCAGAAAGCAGCCAATAAACATAAAATATTGCTTTATGGGCACATTTACTGGTTTACTAAGAATACATGTCTCCGGCGTGAGGAATATGGAGCAATATTAATTCCACACTGCCAGCCGACAGACTGTTACTGTAATTATATTGCTCCAGTTTTGTGTCGCTGAATTAGGCGACCTTTCCTCTAGAAATCCTGTAAAATTTGGGGAAGCAGTAAAATATTTAAACTCGATATGCAGTGACAATGTTATGAATAGAAATGCCTGTAAATGACTTTGGTATGCACTAGTAATAGCTTCTAGCTGATAAGTAATGGCTCCTATTGGGAAAGGATGTGATGAGACTACAGTTACAGCTCTATTAATCAAACTTTTTTTCCCCTACTTACAGCTCTACATTCACAGCTTCCTGATACCTATCAAATAAATAGCTTAAGCTCTTATCACAGGGGTCTGTGTTGCACGGCGCTCTTCTAATGATCCTGCTGTTACACTGCAGAATACCAGCAACGGGAGGTGTGTGTGAAGCTAGGCATTAGTATTATCATATCCACTAATATCAGAAAAGGAAAACAGTTATGGGTTATACTTTACAACCATGATGCAATAATAACCTCTTGAACTCCTTGTTGAAAACCTTCATGGATTCCATCTGATGCATGATATAGGAGAGCTAATGTTACTGAAAAACAATACATTCCTAACAAAAAGAAAACGAATGGGGCTTTAAAGGTACCACACCACAAATTAAAATTCACATTTTGTTGATATAAATGTATTAATATAATTTTAAAATACAAACAATATCCTTGACACATAGGTGTTATTTAATAAAAGAACTGCAGTTACATATATTGCCAGTTACAGATGGACAGATCCCCAAATGGTAAGATGGAGTATTCCATAAAAATGCATCCGACGTGATTATTGTTTTTTAGTGTCGTATATGAAGGGATGTGGTACCTGTAAAACCATGTTAACAATAGAGACTGTTCTGTAGCACTCTCCCTCCCATCCTTTATTTAAGAGCTAAGGTCACTGTTATATGTCTGCTTTTTGCAAATACAAAAGCCTCATGGCTCATGTAATTTTATTTATTTGAGCCTACTGATACTGTGCCCACCCACACCAGTTCCTGCCATCGGATGAGCTTCCAGTTCAGTATCACTATCACAATCATGCAGACTTGCAGATCAGTTTTTTTATGGACAATGATTGTTCTGCTGTATACAGGATGTGTACTACCTATACAACTTTCCTGTAAAAGGTAAAATAAAAAGTTGCATGACTCCAAGTTCTGTATATTCTCTTCAGGTCCTTCACTGCATCAAGTGCCTACTTCTAGGTGATTGTCCCACTCAGCAAGTGTAGCAAAATAAGGAACAAACTCCCACTGTTGGGTTTATTCATAGTAAATGGCTTCTGAACACAGTCCCCACCTTAGTCCAAGCACCTCTGATGCGTTTCACCCCCAACTAGGCTTACAACATTGATAGACATTGGGTAATCACAAAGTTCCTTCAAAATTTGGGAGGACCCTTGTCAGTCAATTTGGATTCATTAATGGAATAACCTGAAACCTGAAATAGTTTCCTGGGTTGTGATACCCAGTTGTGTCCATAGATAGTACAGGTCTGATACTAGGGGTTCTAAATCCCAAGAGCAATCTATCCTAGTATGTGGATGCACACAACAGTTGCCAGACCAGATGTTATGATATCAAACTTTTTCCTCAAACTTATGACCTTGATGGAGAATTGCAGTGCTTGGACCATGATTTGCATTCAATACCCTATTAGACTGTAAGCTCTTCTGAGCAGGGCCCTCTTAACCCTCTTTTATTGTATTGTAACTGTATTGTCTCCCTTTATATTGTAAAGAGCTGCGTAAACTGTTGGTGCTATATAAATCCTGTATAATAACAATAATAATATATGAGCTGATATTCTGTTTATCAATGAGGATGTAACGAATGCATGACAATTCCATTGCAAGGTATGAGGTAGTTAAGTTGTTGTTCTAACTCGTTCCTTGTGTGTGAATTTGAGCATTAGCTACTGAGCTCTGGAAACATTTTTTTTATAATAAAGGAATAAAGGAAAACATGTAAACTGCAGACTATGGGTCCACTTGCTGACTGAATAAAAAAATGCATAATATTAGCATGCAAGGTTAATATTTAGCTGAAAAAAGGGAAAAACATTTTTACAATATATTTTTTAGCCTTTAAAGTAGAACTATAGGCAAAACTTTTTTTCTAATTTGAATAGATATATGGAAGGTTATAACCCCTGTCAGATTTTTGTGTCCTATTGTGTAGATTTCCTATCACTTCCTGTCCCATAACCAAACAAGAAGTGAGAGGAAATCCCTGCAGATTAAGGGAATTCCTTGGGGACCCCCAGGTCCCCATTGCTAGATTTCCCCTTTTTTACTTTTCTGGGGACAACCCAAAATGTGTGATTTTCTTTTACTTTCACTTTCAATAATAATGGTAAACAGGATAAACAGAGAATGTGAATCTCCCTAGTGGGGGCACAGACAGCAATAAAAACTGACAGGGGTTCTAATCCCTTTTTAAAATCAAAAGCGACAAAAAAAGATTTGTCTTTAGTTATACTTTAACATAATAAACTATGTACAAAACCACTACAAATTTTCTTTAAAATGGAACTGAAGTTAAAGAAGTCAAGAACTGTTACGTTATAGGGTACATCTAGAAGTGTTTATGGTGTCCAAGAAGTTGCCTGGAAATTTTACATTTAATTATGAATTCCTCTTGAAATATAGCAATGCATCTTCTGGTATGTGAATGTGCCTAGGCATTCCTGTGTTGACTCGCTCATCGCTGAGATTTAAGGCAATACTGCTTCCGACTGCTAGTCTTAGAAGATTTAGAGTGAGATTTGGTGATGAGGAAGCAAACCCCTGCTTCCACTAAAACAGGCCCCACCAAGCAGAAATACAGTGCAGAACGGGGCATGGTATGTCAGTAATGGGAGAAAGATGAGTTTCAGGGAGAACACAAACAATACTGGTGACTAGCCCTTTGCAAATTACCTGTCTTTTTGAGCACAGCTTGCAGAGTCTAGTTCTCCTTTAAGAGAATGTTGTTTTTTGCAGTTGAGAATCACTAACTTTATGTTTTAAACAATGGTAACATTTACAGCAATGTGCATAATTAAAAAAAAAAAAGGTCAAATAGCTCCCTTCACATTAGATGGGAAACAATACTTACCAATGCATGTTGATGTTTTGATAAACTGTAATTAACTGGAATCTTTTGTTTTAGTACATAGTTCATATTATCTAGAGTTTCTATATTCCAAGAATAGGCAAATTGAAAGCTGTTAAAAGTATTTAAATGATAAGTGCATTTCTGGTGAAAGAACATTATTAACTATTCATATATTTTCTGGGTTTCGTAAAAAAATAACTTTTTAGTCTTTCCTTTAAAACATTTTCAACAAACAGGAGACAATACTTATCTATGTATTTAAATATTTACCCTCCATAATTACATTTTAATAGCTGATTGGAAAGCGTAATGTTTTTTTCTGTAAAAAGATCTTGCTACCCCTTTGGAGCCTGACCATGTAGTCTTTGATAAAGGGAAAGACTGTTCTTTATTACTAGTAGCTAAAACACTGATCTAGAGGTAGGTAAGGAAAAATCACGATTGGGTTATATTGTCTATTAAATCTCATCTTCAAGGATAACCCCCCCACTCCTCCCCACTCCACCTAATACTCTTTATTCTAAAATCTACAGTATTTAAAACCCATGTCCACTGTCCATTGGCTGTCAGAAGTAGCATTCAATGACGTCATGCAAGAGTTCAAGAACAGAGAGCAACTTCATACCAACAGTCATTGATTCAAGTTAGTTTTTGTGTGGTTCTGAGTTTTTTTTTTAACAGATACGTTGGGGGAATTGGACTCTTTTTTTTTTTTTTTTTGCCTTGAGCTGGGCTTTACGCAATGTAAGCAAATGTCTGTCTTTAATTAGCTTCCTGTAATTCCTAACATAAAAGGTCCCAGACTAAGAAAGAGCAGTAGTTTAGCCAGTTAGGTTCTAGTGCATTGCTCAGTCCTGTCAGTCTAAGGCTTCATGTACACTAGTAGATCTTAAACTTGAGTTTAGGGACTTTTGGCGTTTTTTTGCCAAAGCTCGTCAACTTAACTCCATAAAAGTTTATGTGTTCTTGTACATATAGGCTTTTAACAGAGTTTAGGAGCTGCTGTGGTTAGGGAAGCTTCAACCTCCCTCTCCTGAACGTGGAAGAATCACGTTCAGGATAGAATGTTTTGACCTCCAGCCACAGGAAAATGCAAGCCGCGTTTTGCGTTTTCCCACAGCCGGTGAACAAAGTAGGCATCCAAAACTTGTGCAGATCATAACAGGTAAACATCAGATTGGTAGAAAAAAACATAGCTCTGGCAGAATGCAGTACATGTGATTAATGGAGGCTAAAGCATGAAGAAGAAAGGTGGGACTAACTGCATAGAGCAGGGATCTTCTTCAAACTACGACCCTCGAGCTGTTGTGGAACTACACATCCCATGACGCATTGTAAAACTCTGACATTCACAGACATTTTTTTTTTTAAATCATGTAATCTTTATTTGAAAAATTTTCTTCATTTTACAAAACACACCTATTCATCTTCTTTTACACACAAACGCTTTACATATATAAACATAATGCACTACTTTTATATGACTATATTTCTTATTTAATTTTCTTTGTATAAAACCAGTTTAACCTCTGTCACTTTATACTCTGTTTATAACTTTTTACATAAAAAAAGAGAATTCATCTATCATCAGTGTTATTTTTTATTTTTTTATTTATTTTATTTCCTCAACCTATTTCCCCATTCTACTAATTCCCTCTTACTTGTTAACATTTATCTCTTCATTTCTTATTTGTTTACCTTATTTAACCAGGATCCCCATAGCTTCTTAAATTTCCCGTCATTCCTTGTTTTGGTATATACAGCTGTCTCTCTCTTAATTGTAGCATTTACTTCTTTTAACCATTCTGTATGGGTCGGTGGATTTGTTGCTATCCATCTCTTCACTATTAAGTTCCTTGCTAGGAACAGACATCTAATTATTGCTGTCCGACTTTTGTTTATTGTGCCTCCTCCCCCTATATATCCCAATATACACACTATTGGATTTACCTCAAGAGCCACTCCAAAAGTCTGTTTTATAGTTTCCAAAATCTCCCCCCAATATCTATGTAACTTTGGGCATCTCCACATCATAAACCTTTCCCATTCCTTGCTCTTCTCTACATTTTCCACTTCCTGTAGATGTTTATTATCCCATATAGGGGAGAATTCTGTGTAACCCCGATATCCTAACATCTATTTACCCATCTCCCATATTTTTTTAACCAACATAAAGGTGGGGGTCTTAAGTAAAATAAGATTCAGCTTCTAAAGTCTCTATTAATGAGTTATGGTTTGTTCCTAGGAGCATGATTTTGCGATTCGTATCTCCCCCTTCAGGGAGATTACAACTCCTCAAATGTTGCATTTGTGATGACAAAAAATAACTCCGTGGGTGTGGCACTGCCAACCCTCCTTCATCCTTCAGCCGCTGAAATACCCTAAATCCTATCCCAGCTTGTTTTCTCTTCCATATTAACTCTAAAAATTACTTCTATCTTCCGAAACCACTGTTTTGCTATTAAAAGAGGCGAGTTGCGCAATATATATAGGAGTTGCGGCCACACTCTTCCCTTGCCTTTAACATTTTCTAGAAGCGTGGTTAGGTTATTACTTATATATTGCTTAGGGTCTTTAGTTATATCTACTCCCAGGTATTTGATTTTTTTTTTTAACTATCCCTGCCTGTGGAAATCCAACATAAAAGGGGGGGTCATAGGGTCTACTGGTAAAAGCATTGATTTATATCAGTTTATACTCAATCCAGAAAACCGCCCAAGCCCTGTTATCACATCCATTGCTGCACTTAAAGAAGATTGAGTATCCCCTAAAAATAAAAGTATGTCATCTGCATATAATGCAATTTTCTCCTCTCCTGATTTTCTTTTGAACCATTGAATATTTGTTGATGATTTCACGGCTATGGCTAATGGTTCTATTGCCAAGGCGAAGAATAGGGGTGATAAAGGGCACCCCTGTATTGTCCCCCGCATCAGCGGAAATGTTTCTGAGCATTCATTATTTATTTTAACTTTCGCCTGGAGTGGCATTATTTATGGCAGGTTCTAGCGGCTTACCGATTTTGGTTTAGGGTTTGTTAATTGGATGAAACTGCTATATGGGGAATACAGCAGTTTCATCCAATTAACAAACCCTGAACCAAATCGGTAAGCCGCTAGAACCTGCCATAAATAATGCCACTCCTGGCTATCAAAAGCCTTTGTTGCATCCAATGATAATATGGCTCTTGATCCCTTATTGATTGTCGGGACTTGCAGGTTTAAGTATACTCGTCTTATGTTTATACTGGTTGCCCTACCAGGTATAAAATCAGATTGGTCAGTATGTACACATTTTGATATTACTCTTCTTAACCTAGAGGCCAATATCCCCGCTAGGATCTTGATATCTGTCCCCAGCAGGGATATTGGCCTGTAAGAAGAAGGGTTAAGTGGATCCTTCCCCTCCTTTGGCAGTACTATGATGGTAGATTCTATCATCGAAGCAGGCAACCCACCCTCTTCCATTGATTTATTAAAAACCTTTAACAGCATAGGCATCAATACCTCTCCATATTTTTTATAAATATCTGCTGGCCATCTGGCCCATGAGATTTCTGACTTGCTAATGCTGCTACTGTCGGAGTTCTTCTAGGTATATAGGGGCATCTAGCATCTCTCTATCCTCATTGGCGATATGTGGAATCTCCAAATCCTGAAAGAAATCCCACATCTCCCCCTCCACCTCTTGGTTCTGAGTGCTATACAATGTTACATAATATCGTCAGTGTGGGATTTAGGGCACTGCTGCCTCTGACTTCTAGTCTCAGGAGATTTGGGGAGAAATTTGGTGATGTTACTACAGTGTTTCTCAGTGTTCTCCTTACTGGAGGTTCTGACAAGGGAAAACAAACCCCTGCCACTACCAAGATGGCTGCCCCCACGCAGAAACACGTGGGTACAACAGGGCACATATTAGGAACTTAGGTTAGTAAAGGGAAAAGATCAGCTGCAAGAAGACCACAGGCAATACTGGTAACTAGTCTTTTGCCCCCTACCTGCGTCTCTTTTTTTTTTTTTTTTTTTTTTTTTTTTTAAGAAGTTCACTGAAAAATTAAAATGTTATCTTTAATTCCTTCTGAAAAATAGCAGTACGCCTTCTGGTATGTGAATGTGTGTAGGCACTCTTATGCTGAGAGCCACATCGTTATCCTTCTGCAGTGTGAGATCTAAGTCACAACTGCTATTGGCTTCTAGTCTTAGAACATTTAGAGTGAGATTTGGCAATGAGGAAGCAAAGCTCTGCCTCTACTAAGACAGCCGTCTCCAAGCAGCGACATGGTGCAGAACAAGGCATGGTAAATCAGTAATGGGGAGGGGGAATATGGGCTGCAGGGAGACCACAAGCAATACTGGTGACTAGTTCCTCCAGCTTCCAGAGTTCAGTACCTCTTTATGGGTTAAGTTCACCCCCCCAACTCCCCATTGTAACAGGGAGCAGGGGATTTTCTCCCCCCACTCACTGTCTTCCCCTGCCTGGCCACGTCATCCATTAACAGTGTTCTGTGAATGGAAAACTACAAGTTGATCTGCTAATCTGCTGATCGTGGGTGCAAAGCTTTTCAGGCTCTCCATAAAAAATGTAATAAATGCACATTTTTTTTACCTGCAAAAAGAGGTGCATTTATTATTTTTTTTAAAACTTGTCCTTTAAGAGAAAGCCCCTTCCACACACTAAATTATGTAACTTCATTTCATTCTTACTGAATAAAACTATATTATTATCAGATACAAGTTATAAATGAAACATGCTTATAGCTAGCTGGAACTTGCCTTAGAAGCCTACAAATACAGTATAATAAAATTAATCCATCTGCTATAAGACACCAGCGACAAACCCATCATTTCTGGTCAAATAACTGAGGAAAAATGAATATTTTTCTGATTGCATATGTTGAAAGTAATAGTTTTACTTTAACACCTCAACTTTCCATTACACAGTGCTGAAATGTATCTAGGCAGATATTTTCACTTCATGTAAAAAAAAACACTTCAACTATTTCCAATACTTTTATAGTGAAATCAAATCCTAAATAAATGTTCAGTGAATAATTTCATGGTATGCAATTTTATATTGCCCACACAATTTTTTCCAGGTGGTGGTATGATTTTGTGCTATATGGAAAACATCTCACCCCAACAGCCCATAATTGACTCCTGAATTTCGAAAAAAAAGGGTTGCTTTTTTGCTTTTCCTGCTTCATTTTCCAACAAGAAACACAACTCTACTATACATCTCAATATAACTTCTGTCCTCTTCTATATACTAACACAGCTTCCCTCACCCCTCTGTATGTTGCCACAGCATCCACCTCTTCTTCGCATGCCAGTATGACTTTAATTTTCCCCAATATCCTAATAGCCCTTAATTACCCAGTTCATTTAGAAAATGACTTCCATGCATCCTTCACACCACAGCTTTGTTTCCACCACACATCCTAAACCTGACTTTAATCTCTACTCAATGTGATGATCATTTTTCCTTCAATCACTCCACATTCCAAAGACCGTATTCAACTTCTCTTTAATTCCAAAATACTCTAAGGAGAGCAACTGTCGTAACTTGCAGTGCTGTATTGTGATGACATTGAGGTATCTGTCGGATCGCTGCAAAGAGACCATTGTTTAAACACAGAGGTTCTTCTCTGCAACCTGCTGTTTGTTGTTAGGGTTTTGGGCTAATGCAATGAAATACCAACAATAAGAAGGACATCGATTTTGGGCATTTTGCACTGTATTGAATGTTTCTGCCTACTTATTGTGTTAACTTTAATTATATAGTCTTATTTTGGATAAAGTAAGGGAGGTATAACCCCTGCCTGATTTTTTTTTTTTCGCCATCTGTGTCCTATTGCAGGTTTTTCCCTTCACTTCCTGTCCTATAGCCAAACAGGAAGTGAACAGAAATCCCTGCAAATTAACCACTTTAGCCCTGGAAGGTTTCACCCTCTTCATGACCAGGCCATTTTTTGCGATACAGCACTGCGTTGCTTTAACTGACGATTTGACACTTTCATGCAAATCTGTACCTAAACAAAATTGATGTCCTTTTTCCCACAAATAGAGCTTTCTTTTGGTGGTATGTGTTTACCTCTGCGGTTTTTATTTTTTGCGCTATAAACAAAAAAGTTCAACAATTTTGAAAAAAATTAATATTTTTTAATTTCTGCTATAAAACATATCCAATTAAAAAAATCTAATTTCTTCATCAATTTAGGCCAATTTGTATTCTGCTACATATTTTTGGTAAAACATATACCAATAAGCGTATACAGGCATACCCCACTTTTAAGTACACGATGGGGTTTATTTACTAAACCTAGAAAGTGCAAAATCAGGATCATTTCTGCATAGAAACCAATTAGCTTCCAGATTTTATTACCAAAGCTTAATTGAACAAGCTGGAGTTAGAAGCTCATTGGTTTCTATGCAGAAGGGAGCCTGATTTTGCACTTTCTAACTTTAGTAAATAAACCCCATTGTGTACTTAAAAGTGGGGTATGCCTGTATTGGGCAAAAGTTATCGTGTCTACAAACTATGGGTTATTTTTCTGCCATTTTTATTTTTACTAGTAGTGGCAGCAATCAGCGGTTTTTAGCAGGACTGCGACATTGCGGCA
The DNA here is from genome assembly GCA_028564925.1 of Lithobates sylvaticus. Taxonomy (NCBI): domain Eukaryota; kingdom Metazoa; phylum Chordata; class Amphibia; order Anura; family Ranidae; genus Lithobates; species Lithobates sylvaticus. Next base: position 87,735,044 of record CM053027.1, on the reverse strand, counting down.
GACAAATTGGACACTAAGTGACACTTTTTGGGGATCAGTGACACTAATACCGCGATCAGTGCTAAAAAATGCACTGTCACTGTATGAATGACACTGGCAGGGAAGGGGTTAACATCAGGGGGCTATCAAAGGGTTAAGTGTGCTCATAAGGAGTACTTTCTAATTGCTTAACTGGAGGAAGAGAGAGATATGTGTTCCTGCTTAGCTGACAGAACGGCTGTCGGCCTTGTTTACATAGGCCTCTCCTGTCAATGATCGGCGGGGCCCGGCAGACATCGTGCCCGCCAGACCCGCTGATTGGCTCCCGCTGTGTGCAATCACAGCAGGAGTTGGGTCGCCGGCGGCGAGCATGCTCCAGACCTAAAAAAGACAACAACGTACATGTACATTGTTTTGTGCAGATGGGCCGCCTTGCCACCCTGCCACAGCAAATGTGTGGTGGGTGGTCCGGAAGCGGTTAAGGGAATTCCTTGGGAACCCCCAGGTCACCAGAACTAGTGTCCCCATTGGAAGATTTCCCCTCTATTACTTTTCTGGGTACAACCCAAAATTTAGGATTTTCTTTTACTTAAATTTTCAATGATAATGGTAAACAGGACAAATAGAGAGGGTGAATCTCCTTAACGGGGGGGGGGGGGGGGGGGGGGGGGGGGGGGCACAGACAGCAATAAAAACTGACAGGTGGTCTAATCCCTCCACACTCTATCCAAAACAGAAAAAAAAAGTTTTGCCTTTAGTTATACTTTAAATATATTTTAAAGTTCTACTTTAGTATATGGTAATTCCAGACCATACAAGTCAGGGATATAGAAATTTTCTATTTGTTTGCATATCTATTTTTGTATTGTTGCGTCGTACTGAAGGAAGTGTAAACATATCACAGCCATTTTCTTTTATCACCTTACACATATAGTGCCTGGATAACCCAAACACCATTTGAACTAGTAGACTTTGATTATGGTAAAATATAGATTTTACCATTTTAGGAAGCACAAAATCTGCCGCTCCCTCCTATGCATAATTAACAACGTATAATTAGTTTAGGTATGCTTCGGCAGTGTGTTTTGGACTAATTAAAATAAACACCGCTTTGAGAAAGGAATCAACAAAAAGTTCAATCACACTTCTGTGTCTTCATAATTTGATGTAGAAATAATTAATACGTTTAACTGAGCCTTTCAACAAAAGCCGATTTGGGGACTTAGGAAATATTTATTGCAATGGAGCGGTGACAGTAGTTATATTAAATGATTTAAATACGGAAAACCATCTTGGGTTATGTTTAAGAATTTAATTAGTGTTCTCACTGTTTAAAGACATGCCTTTTCAAGTCCCTGGGAAACAATGGCCGTGCTCAGCAGGGGTTATATTTCAAGCTTAAATTTAGCAGCTACAAGAAGTTCATAAAATGTTCAAAAAATCAGCACAGAACGCATTTAGCTGAATTGTGAACTGCTGATCCAGATTATATAAATCCTGTTGGGATAAACAAGCACTAGATAAATCATTTTCCCAAAGTTAAACTCTAGTTTGGTTAAAAATAGTCTTCAGCTATTTTACATGGAAGGTATTGTAGCAAAATTTATCTTGGATCCTTATCTTTTCTTCTTTTGTAAATACTGAAATAGGCTATTCCAAATCTCCAAAGCTGGCCATACACTAATCGAATTTCAGCCAGTTTCTGATGAAGTGACCAAAATTTGAGTCCTGTTGACACCCTATCCTGTCTGACCCTGGCATCCTTTCATCTAAAATTCAAATGAGTCAAGTGACTAATTCTATGCCAAATAGTGACTGCGGCAAATCAGTTGCAGTCACTGTTTGGCAGTGCCTACTGGCTGTCAGAGAACAATAGCCTCAGCAAGAGATGCCTCCATCCGCCCACAGGCTAAACCCAAGGAATCTTTTGGTGTATAGCCAGCTTTACTGAAATTTTTCAAAAATGAGTGTACAGTGGGAGATCTTGCCTTTTCTATAATTATCAACCCCAGTGTGTATTAAAGGACCAGGCTAGACCTCAGGCTTGACCCAGTTCTACCATATTTTCCTTTGTAGCCAATAAGCAGATACCTGTTTACATCAAAAGCATATATACTGTAGAACCACTGGAGGATGCCATGAGTAAAGGTCCCCATAACAATGAATAGGGCTGCAGCAGGATGAAGAGGACCTGGTGGGGGGACACTTTCTAAAGACAGGCTTTGCAGCTTCAGGCAGGGCCTCACAGCGAAGATTGCTGTATCAAGGATGAAGGTAAGCATTTAGGCAGGGTCCACTGCACCCCTGCATGTGGGGTAACTCTCATGCAGAGCATGCTCATCAATGCCCAGGGACCAGGTGGACACTGCGGTCATGTGAAGAACCTAACATTAAACAGTTCCCCAACTTAGAAATGAACTTTCACTGTGTGCAGTAATAAATGCAGAGTTCCTCTGAAAAGCGACTTGTTCTATGTCACCACACACTGTAACTTGTATGTTGGCATTAGGAGGGACATGCTGAGCCTGCACCCACTCCACCAGTTCAATGTATCTCTGTTACCTCACTCCCAGTAACAGGATGAGGTCCCTCTGAGCACCTAGTGCGGATTGGCATATGTGCTCTCTCCTTTCCATACCTTGTACCCAGGCCATAGATCTCCATAATGCTGGTCTGCTCCCAGTTACCACAGAAGATGGACCGCTAGGGAGGGAGCCAGAACATCCACTCCCTCACTTCCAGACCACCTTTACCAGGTACCATGCTTAAAGACTGGTTGCTTAAAGCTTGTTCTTGTATTTCTCCAAGTGGGCTGCACTTTAGGAGGTGGGACAATGCCTTAAACAACAACTTAAATCAAAGGGTACAATTGTCCTTTGAACTCTGGGGTGTATTTACTAAAGGCAAATAGACTATGTACTTTGCAAATGCAGCTACACTAATTGTCCCCAGAGCTTAATAAATGTGGTGAAGATCTGCTGATTTCCATTATCCAATCATGTACAAGCCAAAAAAATTTCCTTGCACCTGATTGTGTATTGTTAACAAAGTAAAGCGTTACCACATTTACTACACTCTGTGGAGAATCAGTGCAACTGCGCTTGCAAAGTGTACAGTTTATTTTTCCTTTAGTAAATTCCTTTAGTAAATTCTCCCCAATAATGTTGATAGTTATCCTTTTTGCACCTTGAGGCTGAGTTTACACTAGTGCAAATTGGGTGTGGGCTTCCTCGCATCCAATTCTCATTACAGGAGAGTGTGCCCGGCTCTCATTAGAGCCGATTCACACATCTCTGGGGCGGCTGCGGAGTGAATTGCACAAGGGTCTTGTGCTAATTCAGGCAAAAATTTGGGCCTGTTTCGTCCCTGCCTGAAACAGGTAACAGGGAAGCATCGGACCCCTGCTGTGAGCCGCATCTGTATTAAAGTGGTTGTATACCCTTTTTTAAAATTTTTACCTACAGGTAAGCCTATAATAAGGAGATATTCACTTTGCATGCAGCCGCTAACCCGGAAGACATGCCGAGGGGGAAATGTCAGCTCCCTCGTGGTGACCAGGATCAGATTCTGACGCCTCGTTCTAAGGTAAGTATTTCAGAGCTTTTGCCTTACAGTTTTTTTTTAAGGTACGTTTTTGATATATGGTAACTCATTTTTAGTTTCTCTTCCCCTAGAACACCAATAGTCGTGTCAATTACCTATTAAGACACCAGTTTTTTTATATATTATCAGTGAAGATTTTTTAATGCTTATGGTTTATCATGATTGTTCTTTGGTTGTTTTTCTGTGTTTTTCTATGTGTATTATTATTTTTACATTTATTTTATTTTTTAATTTTATTATACATTTTTTGGTCATTTGTTTTTTTATTTGGTTTTCAATGTGGTTTGAGTCAATTATGACTCAAACCACAGTTTTTTTTTTGTGCGGGTATACAACTGCTTTAAGCGTGAACCCAGCCTGAAATCATAATGGCTATGCATTGTAGAGGGATTGCTCACATTTCTAATACCTTCTCCGGCAGTCTGTTATCATGAACTGCAGCGACATACTTTACACACCTACTGACATAAAACTTGAGGAGAGACAACTGCAGCTATCTAGGACACAAACTATTTTAGCAGCTTCAGTGTCTGAACATTAATGTGTCTAGTAGGAGGTTTGGGAATGCTAATCTTATGTGTTCTATTCTGTCTGCTGACACAGTGCAGGGAGAAAAGAAGATGTAGGGTAGGAAGACGTGTTCAGTATAGAAATGACATAAATGAGAAGTAAAGGTTATTCATCTACAGGAACAGTAATATCTTTTTATTGGATGCAAATGGAGGCTGCATTGGTTTTAGCGCTAGTTGCAGCATCAACAAATTACATAAAGCTGATAATAAACAGTCTTAGGCCCCTTTCACATGGACAGTCCGTTCAGGTCCGCCTGTCAGTTTTTTAAGCAGACCTGGACGGACACACCATAGTCCTCTATGGAGCGCCGGATGTCAGCGGTGACATGTCCGCTGACATCCGACCGGCTCCGATCGGAAAAAGTGTGACAGAGGAAAACCCTATTTTTCCATCCGTCTGCGGATCGGATCGGGTGACGACGGACTCTGCGGTCCGTCTTCATCCGATCCCCTATAGGCACAGAGTGCAGAGACAGACCTGTCATCTTCCTGCTCAGCGGGGGATCGACGGAGCAGAGCGGGCTCCGTACACGGACACGTCCATGTGAAAGAGCCCTTAGATAGTAAGGTTGAAAAAAGACAGAAGTCCATCTAGTTCAACCGAAAAAAATCATACAATCCCATATACACAATCCTATACTCACAGTTGGGTACACAGTCTTCCCCTATCAAGTCAGATGGCCCTCCTTTCCATCTGTATCAGGTAATAATATTATGTCTGAGGGTGAGGTAGACACCCATTAGCTGCCAATGTTTGGGAGGAACAACAGAGAGAACACATCAGAAAATACTTTCTTCCCCATGAGATAAGCAGCTCTGGTGTAGCATCTGCCTGCACTGTTCTTCCTCTACCTTCTCTTTCCTCTCCTCTCTGTTATCGGCATCCCAATAATCACACACATTATTTCATAGCAAGCCAACAGTTCGCTCAAACTAAAATGTTTTATTTCGTTTTATCTTGTTTTATCGGCACAATTTGTTTTTCAGAGCTAGCATGTCTTTAAAGGCAATTCCACATGATATGATCCAGCAGTAAATTGGCAATGCTGCCCTTATTATAGCAAATACAAGCATTTTACTACATTTCCAACCCTCTTGTCTCAATCCAATATGAGTTTGTGTAGAAATCCCTGATATCAGGGGAGAGATAACACAAGCTGCAGGCATCTACAACCAGCTTTTCATCCTCCCAGTGTGAGTTTGATTTAAATGTTAGCTTAAAGCTGAACTTCAGGTACAAATATTAAACACACATAATTGTAAAGAAAAAATTCCTAAAACATTTAAAAGGTAACTTCACTTGCGTGGAACAAAACATAGCAAATAAAAAAATAATATAGTATATAAAATTGCTACATATGCCATATTACTACACAATACATTGGGGGTTATTTACTAATGGAAAATCCACTTTGCACTACAAGTGCACTTGGAAGTAAAGTCGCTGTAGATCTGAGGGGAACAAACATACAAGGAGAATAAAAAACAGCATTTTAGCTTGTACATGATTGGATGATAAAAACAGCAGAGCTTCCCCTTGTTTCAGATCTACCCCTTAGATTTAGAGCGGCTGCTGATTTTATCATCCAATCATGTGCAAGATAAAATTATGTTTTTTAATCTCCTTGCATATCCCCCTCGGATCTACAGCGACTTTACTTCAAGTGCACTTGTAGTGCAAAGTGAATTTGCCTTTCGTAAATAACCCCCCATTGTAACTGAATGCTTTTATAATTTACCTTTCCATTTTAATCTGTCATTTTCTGTAAAATTTAAAGTGATTGTAAAGGGAGCATTTTTATTGAAAAAAATAACAAACATGTCATACTTTTCTGTGCAGTGGTTTTGCACAGAGGGGCCCTGATCCTCCTCTTCTTGGGTCTTCCGCTGCCACTCTGGGCCCCTCCCTCTTGTTGAGTGCCCCCATAGCAAGTCAACGATTAGTTAAAGGAGTTTAGAGATAAAGGGATCGGAAGCCTGGTCCTCAACCAGGCTTCCACGAGGACATGGGGGCAATTGGACTATGGCGGTACAGTAAGGCAATAAAATTAAATTGTATAACAAATATAAAAATAATGCAAAAGTTTTATTGATACAGAAAAAATGATCAGTTACAAATTAAAACATGGTAGCAGTTCATATATGTCACCAAAATAATTAACCACAGATGGGGGGGATCACAGTGGGACAATTAATCACGGATAACATCTCAACTAGTTTTGCGGACTGTAGCCGCTTCGTCAGGAGGATACCTGTAATTTAATTAACAGACGATCAAAGAACAATATAGTTGCCCAAAGGCATAAGCAATAAAAGGCTTAATACGACATATTAACCGATTAAGGACCGCCTCGCGCCAATATACGTCGGCAGAATGGCACGGCTGGGCACAAGCACGTACCTGTACGTGTCCCTTTAAGAGCCGCACCTCCCTGATTGGCTGACTGACTTTGATTGACAGCTGTGGGAGCCAATGGCGCCGCTGCTCTGTCTCAGCCAATCAGGAGGAGTGTACTGGATGGCATAGAATGCATTAAGATAAAAAAAACTTTCTGCCTTTACAACTCCTTTAACTAGAAATAAATAAGTGTAGCCTCTGTAATCAATTGCTGGAGGTAAAAAATATTTAGAGGCTTGTACCAGCCCTCTATCCCTCTCCACCACCCCTTTCACGTTTTTTCACTGATCCACCATTTTGTGGCTTTTTATGTCCACAGTATACCTATTATTTTTGCCCCACTTTACTTATCCAGATTTCAGTTCATCATGCTTGTTAGTCCCCCCGAGTCACCACGGGGGATCCCCCTTTGGTGGTGACGCCTTGCACCCGTTGCCTGCCAGGATATGGGTAAGCAGTCTTGCTCTTTTCCCTTTTCTACACAAATTTTGTCCAATTAACCACTCAAGCCCCGGACCAATTTGCAGCCAAAGGACCAGGACCCTTTTTGCGATTCTGCACTGCGTCGCTTTAACTGACAATTGCGCGGTCGTGCAACATGGCTCCCAAACAAAATTGGTGTCCTTTTTTTCCCACATAGAGCTTTCTTTTGGTGGTATTTTATCACCTCTGTGGTTTTTATATTTTTTTTTGCGCTATAAACAAAAAAAAGCGTCAATTTTGAAAGATACACATTTTTTTAAACTTTTTGCTATAATAAATATTTCCCAAAAATATATAAAGAAACTAATTTTTTCCTCAGTTTAGGCCGATATGTATTCTCTACATATTTTTGGTAAAAAAAAACGCAATAGTCATTTATTGATTGGTTTGCGCAAAAGTTATAGCGTTTACAAAATAGAGGATAGTTTTATGGCATTTTTTTTAAACTTTTATTGGTAGTAGTTATTAGTCATTTTTTATTAGTAATGGCAGCGATCTGTGATTTTTAACGGGACTGCAACATTATGGCGGACACATTGGACACTTTTGACACTATTTTGGGACCATTGTCATTTATACAGCGATCAGCGCACTTTGAAATGCACTGATTACTGTGTAAATGACACTGGCAGGGAAGGGGTTAACCACTAGTGGGCGATGAAGTGGTTAAGTGTGTCCTAGGGAGTGATTCTAACTGTGGGGGATGGGCTTTAAGTCACATGACAGCGATCACCACTCCCGATGACAGGGAGCGATGATCTCTGTAATGACACAAGCCAGAACAGGCAAATGCTTTGTTTACAAAGGCACTTCCCCATTCTGAGGCTCCGTGACACGATCGCGGGCAGACCGTCGGACATCGAGTCCACTGGTCCCGCAGGCACGGTCACGCTGTACACGGGGGTGCGCCTGCTATCCCTGGGTCTTAAAGCGGACGTACAGGTACGCCCATTTGCCCACCGATATACGTTGGCACAATGGCAGCGGTGGGCAAATGGGTGTACCTGTACGTCCGCTTTAAGAGCCGGGATCAGCAGGCGCGCCACTGCGCACAGCGTGACTGTGCCCGTGGGACAAGTGGTTAAAAGCATTTTGAGTAGCGCATATTTTTCTTCACAGTCGCCAAGCTCTGTACCTGGTCTGTTTCTTGTCCACATCACTACTGTAATATCTTTGTTCTGTTGCAGGGAGTTTTCTGTGTCTTTACTTCTCTAACCTATCACCCTATTACAAAACTAGTATGCAGTCTGTGAGTCCGAAGGTGGCAGCTTCCATCAGAGGTTTCTGAGACTGGTATTTAGCTTTGTCATAAATTCCCTTTAAGCCACTGAGAACATTTCAGCTTTTGACAAGTGAATTTGTATGGCAGCCTAACACAATGAAGGGATCCGTATTGTGACATGAAGTTGGCACAGCATGCACTGACATTATTTTCAGCTGCCTTCCTCTGAGTAAGGAGCACGGCAGGAATACTGAGAGTCATTCTAAATAATAAATCTTGTAAGCCCCTCCATAGTTCGTGTGCCTGCAATGTGATGGTGATAATTGTACAGCCGGTGTGCAACAGATGAGTCCATCCATACTTATTGGAATCCGAGTGACATGTACATTTATCACATGACGAGTCCTTCCACTACACATGATGGCGGCTTTAATTTTTACATCACTAAAATCACACTAGCTTGCTTTATTCGATAAAATCCTTGCTTTTTCTGTGCTATTGTAATATTTGAATTCAATATAAATGATGCTAGTAATTTTTCTTCCTTACACCTTGTCACATTCATCATTCCCAGCTTAACTATTGGGCTCATATATTAATTTCTTTTCTGTCACATTTTGGAAATGGTATAACTAAAATAGTATTTTGCCCTTGAGAGATGTCAATCAATCAGTCTCGTTCTCCGCAACAACAAGCCCAAGCTTCTCCGGGACGAAACAAGTTAAATTATTCACATCCAGAATAATAGGAATCCGTTCAAGTGAACCTGTCAGGCTTTCTAAACTTTACAAACGAAAAGTCATGCCTTATGCCACGTACACACGACCGGTTTTCCTGTCGGAATAAACTCTGAAGGTTTTTCCGACGGAGTTCCGCTGAAACTGTCTTGCCTACACACGATCACACCAAAGTCCGACCGTCTAGAATGCGGTGACTTACAACACGTATGACGGGACTAGAAAAGGGAAGTTCAATAGCCAGTAGCCAATAGCTGCCGTCTCGTACTTGCTTCAGAGCATGCGTCCTTTTTGGTCCGTCGGAACAGCATACAGACGAGCGGTTTTGCCGATAGGAATTGGTTCCGTCGGAAATATTTAAAACATGTTCTATTTCTAGGTCCGTCAGAATTTTAGAAAAAAAAAAGTCAGATGAGGATGAATATCCGATGAACAGATTCCGTCTGACTTTTTCTGCCGGAAAGTCCGACCGTGTGTACGTGGCATAAGAGAGCTTAGCACAAGAAGACCACTGTTAACTACATAAAATAGTGATGTCATAGGTGTAGCAAGAACAAAATAATCCTCTCTAGGGCTTCTGGGTAAAGCATTTTATATAAAGTTAGCATGTAAGTTATTTTTAAACCATCATGGAATATTTAGTGAACCAGGACACTGACCCCTAGACAGTATTGTTATGTTATTGTCACCTCAGCAGCACAAGGCAGATATTTCTGTCAGTACAAAAAAAGAGTAACTCCATTAAATACAAATGTAAGGATGTTGACTTTAGGCAAGGACTAATGGGAAATACACTATATTACCAAAAGTATTGGGACACATGCCTTTACACATAAAAAACTTGACTGGCCTGCACACAGTCCTGACCTCAACCTGATAGAACACCTTTGGGATGAATTAGAGCAGAGACTGCGAGCCAGGCCTTCTCGTCCACATCAGTGCCTGACCTCACAAATGCGCTTCTGGAAGAATGTCAAACATTCCCATAGATACACTCATAAACCTTGTGGACGGCCTTCCCAGAAGACTTTAAGCTGTTATAGCTGCAAAGAGTGGACCAACTCAATATTGAAACTCTACGGACTAAGACTGGGATGCCATTAAGGTTCATATGCGTGTAAAGGCAGGCGTCGCAATACTTTTAGTAATATAGTGTATATGCAATGAAGTCTCTCCAGACAGAAGGTAACAGTTTCAGCAAAGGATGTGTAAAGACTGAGGGCCCATTCACACTTCTCCATTCCTGTTAACGCGTTCTGTTAAAACAGCTAATTTCTTTTTGAACAGTTTTTTTTTTCCGATGCAGCACACCACAACACATGGTCATCTATTACTACAGTATGTGTTGCAATGCAATGCTTGTGCATCAGAGATGCATTGCCATAGAGCAGGGATATGCAATTAGCGGACCTCCAGCTGTTGCAAAACTACAAGTCCCATCATGCCTCTGCCTCTGGGTGTCATGCTTATGGCTGTCAGAGTTTTGCTTTGCCTCATAGGACTTGTAGTTCTGCAACAGCTGGAGGTCTGCTAATTGCATATCCCTGCCATAGAGCATGGTACAGCTATTTGCTAAGCACATAATGTTTGCACTTTGACCACAATGCACCCATTTGGAAAACTGTATTTTTTGCACGAAACACCTAATGGATGAAGCATTCACTTTTCCACCTGTGTAAAAAAAAGTATTATGAAGAATTCCAATTGGGGATTTGATTAAGAGCCGGTTCACACCAGGGCGACTCAGGATCCGACTTCAGGTCGCCCCGAGACGACCCAAGTCGTCCCAAGTCGCGCTGTAATGTTAATCTATGGAGCCGTCTCAATGCACACTACTAAAGTCGCTCCGACTTCAAAAAAGGTTCCTGTACTACGTACTACTTCAATCCGACTTCTAGGTGACTTGTACCCATTGATTTCAATAGAAGTCGCCTCCAAGTCGGATCTCCATCTATTTTGAAGCGACTTTACAGGAAAAGAAATTTGTTTACTCAGACAAACCCCTCCCTCCCAGAGAGCTGATTATTCTGTGATTGGCCACAGCTAAAGTCGCCTGGCCTGGGGGCAACTTGAAGTTTTGTTGTAAATAACTCAAACGTTGAAGTTGCTTCCAAGTCACATTGAAGTTGCTTCCAAGTCACGTTGAAGTTGCTTCCAAGTTGCTTCCAAGTTGCCTTGCTAAGTCGCGCTGTAAGTCGGGTTGCCCCAGTGTGAACCGCCCCTTAACGAGAGCCCCCCTTCTTGTTCCCCACCAAACTTCCACCCACCAATCTACTCCTTTTTTTTTTCTCTTTTTTAGCGATTGCTTTTTGGAAGGGGGGGGGGGGCAAGCCCATCTAGTTCAACCAAAAGTTGAACTTTAATTTATTTTTATTAGGTTTTCATTGTATTTATGTTCGTTTTGTGCATTTCATCGCTATTGTTATTATTAATATTTTTGCTTGAGTTTTTTCACCATGTCTTCATGTCTTTTGTCCATAGGAAAAAAGAAACCTAAAATAATACAGCAAATGAGGGAATGTTTTTTGGAACAAGAACAGCCCCAGGATATTTTTAAGAAGATTCCATACACTATAACTTTCAGGAGCCATGCCTACCTCATTGCATCCCTGAAAAACACCCCAAATGTTGTCATTTTGACTTCTCCACTGACTCCAATGCAAAATGGCAAAATTTTGTTGAAACAACACAATTTGTACCAGAATTTCTGGAAATGGCTCTGCAGGGAAAAATGCCTGAGGTAGAGTACATACTGAATGCAAACACACTAGAAGGTTTTGGTTAGGCCCAATAACTTTTGCAGATTTTTCGAATTGTCACCAACCACAACCAGTACAAACAACAGGAAAACTCATATTGCGCTGCAATGTTGGTAACATGCTAGTATACATTTAAGACAACATTAACGTTTTGTGAGTGTTTATTGAATTTAGGCTATGCAAGAATTTAGATATGTACACCTTTATAAAAAATATGGCATCTTGCTAGAATCATTTGGATCTCTTGGTAATTTAACTAACTGCAATTGACAAGGTAAAAAAAGGAGTTTTTATTTCCCTATACTGATCATAAATTGGAATTTCCTTTAGTGGGTTTTTTAATTATCTGGTGGAGCAGCAGTACAATTTTATAACTGTATTGGTATCAGAGTAGATAGCACTTGATAGGCTTTAATCTTTTTCGATCTTGCTATTTTACTGTTATTTCACATAGTGAAATAACATATTTCTATGGTATTTCATAGATGAGGCTTTTCTTCATGACTGTAATTGATTAAAAAAAAAACATACCTGTGGCAGCATATGAAACCCTGCCCCTACTGTCAAATGCTGAGTCAATTTTGTTGGCAAAGAACCACATTCCTAGTCTGATAGTGCCACACGCTGCCTTCCACTTACTATCCCCTGCACATTCCTATTGACCAGTAAGGTAGCTCATCATAGTGATAGTTGAATAGAACTGGGGTTATTTAATTATTTGCTGACATATTCTATTTAAGGGCTGGAGTTGACAGGCTTTTGACATCAGTTTGAGATAATCTAGAATCCTTTAAAAATACATGTGACCTGCATTTGCTCTGCTTCACCTCCATTTGTTTTCCCAAAGACTGAGTAGTATAGTTTTCCCCAAGTATGGGGAAAGAAACTGTTCAAAACAAAAGCCCATCAACGATGGCTCTAAAGTAGGGGTCGCAAATTGGCGGCCTTCCAGCTGTTACGAAACTACAAGTCCCCTCGTGCCTCTGCCTGTGGGAGTCATGCTTGTAACTTTCAGCCTCGCAAAAGCTGGAGGGCCGCCAGTTTGAGACCCCTGTCTAAAGAATATCTTCAGGAAGCTCTATTCATATTTAAACTGTTCTCTTAACAAAATTTCACTGCAATTTTAGAAAAACAACAATCCTCTCGAAGTGAAACCATTTACTGTCTCTGAGGTCCACATGGCTCTAACTCAGTGTTGCCAACCTACCAGATCTAAATATACTGACACAACACTCAAAATTTACTGGCACAGCCAAGTTTTTACTGGCCTTTCCAAAAGTTACAAAATTACAGTTTTAAGTGCAAATGTTACTATTTAGGCTGCAAACAAGTACAGTATTTAATTTGCATATATATAGTAAGTAAGTAGCTCAGGGACTGGACTCAGGAAGGCAATACATTAGAATGGGCAGGCACACACACATAAAATTGACTCTCCCAGTGACACTGACAGCAGTGTGCAGCAGCACAGATGATGATGACACCTCACTGACACGACACGTCCCCCCCTGAGTCACAGTGACAGCCTCAGTCCACTCCAAGTGGTCCCTTCAGTCCATTCGAGTCCAAACAGCACTAAGAGTCCTGCTCCAGGCTTGCCTTGCTCCCATCCTGCAGACCTGCACACGTGCCTCCGGCCACTCCACTCAGCTTTCTTACACCATGACATCACACATCGCGCTCAGGCACCGCCTCCGCCAGACCCACCCAAACACACTTTAGCAGGCAATCAAATGGTTTTGGCCTGCTCCGGACCTGTCACTGGCATTTACTGGCAGGAGAAAAGTACCTGTTGTTTACTGGATACCAGTAAACATACTGATGGTTGGCAACAATGCTCTAACTGTCACGGAGATGTGACTTCCCCTCCTCTTCATGTCAATGCTAGCAGGTCAAAGTCATATAAAGATTACATGAAACCTGATGCCTTCCCTTCCAGTGTTGACAGGTTGTGCATGGGCATTTACACAGGCAAAAAACATAATGGGTGATTCCTATGTAATACTACATCCCCTGCATTACCTACCACATTTTTCTTGTGGCCGTGACCTACCGCTTCCCCTCTCCAATATAGGTTTGATGTGCTCACCAGTGAGTATTTAAATGATAAATATGCTACCTGCCGAAATATTCATGGTACAGAGCCCTCCAATGACGGAAGAATGGGCAATGATTAAATTATTGTATAGAATTCTGAATGTAATTTTATACTTTCTCTATATTTTGCAGGGATTTTTGCAGTAAACACTCATTCCTGTAGGATCCAATTAAGACCCAACACTAGCCGCAATTTTTTGTTTTAGGATCTGAATAGAGTGGGGAAGGGGTATCTCTCAGGTTTTTACTGTTGTCTGTGTTTCCAAACTTTGCTTTTCTTTTTGTCTCTCTGGCAGATATAAGAAATATAGAAAAATCTTTCCAATAGAGACACAAACAGCTATACAACTATTTGATTGCTCTGATGAATTGATAGAACGTCTGCCAAGTGTTTATTGCTAAAGGTGTCTTCAATGTGGAGCCAATATTCCCTGTTCCATTGACACCCCCTGTGACAAGGGATACACAGACTACAATAAAAACCGGACAGATATTTGTACCCCTTCCCCATTCTTTTATTGGACTTGGAATAGAGTTAGATTTTTATGTGATTTCAAATAGTCCAATGTTCCAACAACTTTTTTGACGTTTGACTCATTGTAACTTGGTTATCCATTATTTCCATCAGAAAGTTTGGGGAAGTACAAAAAAGTTTTAGAACTAGGACACATGGCTTGGAGTATCTATAGTTCAAATAAATGTAAGACAGGTATAGCCTATAATATTTCTTTTAACTTTTATGAAATCATACCTGGAAACTTGCACAGTTTAAAGGAACAAAAATTATTTTCAATAAGATAAATTATCAAAAGGAAAGACACAAATAAAATCCAGCATGAAACTAAGCCAGTATGTATCTGTATTTCTGTACACCCCAGTCAGAACTTTAAATGTAACCCAGAGATGCAGTCAGTATCTCATTTTTCATCCAGGCATTGCTGTATTAGAATGCGCCAACCTTCTTCTTTTTAGCAATCTGGTGATCTGAGAACACCTTCTTATGATGCAGGAAAGCTATTCCAAACCACACCCACTGGAGTCTTTTTCATACAGAAGGCTTATGCCGCATACACACGAGGGGTTTTGCCATCGGAATAAACTCTGAAGGTTTCTCCGACTTGCATACATACAGTCACACCAAAGTCCGACTGTCAAGAATGCGGTGACGTACAACACGTACGGCGGCACTAGAAAAAGGAAGTTCAATAGCCAGTAGCCAATAGCTTCCGTCTCGTACTTGCTTCAGAGTATGCGTCGTTTTTGGTACGTCGGAACAGCATACAGACGAGCGGTTTTCCCGATAGGAATAGGTTCCATCGGAAAAAATTAGAACATGTTCTCTTTCTAGGTCCGTCAGAATTTTCGACCTAAAAAGTCAGATGGGGCATACACACGATCGGAATATAAAATTAAAAGCTCCCATCGGACTTTTTCTGTCCGAAATTCCACTCGTGTGTACATGGCATCATTAAAAATAAAAATAAAAAGCAAACTCTAAAAAATTTCTTAGCCACTAATTAGAATTAAGCCTGCTTTGGAAGTTATAATGGTGATACAGGAGGCAGAGAGAAAGGAAGCCGCCTAATAAAAGCTTCAAGAAGTAGACTCCCAGTGACCCTGTGAAAACAGGTTTCATGGTATGCAGAGAACAGTAACATGTATGATATTTTTGATAGAAAGCATTAGTAGTTAACTGATTGCTTTCACTTGGTGCCTGGTATTATTTTTTAAGACTATCATATAGACGGTATATGAAATGATCCTCGTAAAGAGAAAACAGGGCCAACAACCTTGCACATTAACCCTAATAAAGTTTATTAAGTACAATCACAAAGAGCCAGAAGTGAATGCATCTCTCAAAAGCCTGCACGGTGGTGTCCTCCTGGCTCCAAGCAAACTAAACAATCTTGCCAAAATTACAGGTATCAGACCTCCAATCTGGCACTCTATGGCGTAGCCACTTAGACTTTGAAAAGGAAATCTCTGGCTAGTAGCATACTGATTTAAAATTTAATTTAACATGTATAAGTTACTTTACTATGCATTTTGGGCATTTTCTTTTTAGAACAGAAATAATGTAGCCATGCAAATCACTACTGTTGGCCAGGTTAGGCTTTATTGACACATAATTAAATAACAGTAACCTTCCTGGTTTTGAAGCAGTGGCAAATTTGGTGAA
Source organism: Lithobates sylvaticus (assembly GCA_028564925.1). NCBI lineage: Eukaryota > Metazoa > Chordata > Amphibia > Anura > Ranidae > Lithobates > Lithobates sylvaticus. Next base: position 87,719,015 of record CM053027.1, on the reverse strand, counting down.
AGGATCACCACATCTGTCTATGTGTGTGGTTATTTTACAAACATAATTTACCTTTTGCATGATAAAAAATGTGTTCCCGTGCTTAAGGCTTATCCTTATTTGGCTATAGATATCTATGGCCAAATTTATTGAAGTGTGCAGATTTTAATTGAGCTGGGAGGACTGGTCTTAATATGTAAAAACAGTTAAACGTATACCAATAATTGAATAATGCAGACAAAAGAATGGATATTATAAATACATAAAAATAAAGATGATATATATATACACATATAATAGATAGATAGATAGATAAATAGAAAGATAGATACTGTAGATACAAGTAATGTATGTCTGCACTGAGACAGTATGGCAATTGCTGCAATTAGTGCAGTAAAGTAATCAGAAGGGCTTTAGACATATCTCAGACCAGACTAGGGGAAAAGGTTGCTGTTTCAAAGGTAATTAAAAGATGATTTTGGTCAAGAGAGCAGTTAAATGCATTGTAAAATTGTTTTAGGGCCTCATTAGCTGCAAGACAAGTAAAAGCCTGCAGCAGCGACAGTTATAAAGGGAGAAGAGATGCTTAGTCAAAGGAGAGGAAGGTTATTGTAGCTTTTACATATTTCCTCATTGCTAATACAGCACCATGCATCAGTACTAGCATTGAGCACACTATACGAACAAGGCTCATCTTTTAATGGTTAATGGTAAATATGTTCAAACAAGGCACATTTACACATAAAAGCATATAAAATAAATGCAGTTAATCATATGCTGCGCTTTATTCCATTTTCTCAGAACAGTTTGATTCAACTTTATTAGAGGTCTACAAAGATTAAACAGACATACTCTAAGAATATGCTAAGATACCAATACCAAAATGACTTCTAGGAGGCGTCTAGTTCCAGGACAATGATAAGACATTATCTTCCAGCAGTGGGCCCTTAGTACCACACCATTTCAGTGCAGCCTTGGGTCAATTTAATGTTGAAAATCCAATGCAGTGTGGGCTTTAATTAGAGTCTTTCTCTATGCCCTCTGCACTCTAGCTAAAATGACACGCTTCTGAAGTAGTGGCACCAAAGCATAATTTATCATAAAAAATGCTGTATTCAGCTTTTATGCAGGTTACGTTATTGCTCCCAAAATAACAATCAGCACCGAGGCTAAAGCCTGACAGCTGCCTTCCAGGAAATTTGTTTAATGACAGTTTCCCTTTAAAGCTCAGTTATAGGCACATGTATAAAACCACACTAAATGGTAACCTAGCAAGTCTCTAGTAATATGAGCAGAAACATTTTTCCAACACCTTTTGCAGTTCCAGGGATAACTTTCCTGTGATATCAGGTTTTTCTGCTATCTCTTTAAATGTTCAGCCCATGGGAGTAGTTGAAAGGGCAGGCAATTTAGCAATGTCCAATGCTTGACACTGATGTTTCTTAAATTCTGATTTCTTCTCCCAGCGTATGGTAATGCCTACAAATGATGTCAGCTGTGTGGTGGTAGTGTCCTCTGAAGATAAAGTACTAATAGGACTGAGGTTTGAGGGGGTTGGAGATTTTAGTTGGCCATACCCTGATAGATTTTATTATTTAGCTTGCAGGCTGAACAAAAAAACGAACGTGATTCCTCCATCCACACTGAACAGCATGGGGGTGGACAAATATGCACAATACCAGTTATTGTATTGTGACAGCTGGAGTTCGCAGTTGTCAGAATACCCAAACAGTGGATGCAGCCGCTTTTCGGCAAATCATTTTCCACCCGGCTTTATCAAACTTTGTCTGAAATTGTATGGCAAACTTTATGCAACTGAACAGAGTTGAAGCCAGAGATCTGGTTCATTTCTGCTTTAGTCCATAAAGATGTGACACAAGTTTAGACCTGCATGAGGATGATATATATTATATTTAGTAAAAAAACAATGTGGGATTTGTAAAACTGCAACCATGTTTCACCATGTTTAGCTTTACAAACAACCTATATAGTATTTACTGTATAATAATATATTTGTGGCTCTAATACAAACTTTACAGAAATTTGGAACATTACATATGTGTTTTTTTTTTTTTTTTCTTAAAGTTAGGAATTGATCGATGGAGCTGCCCTGTGTAAAACAAGTGTCTTGTCTACATGCACAACAAAAAGACAGTAGTACTTACTTTTTGTAACAACACCTTCGAGTCGGATGATATTTGGATGATCAAACTGTCCCATGATACTTGCTTCTCTGAGAAAATCTCTGCGTTGCCTGTCCATGTAACCTCCTTTTAAAGTTTTAATGGCCACTGGGATTTCCTTCTTTGCAGGAGTCTTCAATCTTCCGCTGCATACCTCTCCGAATTCCCCTAAAAAGATAGTTTGGTTTTAATATAAAGAGCACAAACATTGTGATGTGTCATGGGAGGTAGGAAGAGAAAAAGAAGGGAAGTAAACAAGGAAGAACTATGAAAATTCATAATGTCATATCTTGCCATACCTCTACAATGTCTTGTTTTGGTGGCAATGTGAAGATATTAAGATCCTCAAAATGGTGAAGCTCAGGAAAATCAGTTGCTCAAACAATTTCAAGCAAACCAGAGAGATTCATAATGCAGGGTCTTACTTGAAACCCACCAAAGAAAATGAGGATCGATGCCCATTCTCTGGAAAACATTACTAATAAAGCAATAACCAGGCTGCTATGTGGTCCCATGGATAAACAGCAAATAATGGCATATTTAAGCATTGTAAAGAATAAACAGGCTGGGATAAATATTTCCTTTGAAAACATAAACTCTAACTTTTTTTAAATAATATATACCTGGCCCTGTTACCTCTTCCAATAATTGTTGGGTCCAGGTTATCTAAACTTGCTTTAATAAGTAATTGGAATAATTTAGCTAGTTTTTGTAATCCTAGTGAATATTTAAAGTTAAAATAACAAAAAAAGCATTATAAAATGCTGTCATAGGAGTTCCAAACCAAAATGTTGAGTAATATGAATTGCAGAATTTCCATTATCCTTTAGCCTGATAAATCAAATGCAATAGGACAAGAATTGAAATAATGTATTTTTCGTGAAGTTTTCTATTCTATAATACAAATCATAACCATAATACAAAATAGCAGCACTTTGTGCATTGGCATAAAATAATCTTTAATACTTGTTGTAAATTGCTGGAAGCCTGTGAACATATTTACAGTAAAAGAATTTGCTGCAAAATGAGTAAAAATAAACCCAGATTTATTGCTATTTCTAGAATGAAATCAATAGATATCCGACAAGCAATTGTTGTAAGTACAATGATCTGTCAATAAAATCTGCAGTAATAGTATGTTGTCCTGCTTAGTTATTACAAGAAATTGTAGATTGTCTTTACCCGGTTATAAAGAGCTAATTTGAGATAGAAACAAAGAATGTGTCATATACAGTAGAAGCTTTAAATTTGCATAAAAAATACAAAATGAGATGCTGAGAATTTAAAGTAAAATTAGGAACAAAAAAAAATATGTCTGTTGTTTTTTGAGCAAAATGAATGGTCTAGGGAAATGTGAACCTGTTTGCAGACTATGTGCATTAAAGTATTTTCTTAACAAGCCATACTTGAAGTGATTGTAGCCATAAATATGATATGTTAGTGCAAATAAAAAAAGTATGACGGATGGTACTCAATTTTCTCTTAACAAGCCATAAAATCACTTTAAACAAGCACTTATCTACCTCTGTAGCTATAGGCATTGTGACATTTATTTTCAAAGTTAACAACAAAGGAAGTGAAATAACAGCTCCTTTCCCCTTACACCCCGTTTACATTTGGGAATAGCATGTTTCGGTGATTTTAAGGCTTTTTTGTAAAGTTTTGATGTTGCTACAAATGAAGTGCTGTACGAGAGCTTCTTTGGGGCAAGATTGCACATTTTTGGCCTCTTAGACTTTCATTATGAAAAACAAATACAAATTGTGTTTTTTTCACATGCTCTCATCGAAGTCAATAGGGCCAAAAATGCCCCATTCTGCTTCAGTTTAGCTCATGTACCTTTTGTAGCTTCAGAGGTTCAGCTACAGGCAGTTGAATGCTCAAAATTGAACAAGGACAATTTAAAAACATGGCATTTCACTTGTTGAGCATTTTGGAGCATTGACCTTTAAGCTGCAAACACTGAAGTGTTAATGGGGGCTTATTTTGTATGTAAAGCAGAATCATGGCAGCTTGCCCAACTTTTATTGTAAATTCTAAGCAGGTACTGTACGATGTTAGAAACTGTTATAGGTATCATTTAGAAATGTTTTAATATGCATAAGAATTACCCTGAAAATGTTACTTTTTGTCTTGAATTCCTCCTGAAGACGGCAATGAACTTCCTGGTATGTGAGTGTGCCTAGGCTCTCCTGTGACTACAGCCTTATAGATTTATAGCTACAGTGTGAGATCAAAGACACTGTTGCCTCTGACTGCTAGTCTCAGGAGATTTGGATGGAGATTTGGTGATATCACTACTATACTATCACTATTCAACTCAGAGCAGTAAATAGGGGCTCAAACCTCTGGAAGCAGAAACGAAAATGATATTAAAAAAAGGATGTACTATACATAATGATGGTAAATAAGTAGGACGACAATTATGCTAGGATATGCTACCCATAAGGACCATGTCATTGTTTCACCCTCAGCAGCAGTCACTCCTTAAAAATCCAGGTCTTCTATGACAGATGTTCTTCAAAGGTAACCTGTCATGAGAGAGTCATAGAGGCTGCCATTGTTGACCATTTCTTCTGAAAATGTTAGTTGCCTAGCTGTCATGCTGATGCATTGTTTTCGCTGTAACTGACATGGAACAAATATATAAATAAAAGAAATTGCTGAAAAAATTCCAACACTCATTTGTAGCATGCTAGACATAGCCAGTCAACAAACATTTTTACCAGAAGGAAAGCAATGGCATCCCGTGGCTAGGTCACTTTAATTTGCAAATTTCTGCTTTCGCTCAACTTTATTGCATTACCTTACCTGCATGTGTTCTAAACTGTGGCTTTAAAAAATCAGATGGGTTACATAAATATTATTTTACCCAGTGTATTGTGAAAATATAATCTATAATATGTAAATGTAAAACAGAATATCTGAAATGCAACAAAATCTATTGGGCAGGAAAAAAAACTCATAATGTTTGCCAGGCACTTCTAATATTTCATAATGACAAATATATTTCTTTCGTACTGTTAAAATCATAGTTAATACCCTTTAGATATAAACTACCGGGTTTAAGTTAATGTATATCTGTGTGTACATCCCCTGCAAACACTAGTCTAACCTTTTCCAGAATATTACATTGGTATTTGAAAAAATCTCTTGGGATACTTTTTTATTTCTACTGGGGAAATACTGATATATCTTTGCAATACTTATATTTGTACTGTATAGTTTAGAACACACAACAGCCGTTATAGCCTGAAAAAGCAGAAAAACATTGCCCCAAGTGCAGAGGGACCATAGACCATGGGTGCACTATGCAAGCCTTATTAAAAAAAAAAAAATGTAAACCTACAAGGAGTCCTATTTATATTATGTCTTGGTATGTGTAAGCCTCAGCCCCTTCCAGCTCACTGGAAATATCGGTGCCCCCCTACACTAAACTGGACTTATCCTTTAAATGTCTGTCTCTTGTTCTTAAAGCATATAAAGCCCCATACACACGCGCGGACAATCCGTGGACCAGGTCCGTCGGACCATGTCCGTCATACTTTGTCTGATGTTGGTTTTGCGTACACACGATCGGACAAAGTTGTTGGAAAATCCGATCATTCTGAACGTGGTGACGTTTGTTGCCTACGACGGGACTACGTAGAGGCTAGTAGCCAATAGCTTTGGTCTTGTAATGTGATCTGAGCATGCGTAGCACTTTGTCCGGTCGGACAACCGTACACACGCTCGGATTTGGTGTGATCGGACCGGGTTGAAGGGAAATCTTTCCAGCAGGAGATAAGACTTTGTCCGACGGACAAACCGACGAACACTGTCCGATGGTGCATACACACGGTCTGATTTTTCAACAACCTTGTCCGATCGGACCAAATTGATGAAAAAGTCCGACCGTGTGTATGGGGCTTAAGAGTGGGTTAGTGTCCTTTTTAGGGTGGTCTCTACCTTGTCCCCATTCAGCCTGGGTTGGATTTTCTCTTCCTGGCTAGGGTATATAAAGTGTGGGGGGGGGGGGCTGTTAGAGAGGTAGAGAGGTGAGTGCATTGGAAGAGATAGCGTTGAAGCACTCATGGCTGTGGTGGTAAGACAGCCACACATTTTACCCTTTATGGGCCCTAGCTTGGGCCTGTGGAGTATACCTCAGGGTAACAGACTGTGAGAGCAGCCATGCAGAGACTCTGTAGTACTGGCAGCCAGCCCCTCTATGGCACTAGCCGTTTTTTTTTAAGAAAATATGTTAAGTAATTTAGAAAAACATTCTGTTATTGGGTGAGCTGGGATGTGTAATAAATCTAATCTATGCAAGGGTTCGTACATCATGAAGAGCCTGAAGTATAACTTGGGCTAGAGACTATTATGAATTCCTGGTAGCCCTGTGGACATAAGATGGTGAGGAGTTCTCCAGCAGGTAAGAAGGATCAGTAACCCAAACCTCTCATGTGCCATAGGTTTACAGGGGCCCCCCTGATGCCGACACTAGTGTAACAACTTTCCTCTAGGGAGGGTCTCTTACAAGCATGCAACCAACAGTTTGAGGGCATGTTAAAAATAGAATGTGTTTTTGTGGGTGTGACTACAATAGGGAGTGATTTTGTGGATGTAGTCAAACGTGAGCATGGTCAGTAGGGTGTCTTCAGCTTTCGATTTGAAAAACTGGTAACCTTACAGTGATTGTAACGGGCAGAAGGTTTTTTACCTCAATGCACTCTATGCATTAGGATAAAAAGCCTTCTGTGTGCAGCGGCCCCTCTAATACTTACGAGAGCCCCATCTCGATCCAGCGATGTTGTAGGAGTGACTCGGCTGCCCAGGACTCCCCTCCTCATTGGCTGAGACAGCAGCGTGGTGCCATTGGCTCCCACTGCGGTCAAAGTCAGTCAGCCAATGAGAAGAGAAAGGGGGGGGCATGTCTGAATGGACACACGTATCTGTGGCTTGGCTCGGGTGCCCCCATAGCAAGCTGCTTGCTGTGCGGTCACTCAACGGAAGAGAAGGGCCAGAAGCGCAGAAGAGGTACCCAAAAAGAGGAGGATCCAGGCTGATCTGTGCAAATTCACTGCACAGAGCAGGTAAGTATAACATGTTTGTTATACCCTTTAGTATTTAGTACCCTTTAGTACCCCTTTATTATAGACACATGCTATCCAGCGGCAGGCTTTTCTCAGGCTCCAAACCTAAACAGCATGGTTATGGTTCCATGAGTCGGCGTGGGCTCAGGCTGCAGCTCTGGATCACTAAGGGGAGAGGGTGGGGTGGGAAGGAGCACAATATTTGCCTGAAGGTGGGCTTAAAAGTGAATCTGTTGATATGCAGTGCATGGGTAAATCACAGGTTCACTTTAACCTCCCTGTTAATTGACATTAAAATTGAACTCCAGGAATCATAATTTTAATATCTTTTGGCAATGTAGTCAACACCAGCACCGCAGCTATGGTTGATGCCCAGAGCTGACCTCATTCTCCACCCCTGTGTATGCTTGCCCATTTAGAAAACACAACCTGGGATGACATTGCAGCCATGCGGTGTGTCATCATAGTCAGAACATCATAAGAGACTGTGTTTTGTGAATTGCTAAAGCAGAATTTTTAAGCCGCTTGAAGTAAAGAAAAAAAAAACGCTACACAGGAAGAACCAAGAAGATAATACTAGATCTAAAGATATTAAAATCAAAGTGCCAGCTTTAGGTGTGCAGAACTGTTCAGCTACAAGGACTTGTGATCGTGGGACTGACACAAAAAGATTTGCTTAAGAGGAATATAACTGAAATATCATCCTGTCAGTACCTACACGTACATCAATCAGCATATTTTGTAGTATTATCTATGCATGGAAGGTAGCAGATGATCTAGCACTACTAGAACTAGCAAAAATATCCCCATCTATTCGCACATACTGCTCACTACTTTGTTTCTTTTTATAAAGCTGATTTAGCTACACCACATTTCCACCATTAAACAGAAATAGCTCCAACACAGCATTTTAACATTATATTTTGTTTTCTATTTACCCTAACAGATTAGAGGTTTTATACTTGGATCATTCGTTCCGCGTGATCACTGAGTTTACCTAAATTATAGTTGCGAATTATCATTAGTGCGGAAAAATGTTTGTAGTAAACATTTTTTTTATGTTGGCCAGGCACATTCTAATAATATGTGAGACCTAATCAGGGCTTGTGCTATAATGATGTAATAAGTGTACGTTTCTTTAAACATAGTACTGTCAGAAAGGGAGCAATGTGCATTAGTGCTGTGTATAGTAAAAGCCGGATTATGCAGATAATCAGTATTTGATGTGGATGGGGTATTGTGAATAAAAATTAAGTAATGCTTATAAAATTATCTAGCATCTAAAATACATTTTGCTTAATAGTTTTTTCAATGAGCTAAAACATTAGTGTGGCCACTTCAGCACACTGGTGGTGCTGGGGCGCTGAGCCTGATTACTGTAACATTATTATGACATAATAAGATGAACTAAACATATTCTGCAGAGCAGGGGTGAGAAAACATTAACAGGCACTCTTACATTGTTGAACTATGGTAGCTCTGAAATATGGCATTGAGTGCTATTATAGTAAGATAATAGGGATGAATTAAAGATGTCCTCTCACTTGTCATCATATAAGGTTCTTAAAGTGTACTCGTCATGAATAAAGATTGGAGACTCATTTTTCACCTCCTTCACCTAATTCTAGTTGCCTGGCTGTCTCTGGTTTTAATATTTTCTAGTTACTGAACAAGAACAAGAATACAGATTAGTAAGATTGACGTTAGAACTTCTAATCTGCAACTTGATTCAGCTTAGAAGGCTAAAAATACAGTAGGTGCATGACAAGTTCTCTAATGATAGATCTCCTGAGAATCCAACCCCTGAATAAGGTTTACCTACCAATCCATGCTGTCTCCTCAATTTAGGAGTTCACCCTGGGCAAGCTTCAGTTTTAGATGGTGTTGGAGCTTGTGCCACTGCCCCTCTGTGGCTCTGAGTACTGCCATGGAGGTCACATGCTCACTTATACTTGGATGCCCTACCCCATTAGAACAAAATAGCAAGGGGTATGACATAGCAGAGAGGCAGTTATGGAAAGCAGATAGGTGAGTATACACTAACTGCTGGGGAAATGAGGGGGTATCAAGAGCCACTGCTAGTTTCCCCTGAATGGGCAGGTGATATTGTCTCTTTAAAATGAACCTTTGGCTAGGTTTGACTTCAATACAGGGCACTTTCCCCCATTCCTGCCCAGGACAATTTTCAGCTTTCAGCGCTGTTGCACTTTGAGTGACAATTGCGCCGTCATGCAACACTATACTCAAACTAATTTTTTATCATATTATTCCCACAAATAGAGCTTTCTTTTGGTGGTATTTGATCACCACTGGGGTTATTTTTTGCTAAACAAACTAAAAAAAGACTGACATTTTTGATTTTTTTTAAATAAAATTTTGTTTTCTCCTTCACTGATGGGCACTGATAAGGCTGCACTGATGGGCACTGATGAGACAGCACCAATGGGCACTGATGAGTTGGCACTGATAAGGTGGCACTGATGGGAACTGATGAGGAGGCACTAATATGCAGCACTGATGGGCACCGATAGGCAGCACTGATGGGCGGCACTAGGTGGCACTAATATGCAGCACTGATGGGCACTGATAGGTGGCACTTATGGGCACTGATAGGTGGCACTGATGGGCACTGACAGGCAGCACTGACAGACGGCACTGATGGGCACTAATAGATGGCACTGATGGGCCCTAATAGATGGCACCGATGGGCACTAATAGATGGCACTGATAGGCAGCACTGATGAGGTACTGATAAGCACTGATTGGCATCTGTGAAGGGCACTGATTGGCACTTTGATGGGCACTGACGGGCACTGATGAGGCAGCACTGATGGGCACTGATGAGTTGGCAGATGATTGGCAGTGATTGGCAGATGTGGTGGGCACCTCTGATGGTGACTGAGCTGATAATCAATGTGCTGATTATCAGCGCAGACCCCCGCCCTGACAGAAGAGCTGCTGATCCGCTCTCCCTGTCAGGGCGACCCGAGGAAAGCTGTTTACCGGCATTTCCTGGTTACACGCTGTGATCAGCTGTGATTGGTCACAGCTGATCACATGGTAAAGAGCCTCCGTCAGAGGCTCTTTTCCTAGATTGGAGTTGCAGTGTTTCAGAGTGACACACCACCGATCGCAACGATGCACGCCCCCACGGGCACGCAATTGAGGCTTGTCCTGCTGGACGTCATATGACGTCCAGTTAGGATAACGCATCCACCACCTGGCCGTCATTCTGCTCTATATGTAGTTAGGTCTCCAGAGAGTTAGGTTTTTTCAAGTGAGAGTGTTTTCAGATCTTATAAAGAAGAGAGAGAGAACTAGAAGACAAAAGGAATAGCATTACAATGAACTTCTCGCTGCAATATGTTGTAGTGGTATTTCCAATTTTAATTATGTGGATGCACAGCCACCCAAGCTGACCCTTCCAACCCAATTGAGAAAAGTGGAAAGATAGCGCTGGACCCGTAGGGTTATTTTACTGGTATTGGTACCAGTTAAGATATTGATTTTTGTGTAAATGCTCTGGTTCTTGGGCAGACGGCAAAGGATCTCCACAGTCTCCTTAGCTTGTAGCATAATGTAATGAGATATGAAATTGAAGTGCCAAACCACTGCTAAAAGGTCCAGATGCAAGTTAATGGAAGTTGTATTTGGACCTCTTAGCAGTGGTGTGGCGCTTCAATTTCTCATTACATGACCTTCCAAACCAAAGTCTGACTCAAAATGGGTAATTCCCTAAAGGTAAATAAACTGCACTAAGTGCATTCGCAGTCATTTCATTATGTCATATTTCATATTTCACCAAATAAAATGTGTTTTGTGGCTTTAAATTACCACTAAAATTAGTGTCTCATAACTGCTGGTAATGTGCTCCACTTGGGAAAACATTCTTTATCAGCCGCTAGGTGGAGTGTAGTGTTTGTGGCAGTGATGTCATCTAGGTGGATCACATGTGCCATCACAAAGTTAAAGTGGTAATTTAAAGCCACAAAACATGTTTTAATCGGTGAAATAAAGTAATTGGTAAAAAGTTTTACTAAAGCAGATGACTCATGCCTATCTATTGTATAACCCTATCGGGTACCTCTGCCAATTTAACTACCAACTGGCTGTTTTTGGGCTGACTACCAATTTGTTCACTCACCTGAAAACCCAACAGAGCCCCCAGGATGCGACCACACTGACCCTGCATAGAGACAAGTTTTCTTTACCTGTGCCCTAGAAGGAAACATGTCCCCCCACCTTGCTGAGTGATGGCAGCCACAAAACACTTGTAAACATTTTTTTTAATTTTGCACACGGTATCACAGGGATATGAAAGTATAAGAAAAGCCAACATTCTAGGTTATCACTATAGATGGAATAGAGGGGACATTTTCCAATGGGGACACATCTCCCAAATTAAACGCAGATGGCAAAAAAACAGGGTTTCACCATTTGCTATGCTGTCCAAAATGGAAAAAAAAATTTGGGCTTTAGATATACTTTAAATGTTGACCACACACACTGCTTATATACTATCCTCCACTTCTCTTCTTCTTGTACCTAAGTTTGCTCTGCACAGAGATTCCTCTTGCCCCCACTAGACAGCGATAGTTTCTGGTGCTTGGCCACTTAGGCACTCAGCTCTGATTTGTGGGAAGAAGTGGAGAGTCACATGATTCCAATACCTAGAAGTACTGGGTATTTATTTTTTCCTCCATAAACATCACAGAGGGCTAGGGAAGATAAGTATATAAAAGGCATTGGGATGCCATTTAAATGAGCTTGATTTATTTTATTAAAATTAATAAAGCACAATGAATATTATTTTATTATTATTAATATGATTTGGGGTCTTTGTGCTCAAGGTGGCTCACATTATGCAGACAAAATTGTTATTAATTAATTGAATTTAGTTGAACTGCAAGCAGTTACATGGAAGGCTTATCCAACTACAGTACTTACAGCAGAGAATTATGAGACAGTTGCCAAATCCAGTGTTTTATACAACGATAGGTTTAAAGCAGAGTTCCACCCAAAAGTGGAACTTCCGCTTATCTGATTCACCAATTGGCACCTTTCCGGGGAAGGGGGGACAGGATACCTGTCTTTGATAGGTATCCTTTCCCACTTTCTGGAGCCTCAGCCACGGCTATTGACATCACAGCTGGGGCTCCCTCCTCCTCCCTCCTCCCTCCTCCTTCCCCTGTCGCCAGGCCAGTAGGAGAGAGGAGCAGGCCTCGCGCATGCGCAGTAGGGTTCCCGGCATGATGGGAACCGGGGATTACTATACACCGGAGAGTACCAATCTTGTTGTCATATTTACTATGTAACTTGTTGTTTTTTGCTTTGTTTTTGATGTTTGTATATTTTTGTGATATTTTTATGTATTTTTTAATATCGGTCACCATATGATCGTACGTTTTTTATGTATATTTAATAAATACTATTTTTGTTTATACACATGTGTTTGTTGCCTATAAAGTCCCAACGAAGGGGGATTTCCCTTTTTCTTAATTGGTGTGAAGCTGAAAGGCTACACTGCCGGGTACCCTTACTCGCAATGGCGGCGGCAGCACCTGACAGCTGATGGAAACATCAGCAGCGGTGCCGACATCGCTGGACTCCAGGACAGGTAAGTGTCCTATTATTAAGAGCCAGCAGCTGCAGTATGTGTAGCTGCTGGCTTTTAATTCTTTATTTTTTTTGGGCGGACCTCCGCTTTAAGTGGCAGCCGCTGAAACATTAACAATATTGAATTACATTATTTTGCCTTATTTCATGGCCCACTGACTATTTAATAACGTTAATTATGGTAATTTGAATAAATGACTGGACTGAACTTATGAAAACACAATAGGAATAGAATTACGAGAAGCATTATTTTCTAAGGTTAAACCTGCCTGCAGATTGATTAATAGGCTAATACAGACATATGCAAAATTACATTACTGCATTAGTGCCAATGGAAATGTGTTATGACATCTAATAAATCTAAACGTTATGCTTTGCCAAACCATGCATTAAGAATTGCTAAACGTACAATGAACATATACTTAATGAACATATACTTAAAGGAGATTTGTAGACTGAAAAAAAACGGTATTACCCGATACAGGTTCACGTACCCATTTTGTAAGTTGCAGATATCCTTCACTAAAGAACAAGTTTAAAGATCAGGATATCAGACTTTACTCTGACTTTCTGACCTGCCTGTTCTGGGTCAGTTCCTTCGGGAAGTATTGAAGCCAAAGACAGCCAGGCGACTAATATTTTCTGAAGAAGGTCAGCACTGCCCACATATTTCTCTTAGTGTATGCTTCTTTTAAAGGAATCTTTTCATGAGAAAATCCTATAAGCTGATTTTGCTGGCCACTCTAAGCGGAAGCTACAAATGGAAGCCTCCAGGTTTGTCGCATAACAGATTTCATTTAGACCCCTTTCACGCTGAGGCGCTTTTCATGTGCTTTCACGTTAAAAAGGCGCATTCAAAGCTCACGAAAAACTATTTCCATTAAAATCAATGAATGCTTTCACACTGGGGCAGTGCGTGTGCAGGGCAGTGAAAAAACGCCCCTCTCCATTGAAATGACTGGAAAGCTCTTCAAAAGCGCCTGAAAAGCTCTTCAAAAGTGCTCAGTGTTTTACTGGCAGTTTAGAAGTGCCTCAGTGTGAAAGAGGCCTTAAAGTAACTATAGCTGGAGAAAAATCCAGTCTGCATGTGCTATGTGTCCAAATCCCTGCAAATCATGTACAACTTTTGTGTGGACCATAAAAACAACTTTTTTTTATACCATTAAAAATATACTACACAACATTCAAAATTCCGAGTACAGTTTACGTGTGGACACGTTTTGTGAATCCTTTTTCAGGAGAACATGTGCCACAATCAGTACACTGGAACCCACTCCCAATCTTTATAAGAGTAATATCAGCCAGTAGGGTAGACTGGGATTCATAGCATGTGTATTTTGCCCATATAGGTGCAAATACTGTAAGTAAGTCAATGTGAATCCACTGCCTCTCAGGTGAGAAATTCAGGTATAATCAGCCAAAAGCCAATGGTCTTGTACACATAATCCTAAAATATAAGGACCAACTTCCCAGTGGGAAACCATCCAGACCCAATGTAAGTAAGTCACCATAAAGACAGCATGGTAATTAAAGTAGTCAAGGCACATATATCCCAAAGAGGAAATATTCCTGATAAGTATCTTAGAAACAGATTAAGTTCACATCAATCCAGCTTGGATTAATGTGAACTGAGCACCTCTATGGACAACATACTGCATGTTATTTCAGTTTACCCTACTGGTGGCTGATATTACTCTATTAAAGATTAGGAGTGGGTTCCAGTATACTGATTCTGTCACATGTTCTCCTGAAGAAGGATTTCCAAAAAACACGTTGGGTCCACATGTGAACTGTGAATGAAATCTTTGCATGTTGTGAACACCTACTGTATATGGAGAGTCATTTTTAATGTTGTGCAATAGATTTTTAATGATATATAATAAAGTTGTTTTTATGGTACTCAGTTTCTTTTCTATTTGTCCACACAAAAGTCCATGACTACGTATTCCGTTCATAGTTCCTTTAACATAAATGTAAAGCCAAAACCCATTTTTAAATATGTTTGGCATTAAACCTCACTGTATACAGTTTTGTTAAGCAAATATGTTTTTGGCATATGTGTTGCAAAGTTTCTTACCAGAGATCCTGCCTGTAATAACACTTTCTGTTGCTCTAAACGAATGCCGCTCAATTAGTAGCTGTGTTGTCAGCCTAACATGTGCATTCTATAAGTTGGCCTTTGGGATACCTATCAAGTCTGCACATGCCTCCTGCATACCTGATGGGCAGCTTGCCATGATGCCAACAAAACCTGAAAATAGATTTTGGGTTTACATACAACTTAAAGTTAAAATTTGAGGTTAAAACCAAAAATACCTTTGCTGTGCCCACCCCCGCACTGCAAGGGTTAAATGCTTATTACAGTTACCTCATTCCATTCTCTCCTTTCTCCCGTGCCAGAACGCTGCCCTGGTATTTTTTCTTGTGCCTAGGTTAGGCTTTAAAGTAGAACTATGGGCAACTCAATTAAAGCATTTGTTACCCCAGCACTTCATATTCCTGATCTGTGCTTGCTGTACCATGTACTTGTATGAGAAAGTATCCTGTTCTCTTTGTATTGCTTGCTTTATGTGGAATGCACTATACCAGTCGGTGAGTTTTATCTGTGGAATTCCTAAGGTGTCACAAAAGGAATGCAGGACTTCTGGTGTATGGAGATGGGCCATGTGGCCTGCTTAAGTGGCTAACAGGCAGAACAGGAACCTCCATTGATACTGAATCAACCCTGGAATGAAGGACCTGTAGGAGATGGTGTATGGCATGTCTATGTTGTAGGGTGATGTTTGAATGTTTTCTTAATGGAACCTTTACGGGCCATGACATTTGCAATGAGCCGAAAGTTTATAATATGTCCCCATGCATCCCTGAAGTATGACAAGTTTTTTTTAGATAGATCTCCTAACAGGCTATAAAGTATGTTTTTTATATGAGGAGCCAGCAGAGCAAATTGTTTTGAATGGGAGTAATTGTATTTTTTGAGTATTGTTCTGAATGCAATATTTGAAGATAAGCCCAGAAAGGTAGTGGGGGTTCCTCGTCAGATATCCCTAACTTGTTAAAGGGGAGATATCATAGATCACAGATTGATTTGAAATTCCAGTTGGATGGAAAGAGAGGAAAATCCAAGTTTTCCCAAAGCAGGGTAAGGGGACTTATGCCACGTACACACGAGCGTAATTTCCATTAGAAACATATTGGATGTTTTTTCCGACGGAATTTCGCTCAAGCTTAGCTTGCATACGCAGGATCACACAAAAGTTCGCTGAACTTTCAACCTTCAAGAACGCGGTGACGTACAACACTATGACGAGCCGAGAAAATGAAGTTCAATGCTTCCGAGCATGCGTCACATTTTTTCCGAGCATGCGTAGGAATTTTGCGCATCGGAATTTGAACAGATGATCGGAATTTCAGGTTCCGAACTTTTTCGACCAAAAAATTGAGAACCTGCTCTCAATCTTTTGCTGGTGGAAATGTCACAAGGAAAAGTCCAATGGAGCATACACACGGTCCGACCAAAACATCAAATCGGTCTTTTTCTGATCATGTGTACGTGGCATTAGAATCAAAGAAATTTTAAACGTATCTGCTACTTTGTGAAAAATAGCTAATGGATCTCTGAATAAGGGTACTGTCTTGCTTAAAGGAGAGGTATTGCCAAAGCTATTTTGTCTCTACTTGTTCTGTAGGTCACAGAAGTGCCCTTAGTTCTGCACTCCTGTGACTCAGATTTAGCCGACAGCGGGTTAAGTCCACTGTCGGCTGACGTCACAGAGCTAGTCCAGGCTCTGCAGGGATTCCAACAATAATGTCAGGATCCACCAAGATGCCTGAACCCGCAGCTGGCTCAGCCTCTCAGCACATCACTGAGAGCCTGAGCCAGCTGCTCCCCCCTCCACAGCCAAGAACTTCAGTGAGCACAGAGAGCCAGCGACTGACAGTCATAGTAATAGCTGCAAGGGATAATATGATGAAGGTGGCTCTGGGTACATTTCTATGGTGGAGGTGGGATAGGCTTTCCGGAATAAGTGAGTTTTCAGGGATTGCCTAAAGCTGGACAGGGTAGGGGCTGACCGGACATCCTGGGGATATGGAGTTTCAGAGGATAGGAGAGGCTCTGGAGAAGTCCTGGAGGCGAGCATGGGAGGAGGTAACATGGGAGCTAGAGAGCAGGAGGTCTGGGGAGGAGCGGAGAGGACAATTTGGCCACAATTTGCAGATGAGGTTGGTGATATAGCTGGGTACAATGTTGTCAATGACCTTGTATGTTGTGGTAAGTATTTTGAATTTTATATGGCGGGGTAGAGAAAGCCAGTGAATGGATTGGCAGAGAGGGGCAGCAGTCACGGCTATCTATACTTCTGTTGCAATGTGTAAATATATTATGATTTTATGATTCATCTTGAAGATCTGAGATCTTTATCACACACAGTCTGTGGTCTCCAGAATGTATACAGCTGCTGCCCTCCTCAGCAAATCTTAATAATTTTGCAATTTAAAGCAGGGGGTACATTATCCCATATATTTTTAATGAAGACAAAACATTCAGTTCTATTTATAGAGTCTTTGTAAGTTTAATAATACAAGGTGAAAAGTTCACTTTAGCAATGCAGTTGTTGCTCTTCTCGAATGATACAAAAGTTATTTCAGTCTATATAGAATGAAAGTCATCCAAAGTTTAAGGCAGCTCACCCCCTGTGGCATGTTTACACGTACCTCCTGGAATATGTTAATAGACTATCAAGATACAGAGTCTGCTATTGGATGTTTCTTGCTATTTATTTATTTATTTATGTTTTTAATTAAAGCATACCAATCAAGAACTTATTTAAAGTAAATACCTCTCCGGTGTAAAATGATAATAAAACTCATATTTCTGTTTGATTATAAGCAAAGTGCATGGTGTTGGTTCTTAAATCTAAAGTGAATGACAGTTAAATGATATGTTTTATAAGTTGCGCATACAGTCTGGAAGAATGAACAAAATTAATTCCACCTGGATGGGGAACACAGGTCCTGTATGGTTTATTACATGGAAACATCAGTTGCTCTTGTGTGCTTGGTAAAGTCAGCCTTTAATGAGTAGGTGCCTGATTGCTGAAATCATTATAATCTCATCTCAATCTACATCTTTGAATGTGTGGGCCTTGTAAACTGGACCTTCACTAGGTTTCTGTTCACACACAGACATGAAGGAAGAGTTGAGCACTTCATTTATGTCTGCATCTTCATCGCTCCCGTAAAGATGCAAAAGACTGTCAAAGTGAAGCTAGACTCCTCAACAAATTTTACGTTTTCATGAATGTGTTGCAAAGCCACATCAGCCATGACCACCTAGATGATACCTAGATGATACTCCATTTATGTCTACCTTGCATCACTATAGGAGCCAAGCTTTGCCATAGTAAAATAAAAAAAAAAGGCCTTCCTAAAGATATAGTAGAGCTCCAACCTTTTTGTAAAACCTTGCTCCATTTTTACTGTGCTGGTAGAATACTGCACCAAGACCAAGACCTGTTTAGGAATCTAAACTTCTACTGACAGAAGGTATGAATCTTGATACTTGAACCTTGAACCATGATAAGCTAATACTTCTATAACTTGTATCTCCACATATTCCCAAAACACACTCTGAAACCGTATACATCGCACTGTACAAAAATTTGTGCTTAAATCGCCTTTGGCTTAACAAAAACAGCATTATTTCGAAATGGTACTCTAATAACACACATAGTCTTTGATTGCAGAATTATGTTTACAGGTAGAATTCGACTGGAGTTCGATGTAAAATATGATGCAAATTTTCAATTCAAATTTCAGAAATTCGGACAAATTTTATTTAGTTATTCAGGCCATTTGGTAAGTTTTATTTGTACAGTACTGTAATTTGGGTATTCGGACATATCTGAATCTCCGAATAACGAAAAATTTGTCTGAATATTTATTCAGAACAAAACAAACCGCACATGTCTCCTTCGCCCAGCCGGCAGGCACCTGGCTATACACCAGTTATTGCTGACACTGGGTATAGCCAAATGTTATCTTGGTGAAGAATGGCTGAAAATCCTACTTTAGATACAGTGATTGGATAGAAGCAGAGGTACAGATAGACATAACAGGCTTTTCACGAGGCCAGAAGGTGAGGTGAAAATGGTTGACCTGTTCAAATCACAGTAGAAGATATTTGTAGAAAATATAGAAAGAAAGAAAATGATCTTGCATTCTTACCAGAAACGCCCCAATAAAGAGTTGTATAAGAAGGACCAAACATGGTATACTAATATAGAAAATCTTTATTGAAAAACAAGGCAAATTTGTTTTTCAATAAAACGTTTCTATATTAGTATACCGTGGTTGGTCCTCCTTATACAACTCTTTATTGGGGCGATCCAGCTGGCTCCCCTCTGTGCTGCTTTCTGGTAATATTGTTCAGTTGTGGAGGCACCCCGTCAGATGGAAGAATCGGTAACTGGACTGCCAATTAAGAATATACCCAGATTATGGGTTTAGGTCCCTCTTTTTATGTACTATAATGATCTTGCATTTTTACCTGCTCCAATTACTCTTTCAATTCGAATTCTGGATGGATCAATCTCTTTTGCAAATTCATGGACAGCTAAGGAAGGATCTTCATATGTGTCAGGATCAACGTACGTTTTTGCTCCCGGAATTCTCACTGTTGAAGACGAACAGTCATAAAACATCTATAAAAACATCTCCAAGCACATATACAGTATATTTCAACAACACACAGTTATTTAAGTTTGCACTTCTCTTTGTGGATCAATTGCACATGCAAAATAATAACCAAAAATTATATTACTACACTACTACACTTTTAAAGATATGGTAGAGCCCACACAACATCATAACCATTTTATGATTTGCATTGACTTTCCCTGGTCTTAAGTTTGTTGAAAATGTAACTGTTGTTGTTCCAAGAATGACAGTTCATAAATGCCCTTGCATATTTTAAGTGAATGCAGCATTTTGCAACAGCCCCAACTTGCCATGACTGGGACTTGTGCAAATTTATTAAATGCCAAGTAACATTTTATTGTAACATTTTACTGTGCTTAGGAATCCTTCTCCACAATGACACTCAGGGGTCACCATAAAGGAGTTCTACAGTGATGCTCATCTAGATGAAGTTGTAGTACACTTAATTTATGTGTAAGTAATATAATTTACAAGCAACTATTAGATACACCCATGGTTTTGCACAGCGCAGCCCGAAACCTACTCTTCTGGATTCCTCCGCCGATGCTCTTGGCTCCTCCTTTTCTCTGTGTGCCACCATAGGAAGCCACTTCCTATGATGGCACACCTGAGGGCTCAATCCTGAGCCAGGCTGTGTGCATCTATTGACACACACACAGTGTGGCTTCGCCCCAACCCCCCCATTCTATGCTCACAGGATTTGATTGACAGCAGCAGGAGCCAATGGTTCCCTCTCCTGCCTATGTGAGCAGAGAGTGGAGAGAGCCACTGCAGATAGGCAAATTGTTGAATTAAGATAGTACTCAGCTAAGTATAAGGGGGGGGGGGGGGGCGATACAAACACTGGAACATTTTTTACCTTAATTAAGGGAATGAATTAAGGTAAAAAAATGTCCAGGCTTTAAAACCACTTTAAGTCATTAGAACATGATACAATTAGATGTTCATTAAGCCATACCCAGAGCGAATTTTTTTTTAAAATCATCAGGTATTAGATTAAATTTTCCTAAAAAAAGGACATCATAAATCTAACTGATTGCTTTACACAACATGTTTAACCACATGCCGACCGGCGCACGACGATATACGTCGTCAGAATGGCGCGTACAGGCAGGAGGGCGTATATATATGTCCCTCCTTTCGCCTGTCCGTACCATCGGGAGCGCGCCGGGAACCCCTACACTGCCACCTTGTGGTTAACCCCTAAACGGCCGCGGTCCCCGCGCACTCGATCGCCGCGGGGACTCCCGCGATCGTCTCACGGAGCGGCTGAACGGGGAAATGCCGAGATAAACAGCATCTCCCTGTTCTGCCTAGCAACTAGTGACGCCGATCTCTGCTCCCTGTGATTGGAGCAGAGATCAGCATACACTAGCTGACAGCCACGCCCCCCCACTTTACACAACATGTTTAATTGAACACAAAGAACCAAAGACATAATGCTCTTTTATTATAGTTCTGATTTTATTTAAAGAGGAGGTCCGGTTAAAAAAAAAAATAATTAAAAAGTCAGCAGCTACAAACACTGTAGCTGCTGACTTTTAATAAAAAAACAAAACAACTTTCAGCGCTAAAAAAACAGTCAATAAAAAATTGGATATCTGGATAATAACTGGAATAGGACCCAGGCTGCTGTTTAACTTCAGGAGCAAAGTTTATACAAGTTATCTACAAAAAACAGCGCTCAATGGGAAAACGTTTGTTTATTTCAACATCTGCCAATCAGAATGGTAAAAAAAGAGAACAGGACAAAGTGCAATTCCATCCTGTTCATACCATATAAAACGAAAATGGTAAAAACAATCAACAAGTAAAAACAAATGTACAGGTCCTGAAAGTAAGGGGTTAACCACACTGCTAAAGAGTGTTCAGTCCGGTCTACTCGTGGAAAGATGTAGCTGATGGTGGCAGGGGAGGCCGCTAATCTCTGTCAGTTTTGTATGATAAACTGCTGCAGCCAGAAGATACGCTGGTATACCCCGCTCGGCTATGTCTCCATACAATCGCTTCAATCACACGTCCTGGCCAGTGGACTGAGAGAGTTTGATAAAGTTTGATAAAGCGCATGTGCGCGAAACATGTAGGCCACGGTCGCCATGACAACCCTACACTGTGTGCGTACCACCTCTCTCATCTGATAATCAGCGGAGAGCTTCCGCATCCGGGTCCCGTGACGTTCTCCCCTCCGCTCTCTCAGTCCACTGGCCAGGACGTGTGATTGAAGCGATTGTATGGAGACATAGCCGAGCGGGGTATACCAGCGTATCTTCTGGCTGCAGCAGTTTATCATACAAAACTGACAGAGATTAGCGGCCCCCCCTGCCACCATCAGCTACAACTTTTCCACGAGTAGACCGGACTGAACACTCTTTAGCAGTGTGGTTAACCCCTTACCTTCAGGACCTGAGGTGGTACTGTACATTTGTTTTTACTTGTTTATTGTTTTTACCATTTTTGTTTTATATGGTATGAACAGGATTGGATTGCACTTTGTCCTGTTCTCTTTTTTTACCATTCTGGATTGTCAGATATTGAAATAAACAAACGTTTTCCCATTGAGCGCTGTTTTTTGTAGATAGCTGACTTTTAATAAGCACACTTATCTGTCCAGGGTGCCCGCGATGTCGGCCGCCCGAGGCCGATTCATCCATCAGATCGGGTCCCAGAGCCTCCATTCAAAGTAAGGGAAACAGGCAGTGGAGCCTTGCGGCTTCACTGCCCGTTTCCTACTGCGCATGCGCGAGTGGCGTGGCGCTTTGTGAATGGCCGGCTGTGTTTTGGGACACACACAGTTCCAGTAGAACACACCGCGCCACCTTCCCCAGAAGCCAACGTGAGGAAGAGAAGACTGAAGATCACTGCGGTGTAGGAAGTGGCAGATTAGGACGATCTGCCTAGCAACAGCCATTTCTGGTAAGTAAAACTTTTTTTTTCACATTTTTAGGAGCATTTTAATGTAATTTTTTTTTTTAGAGTGGCCCTCCGCTTTAACAAGTAAAAAAAAAATGGTACCCACTGTAACCAATCAAACAGTATGCTCTTCTGAGTAGGGCTGGAGCTTCGCTTTAAGATATTTAGACATAATTAAAAAATATATATATCCATTTAGGACTGCACTGCAGGTGGGCATGTGGATGAAAGCAATTTGCAAATATGGGTGGAACTTAAATAACACTTAACAATGGCTTGCTGAATGCATAGCTAAAAAAAGTGTCCCTGAAACTCTATTTGAAATGTTGGCAACTCTGCACTCTGTACATAACTCACTCCTGATCGCTGTACTCTATACGTAGCACAATCCTGGTATGCCCCTTTAAGACCCTTCCACTGTTAATGCAATTTGGTTACATTCACCATTTATTGTGGCGCATTCCCCCCCTCATGACAGGGGGCTTGGCTGTACCTAAACTCTGTACATCCATTAGCTGCAAGCCTTTCCATAACACAGGGGGAAGGGCAGGCAGTTGCAAATGGAGGGCAGAAATATTACAGCCAAGGGGAAGGGCATGAAGAAAAATAAGCAAAAATTAAGCAGCAAAAATTAAAAGGGTTGTAAAGGCAGAAGGTTTTTTATCTTAATGCATTCTCACAGCTTCATGTCTGAACGGATACACAGAGCTGCAGCTCGGCTCGGGTGCCCCCATAGCAAGCTGCTTGCTGTGGGGGCACTCGACAGGAGGGAAGGGCCAGGAGCAGCAAAGAGGGGCCTGAGAAGAGGAGGATCTGGGCTGCCCTGTGCAAATCCACAACACAGAGCAGGTAAGTACAACATATTTATTGTTAAAAAATAAAAATAAAAAAAATAAAACAAGACTTTACAACTTTACAATCACTTTAATCAAAATTCTCCAAAATCAGGATCATAAAAGTTATAGCGTCTACAAAATAGGGAATAGATTTATGGCATTTTTATTATTATTATTATTATTATTTTTTTTACTAGTAATGGCGGCGATCTGCAATTTTTATCAGGACTGTGACATTACGGCGGACCGATCGGACACTTTTTGGGACATTGACATTTATACAGCGATCAATGCTATAAAAATGCACCAATTACTGTGTAAATGTCAACTGGCAGGGAATGGGTTATTACTAGGGGGCGATCAAGGGGTTAAGTTTGTTCCCTATGTGTGTTTCTAACTGTGAGGGGATGGGACTGACTAGAGAAGGAGCCAGATCGTTGTTCCTACTTAGTAGGAACACACGATCTGTCTCTCCTCCCCTGTCAGAACAGGGATTTGTGTGTTTACACACACAAATCCCTGTTCTGGCTCTCGTGCCCACGATCACGGGTGTCCGTCAACGATCGCGCCCCGCCGGTCACATGCATCGGGTCCCCACACCATGCAGTGGGCATGCACCCGCCTGCTACAGCTCTTAATGGAGCTGCCGTATATATACGGCGATTCACGCAGGCGAGCCAGACTGCCGCCGTATATGTATGGGAGTCGGTCAGGAAGTGGTTAAGCAGACTGAGATATCTCACTCAAGTGACACTCTATAGTATTTATTTCTGGTCTTCCCTCAGCTGCTACATAAAAGGTTATGTATGGTGGTGAGGGGAAGGATAGAGGAGCTTGGCCAGCACATACAATAATTAGACACTCCCAGAAGAGAAGAGGACTATGCTGGGCAAAGGAAGGATTTGTGCTAGGGAACATACAAAGATGATGTCTGGGCATTGTGAGCCTTTATTTTATAATTTTTTTAAGAGTTATATTCTATATGCTTTTACATATTTTCTTTTATGCTGTCTCATGTATAGCACCCTCAAAGGTAGGTGGTAGGAAAGTTAGGTACGTTTTAGGGTAGTTTCACACTGAGGCGATTTAAAGGCGATTTAGCGCTAAAAATAGCGCCTGCAAAGTGCCTGTAAAGCACCTCTTCTGTCACTCCACTGTGAAAGCCCGAGTGCATTCATACTGGAGCGGTGTGCTTGCGGAACGTTAAAAAAAAGTCCTGCAAGCAGCATCTTTGGGGCGCTTTAGGAGCGGTGTATACAGGGCAGGACTTACCATTGGGCTTGACTGGGCTCAAGCCCATGGGCCCCGCCCAATAGGGGGCCCCGCCGAGATACATAGCCGAGTGTACTCGGCTCGGCTCCGCTCACAGTCACGCCCAGTCCCGCCCTATGATGGACAGGGACTGGGCGCGACTGTGAGCCGAGTACTCTTGGCTACTCTCGGCTCCGCTCGGGACTGCGAGAGGAGCCGAGAGCCACCGAGAGGACCCGAGAGACGCTGAGAGGACCCGAAAGACGCTGAGAGACGCCGAGACCTGCCGAGAGCCGCCGAGAGGACCCGGCGCCATTTGTAAACTTCAAGACTGCAATGACAAGGCTGCAAATGACACTGGGGCAAGGCTTTAAATGACAAGGCTACACTGACAAGGCTGCAATGACACTGGGCAAGGCTGCAGATGGACACTGATAAGGCTGCAGATGGACACTGATAAGGCTGCAGATGGACACTGATAAGGCTGCATTGATGGGCATTTAAATGTAAGTTTTTTTCCTTAAACTTCCCTCCTAAACTTGGGGTGCGTGTTATACGTCGGCGCAAGTTATACGCCGATAAATACGGTAAATGTATAGAAGTTAGGGCCCGAAAGTGACTCAAACCCAGGGGCCCCCACCACCCTAAGTCCTGCCCTGGGTGTATACATATAGTTTGGCTCGGTGAGCTGCAATTGTTTAGTTAGGCCTGATCTGTGTGCTCTGCTGCTGCTAGTCATCTGGATAGCTCTCTCTGTATCTATGCAACTTGAGAAGTTTCTGGATGATAGGTGTGGAGCTAAGCAGATAACAGCATGGATATTGATACAGCATTGGCCTATCCCAAAGAGGTAGGCTCTGAATGCAGGCTGTGAGTATTTTTTTTCTTAGAGCACACAGAGCTCTGGGTCTTGTCCCAGAGTGGAGGAGTA
Organism: Lithobates sylvaticus; assembly: GCA_028564925.1. NCBI lineage: Eukaryota > Metazoa > Chordata > Amphibia > Anura > Ranidae > Lithobates > Lithobates sylvaticus. The sequence goes on along the minus strand of CM053027.1, from coordinate 87,693,517 downwards.
CAGCCTGAGGTGGCATGCTGCCCTTTCAGCCACAGGCTGCCATATGCATGCCTAGGGGAGGCGACCTGAGGGAGAAATGCAGAGACCTGGGTGTTTAGAAGAAGCTCACTTAGGGGAGCTGTCTGCCACAGATCTGTCTAAGATCACTGGAGGGCATCACTTGGAAGATTAGAGGGAGGCATCCATCTGTCCTTGGGCCCTGTGAGTACAGACATTGATGGATATTTGGGACCTTGTAGCTATCCCTTGGGTGCCTAGTTATAGTCAGCTGTGGGTCTTTAAAAGGAGACACTGGCTGGTGTCCTGAAGAGCTCTGTCCAGACACTTTACTACTTAAAGAGACTTTGCTCTACTGGTTCTTCATTTTCTACTTAAGCTAAAAGGGAGATTAAGTCCTCTGTTGTACATAGTTCTAATTTTTGGAATATTCCATAACTTCCCTCACCCCTATCCAAGTTCTCTAAAAATAAATAAACAACGAAAACAACATCTTCTAAACTGGGTTTTGGAGAAAGAGTGAATGAACCTGTTGTGTGCTACGGGGTTGAAGTTGGGTAGACCTGGACAGTAATTCCTGTGGCTCCTATGGGATTAATGCTACACATGATTTTGTTATAGAATTTTATATAGAAGTTTGTACATGCTCCCTCTAATGAAAATTATTCTGGGAAATCTGCTAGACTGTCCTGTTTAATAACTGCTGAAAAACTCACTTAGCCTTATAAAGAGTCTACTGCTTTCATTCAAGTGTTACTGTAGAAGATCTGTGAAAGAATGGTGTTGCTAGACCCCAGTGCCCAGGGAAGATGTCCCAGGTCTTCTAAATCATTAAAGCCCATCTCCAGGGAAAAGAAAAATGTTCCTTTGCAGTGATACTGTCCCTTCAGTACAAGGGTTAATTGTTTGTTTAGATCTAAAGGGCCTCAAAAAGCCGTTTATCTTAGTTGATCCTCCACACCCCTGTTAGCCGATGCTCTTCTCCTCATGCTCCAGCAGTGCACTGTACTATTCCTTGGTGTCCTTACATCTGATGCAGTGCTATGGGCTCTACAGGACCTGTGAATGCCAGAGCATAGGGAAGAACAGGCTGTGGGGATGAGTCTTACAGCCTTGAGGGAGCCCTTGAAGTGTGTGGTAGGCTAACTACAAGGGAGTAGGCATGTGTAATTTGTTTCGTTTTTTTTTTCGTTTTTCGTTTCTTTTCGTTATTTTCGTTCATTCGTTTTCGTACGAATGAACGAATCGTTCGAATCGTACGAATCCGAATAACGAATCGTTCGAATCGTACGAATCTGATTAACGAATCATTCAAATCGAACGAATCCGAAAAACAACGAAAATCCGAAAAAAACTAATTAAAAACAACGAATGTACTAATGAAGAAAATCCGAAAAACGAAAACGAACGAAAAAATTCGTACATTCGTAACTTTTTTTTTTTGTTGAATTGGTCATTTTCCGTGTCCCTTACAATGGTGCTGCTAAATGTGCTTCGAATGGATTGAACAAAAAAATTCGTACATTCGTAATTTTTTTTTTAATTCGTAACTTTTTTTTTAGATTCGTAACTTTTTTTTTTTTTTTTTAGATTTGTAATTTTCCGTGTCTCTATTGAACAAAAAAATTTATTTTTTCGATTCGTAAACTATTAAAATGTAATAATAGCATACACATTACATAAAATTATGAATTATGCTCCGATTACGAATCTACGAATGTTACGAATGTACGAATAAATACGAATGCGTCCGAAAATTTAACTAACGAAAAAACGAATCAACGAAAAAATAACTCTTACGAATGTACGAATCGTTACGAATACGAACACCGACGACTTACGAATGTACGAATCGTTACGAATCCGAACACCGACGACTTACGAATGTACGAATCGTTATGAATCAATGGAAACTAAAAAACGAAACGAAAAAAAACGAAAAAAAAACGTTTTTTTTTCGAAAACGAAAAAAAAACAAAACGAAAATAAACACATTTTTTTGTTGTGCACATGTCTACAAGGGAGCAGTTTTGCTTTCCCTGGAGTTCAACTTTAATTAAACAAGAGAATCTGGCATATTTTGCTGGGTTTCCTTATTTACCTGTATTTCCCAATTAATATTTCATTTCCACTTAACAGATTACTACCTACTGATTAACAAAAAGATAATACATTCTCTGCACAATGCACTTTTGGAACACTATGTAGTTTATGTAATTTTGAATTAATTTATCCCTTCTTTTTATCAAGCTAGAAAAGCACGATCATTTATTCGATATAGTGATTTAAGTCATTGCACTTATGATATTATCATGGCTATTTAAGGTAAAATATATTTTTTTTTTTTTTTTTTTTTTTTATATTGGACCGTGATCTGTATTTTACTAGTGAAATGCATTTACAATGATCAACTTATTTCTGTATGGCTGAATTGGGATTCTCTTGTTACTGTATGCGTCTCCAGTGTGAAGATTTTGCAGCACTTCCTGTCCTCACAACTGACACAACAGAAAATTTCTACCCTTGGTTTTATTACTCTGGAGTAAGTTAGCAATAAATACTATTAATTGCAAAGCTTAACAAGGGGAAAAAAGGTAATGTACTATCTTTTTTTTTTTCTTTCTTTTTTTACCATTACATTTAAAAAGGTCAGTTAATTCTTAGTTTTGTAAATGTATTAATATTTTAAAAACCTTGTTACTGTGTATAGTTTGTAACTACATATGCACATGAGAGCAGACATATTTAGTCATTACATATGCAGGTTATGACCAATTCCTGTTTTATGTCTTCAGTCCCTGACCACGTCTTCTAATATGTCCTCTGTATCTGATCATCTCCTATAACATGTTTGCAGTTTCTGATCATCTCCTGTTGTATGTCCTTGGTCTAAGACCATCTCCTGTGATATGTCCTTGGTCTTTGACCCTGTTCTGTAGTATGTCTGCAGTCTCTGATTTTCTCTTGTAGTATACCCTCAGTAACTGACCATCTTCTGTTGTGTGTCTTCAGTCTCTGACCATTTCCTATAATACTGTATGTCCTCAGTCGCTGACCATCTCTTATAGTACATGTGTAGTCCCTGACCATCTCCTGTTGTATGTCTTCAGTCTCTGACTATCTTCTATAATAGGTCTTCCATCTCTGACTATCTCTTATGCCACGTACACACGACCGGACTTTTCGGCGGAGTTCCGACGGAGTTCGGAATTAAACACATTTTTTTGTTGTGCACATGTCTACAAGGGAGCAGTTTTGCTTTCCCTGGAGTTCAACTTTAATTAAACAAGAGAATCTGGCATATTTTGCTGGCGGAGAGTTGCACTTATGATATTATCATGGCTATTTAAGGTAAAATATATATTTTTTTTTTTTTTTTTTTATATTGGACCGTGATCTGTATTTTACTAGTGAAATGCATTTACAATGATCAACTTATTTCTGTATGGCTGAATTGGGATTCTCTTGTTACTGTATGCGTCTCCAGTGTGAAGATTTTGCAGCACTTCCTGTCCTCACAACTGACACAACAGAAAATTTCTACCCTTGGTTTTATTACTCTGGAGTAAGTTAGCAATAAATACTATTAATTGCAAAGCTTAACAAGGGGAAAAAAGGTAATGTACTATCTTTTTTTTTTCTTTCTTTTTTTACCATTACATTTAAAAAGGTCAGTTAATTCTTAGTTTTGTAAATGTATTAATATTTTAAAAACCTTGTTACTGTGTATAGTTTGTAACTACATATGCACATGAGAGCAGACATATTTAGTCATTACATATGCAGGTTATGACCAATTCCTGTTTTATGTCTTCAGTCCCTGACCACGTCTTCTAATATGTCCTCTGTATCTGATCATCTCCTATAACATGTTTGCAGTTTCTGATCATCTCCTGTTGTATGTCCTTGGTCTAAGACCATCTCCTGTGATATGTCCTTGGTCTTTGACCCTGTTCTGTAGTATGTCTGCAGTCTCTGATTTTCTCTTGTAGTATACCCTCAGTAACTGACCATCTTCTGTTGTGTGTCTTCAGTCTCTGACCATTTCCTATAATACTGTATGTCCTCAGTCGCTGACCATCTCTTATAGTACATGTGTAGTCCCTGACCATCTCCTGTTGTATGTCTTCAGTCTCTGACTATCTTCTATAATAGGTCTTCCATCTCTGACTATCTCTTATGCCACGTACACACGACCGGACTTTCCGTCGGAATTAACTCTGACGGACTTTCCGACTGACTTTTCGGCGGAGTTCCGACGGAGTTCCACTGAAACGGACTTGCCTACACACGATCACACCAAAGTCCGATCGTTTAACGCAATGATGTACCATGGGACTAGAAAAAGGAAGTTCAATAGCCAGTAGCCAATAGCTGTCCATGCGTCGTTGTTGGTCTGTCAGACCTGCATACAGACGAGCAGTTTTCTCGATAGGAACTGGTGCCGGCGGAGTTTCGGCAGAAAGATTTGAAACATGTTCTATTTCTAAAGTCCGTCAAGAATTTTAGAAAGAAAAAGTCAGATGAAGCCCACACACGATTCCGTCTGAACTTTTCTGCTGGAAAGTCTGGTCGTGTGTACAGGGCATTATAGTATTTTGTCAGTCTCTTACCATCTCCTATAGTATGCCTGCAGTCTCAAACCGTCTCCTGTAGTATGTCTGTAGCCGTATGTTTTCAGTCTCTAAACATCTCCCACAATAGGTCCTCTCTCTCTGACCATTGTTTATTGTATATCTGCAGTCTCTGACCAACTTCTTTGTTATATCCTCAGTGTCTGACCGTCTCCTGTAGTAGGTCTGCAGTCTCTGACAGTCTCCTGTAGAAATACATATTCAGAATATTATGCATGCTCCTTGGTGACGTCAAGGTGCCTAAATCTAAATCTAGTAACTTCACCACTGTTGTAGAAAAATAAGGAAAGATTAGGAATGACAAGTAGCATATATTCTCGGGCAGGCTCACCTATATCACAAACACAAAGGAGAAGATCTTCAGACTGGCCTCCCAGATAGAAAGGAATCCTGCCTTGCCCCACTCCACCTAAAAATGAGAAATCCCTTGTTTTTTTAAGCCCCTCTGTATGCTTATCAGTAAAACTGTTTTCACGGGGCAACATCTGCTGATATACTTGTGTCCTTACAATCTGCTTACATTCACACAACAAACAAAAAATAATTAAAAAAGCATGCTGAGGTAAGTAAAACATCACTCACAGTTTCCATTTTGCAGATTTGCACGCCTTTTTTCTTCAGATTTCATTTTTGCTTTAATATACCACTGGCACCTTGGGGAAAAAAACATAGTTATAACTATACGCTTGTTTACAAGGAAGCATTTCAGCAAAAATACCTTGTTTCTCAAATTATCAATGTATCAGTTGGAAGAATTAATCCTGTTTCCCATGGCAATGGTTTATATGTTCCATACTGTACTAAGGCAAAGAGGTACAGAGTCTGATTGACTGTTGTAGACAACAAGAAAGACTAGTAGTAACTCTTCCAACAAAATTACAAATATCACCCTTGTGCCTTTGCCATTATATGTATATCAATACAGGATTAACAAAAGCAATAAAGATTCATAACACCCAGGCATGTGAAAGGCTCTATTAGTTATTGAGTAAAGTGTAAGAATATTGCATTTCCATAGTTTAAATTACATCTATACCTTTACATAACTGTGCCCCCTCTCACCCTACCCATACTGTAGAAACCCTTGTTTTTTTCAGATCAGACAATTACCTCCTCAGCTTTTAGCTTATAGCAGCTCCAGTCCCCTTCACTTATAGCCAACAAGCCACCACATACTATGCATAGATGTCAGTTCTTCCATGGGACCAATTGGAGCTATGTAAAAACTGCCACAGCTTGTTAGTTTGGTGATCAAGGCTAGAGGTGCCCGAGCCAATATAAGCCACACCTAATTGAGGAGGTCACCATCTGATCTGGGTATCTAGTAGAGGTGTATATGGAATGTGAAGGGTGAGGGGGGAGCTAGGACACATTTATGTAAAGGTACACTTGGTTTTACTGAACTTTGACTGAACACTAGTGTACTATTGATCTTCTGCAGCTTGCTGCCCCCTGACTAGGCTGTCAGCTTCCTCAGGTTCTTAAGGCTCTGAATTTGAGCCTGCTTTAATGCAAACAATTGTCCCATGCTCTGAGCACTACCATCTGTAGCACTCAGAGAGGTAGGTTGCATAGCACAAAATTATTTGACAAGAGGGAACACTGCAGACCAGAATACAGTGGAAGTATACAAAATCTGTCAGCAAGCTAACTGCGTTGTTTCCTGGTTAACGCTACCAGTTTACTTTTAGCATTGTTTCCACAAATTGCCCTTAAAGTCCAGCTCAGATTGTCCTTTTGTCTTGAATTTGGAAAGTTTTAAGCAACAATTTATTGTAATCGTGGAACTAATTTAGTGGACTGTGACAAAGGTAGATTGGAGTTAAGCAATATTTACACATAATCACCTAACCTTGCTGTTACCAAAATCCTAGGCCAAGTTCTTTCAAATCTTATAAATGTATAATTTTTGCATGGGCTAAACCATAGTAAACCTATCGTGTAGAAATGTATAAACAGAGGTTACCTTTAGTGAAAACAACACATCAAAATGATCAGTTGATGGAGAAATAGTCTGCTAAAGTTATATGCAATTCTTTACTTCTCCACTAAATGTCAATTTCCACCCAAATCTTTTTCACCTTTAAAGGATTTCAATTTTTTTAATTTTTTTTTTTTTTAAGGGATAGGTATCTTTGTGGGGTGAGTATATCGGAATACCAGGCAAATATCCTAATATATAGATTGAATTTTCTGCATGGAGTTCAGCTTTAGTGTGTATCTTTTCTTTTGTCCATGTAGATCAGTGCAACAGATTCACTTAAATACAGCCCTCACAGACGCTTATACTTTGCTTCCCTGCCACTCCATCCATTTGAGTTCAAACAAAGTCTCACCTAAGCCATAAGTTGCTTGAGTCATAGCTTATGCAGGGCTATGGGGTTCAGTGTGGCAGAGTTGATTGACTCATGATTGTCACCTGCTCCTCCATTCTCAGAATATGAATAATCTCAGAAATATTTGGTATTTCCTATGACTTCCAACACTCAATAATTTGAAAAATGAGAATACAATTTACCAAAAGCATACTCAGATACAATGTTGGATGTACCCTGTCTGATTAGCTCACCTCCCCCCAAAAGCCTTTGGAAAGATTAGTTCTTAGCCTTGCTGCTTATAAAGGCCATTAGACCTCATTCCCACAGCCATAAAAAGACCTGCTTTTTTACTTTTGGATCTTAATGCAGCTGTATTGTTTTCAATGGAGACATTCACGCAGGTGCGTCAACATGCACTGTGTTCAGTCCATAACACAAAATCAAAAAATCTGCATCTGAGGACATGCATATACATGTGTATCATTGGAAAAAAGAACAGGACAATTTTACACATAAAAAAATGTATGTAATTATTGATCATTTATGCTGGAACTTTTGTTCCCTGCCTAATGATCAGTAACATTTTTACAGCTGTGTTACAGCTATGTGAATGAAGCATATTAAAGGTGTTATACTCTTGATACGAAATTCTTTATTTTAATACATTATTTGAAATAAATACTAAAAGTACTAAACACTATTGCTTTTTTATGTGCCCTTTTCGCAACACCCAAAATGTGCTCCATGGATGAGTGTTTTGGAGTACCCCCCTCCCCTCCCTCTCTTCTAGCTAGTTTTACAAGCAATACATTACAAATAATCCTCCTAGATTGTTTATTGGAACCAGGGTGACTGGATTGTAGATTGGGTGGCTGGTGGCCTCTGTACTGCTTGGGAAAGAACCAGTTAAAATCAGTGGCCCCTGTGGGGGTAGAACTACATGTGGGTGCTCTTTTGGGGATCGCTGCCGCTATCAATAGAAACTGGCAGAGGATCAAGAAGTGGGATACCGTGTGGACTGTCCGCTGCATTGATGTACAGGAAAGGGCTATTGGGATACTCAACTGCTGCAGACAATGAGCTTTGTCTGGGAAATTGACTGTCAGTGTGATGGTCATTTCTAATTAGGCAGTAAAGATTTAACAGTTGCAGCAGGAAAGATGCACTAAGCGTAAGGCTGTGGATACCAGAATGACCAGAAGGGAAGCAGAGTTACCATGGGTGTGCAGAAGGAGAAAGGTTTGGAGACTGCACATGAGAGAAAGCCCTAAAATGCCACGCATAGTTTTTTTTTGGGTGCCTTGGAGTACAGAGCGATAAAAGTGTGACACTGGGACGCATGGATTGGCTGGCTGAAGTTCAGGAGCTGATGACAGATATGAATGTGAGGCTGGTGTACCAAAGATGCTTTGCCTTGGGCACCATATGGGGTTCCAAACACCTGTGTTTAGTTAACGGCAACTGTCGGAAGCATATGGCAGTAATAAAAGCCTGGGGTTACTGTGGAGAACCCCTGGAGAAGCCCTTAGTTCCCAGGTCTTTTGGTGTCTTCTGACAAACTGCTGGGTACAGCAATCCCTCTCAGTGTTCCATGTTGGTCGTGGCATCTCCAGGAGCATGCCCCAGACCCTGGCCTTCCCCTTCTATTTATATCCCAGGGTAAATAGGCAGGGCCCAAAAAGCCTGGGAACTGAGGTGCTGGCAGTTAACCCTCCGTCTCTCGCCTGGGCAAGTCAACTCCCTAACTAATATACTGTAGGCAACCTACCTACATTTTGCTAATTGACTGATGTCTAAATTGGCCCTTGTATGTGTTATTTATGTGAGCTAGGGGCATTAGCTTGCCCTTGAGAGCAGGGACTGGTGATAATGTACATTGTGTAGAGCACTGCATACATTGCTGGTGCTATATAAATACCTGTGATAAAAATAAAAATAAGATGCAATGTGTGAAACCATGATGTAGTTCACGGGGTGCTGTTCATAAACACACTTTGTTGTGGGTATCGTGTACTGGGCTGCTAGTTAGCTGTTTTCACATTACAAGGGAGAGACGGAAATGCATAATTTCATCATAGTCAATGATTTCACCAGCTTATTATAACAATATTCCCCTTTTTTATTTGATCTGCATTCAGTATGTTAAATCTTCCTCCGGTGTCTCTGCTGGATAAAAGAAGCAGCTGGGTGAGTCAGTCTACCAGAGTCAGTTGCAGGTGAATGCAGTATATAAAGCCTTTTCTAGATATTGATGTAACTTCATAAATGGATGAATATTACCTACTGTTTGCTGACTGATAACATTTGCTCAGAATTTCCACCCCGGATTATGAGACTCTATCCTCCTTATATTAATTATGCTGAGTAGTTTGCTAAGCTCCCAAACCAATACTGAACGTATAATAAACAGTCACAGCATTGCTAGCACTAAGCAAAAGCATATTAGGCAGATTTTCTCTCTCAAGTGTGCAATAACGCCTGTCAGGAGCACCATTGAGAATGTGACAAGCGTTTTATACTTTAATTACAGTGTTTCCAGGTAAATTACTGCACATCCTCACAAAGAATTTATTCTGCTAGACATTAATTTCTTAGCCAGAGGAATTTTGAAGACGGATAGTATGGGCACACTTATATAGAATGGCATATCACAATATATAAACTCAACTATCTCTCCATATTGTGGTTTCCTGGTATAGGTCAAATTAGGTTACATGTAGGTCTACATGTGGCATGCAGTGTGGTATGGAATATGAGCTTTTCCTTTAGCTTCTGTACCAATACAAGGTAAACTTAAAGCATGCAATACGGTTGATTTATTAAAATGCAGATGGGCTGTTTACTATGCAAGGAAATGTTCACTTTACATTTTTACTTGTGCAGACGCTGTAGATCTAAAGGGATGATCTGGAATGAGTGTAAGCTCTGCTGATTTTATCATCCAATCATGCGCAAGCTAAAATTATGTTTTTTATTTCCTTGCATGTCTCCCTCAGATCTACAGCAACTGCACTTCCAAGTGCACTGCAAAGTGGATTTTCCTTTAGTAAATAACCCCCAATGTGTTATATACACTTTTCTTGTAACATCTATAATAGGTGAGCCTAACCCCCGCAATAGGGTTGATTTATTAAAAGGCGAATAGGCTGTTCACTATGAATGTGAATTTTTACTTAGCAAGGGAATTTTTACTTGGCTCAGTGAATGTGGTAAAAATTCACTTTGTAAAAAACTGCTTGCACATGATTGGGTGATGGAAGTCAACAGAGCTTCACTTCATTCTCTATTCTCTCTAAGCTAAGAGAAAATTCCATTGCAAAGTGAACATTCTATTTGCCTTTAGTAAATCAACCCCAACAAATAAATATATCTGGCACTACATTCATCACAGGCAGACAATGGGGGTTATTTACGAAAGGCAAATCCACTTTGCACTACAAGTGCACCTGTAAGTGCATTGAAAGTGCACTTGGAAGTGCAGTCGCTGTAGATCTGAGGGGTAGACCTGAAATGAGGGGAATCTCTGCTGATTTTATCATCCAATCACGTGCAAGCTAAAATGCTGTTTTGTATTTTCCTTGCATGTCCCCCTCAGATCTAGAGCGACTGCACTTCCAAGTGCACTTGTAGTGCAAAGTGGATTTGTCTTTCGTAAATAACCCCCAATATACCTAAGACTATCAGAAATAAAAACCTTGTTAACCACTTCAGCCCCGGACCATTTGGCAGCCAAAGGACCAGAGGTCTTTTTTCAATTTCGCACTGCACTACTTTAACTGGTAATTGCGCGGTCATGCAATTTTGTAACCAAACGAAATTTGCGTCCTTTTCTTCCCACAAATAGAGCTTTCTTTTGATGGTATTTGATTGCCTCTGTGATTTTTATTTTTTGCGATATAAACGGAAAAAGAGCGAAAATTTTGAAAAAAAAAGAGATTTTCTACTTTTTGTTATAAAAAAAATCTAATAAACTCAATTTTAGTCAAACATTGGGCCAAAATGTATTCAGCCACATGTCTTTAGTAAAAAAAATGCCAATAAGCGTATATTTATTGGTTTGCGCAAAAGTTATAGCGTCTACAAACTAGAGTACATTTTCTGGAATTTACACCGCTTTTAATTTATGACTGCCTATTTCATTTCTTGAGGTGCTAAAATGGCAAATGACCCCATTTTGGAAAGTAGACACCCCAAGCTTTTTGAGAGGCATGTTGAGCCCATTGAATATTTTTTTTTTTTAGTCCCAAGTGATTGAATAAAGACAAAAATAAAAAAGATTTTTTTTTTTTTCAAAAAGTTGTCACTAAATGATATATTGCTCACACATGCCATAGTTATATGTGGAATTGCACCCCAAAATACATTTTGCTGCTTCTCCTGAGTATGGGGATACCACATGTGTGGCACTTTTTGGGAGCCTAGCCGCGTACGGGGCCCCGAAACCCAAGCACCGCCTTCAGGATTTCAAAGGGTGCAAATTTTTGATTTCACTCCTCACTACCTATCACCGTTTCGAAGGCCATAAAATGCCAAAATAGCACAAAACCCCCCCAAATGACCCCATTTTGGAAATAGACACCCCAAGCTATTTGTTGAGAGGCATGGTGAGTATTTTACAGCTCTCATTTGTTTTTGAAAATGAAGAAAGTAAAGAAAAAAAACATTTTTTTTTTTTTTTTTCAATTTTCAAAACTTTGTGACAAAAAGCGAGATCTGCAAAAACTCACCATACCTCTCAGCAAATAGCTTGGGGTTTCTACTTTCCAAAATGGGGTCTTTTTGGGGGTTTTTATGCCATCTGGGCATTCCATGGCCTCCGAAACTGTGATTGGCAGTGAGAAGTGAAATAAAAAAATTACACCCTTAGAATGCCTGAAGGCGGTGATTGGTTTTTGGGGTTCCGTACGCAGCTAGGCTCCCAAAAAGTCCCACACATGTGGTATCCCCGTCTCAGGAGAAGCAACAGAATGTATTTTGGGGTGTATTTCCACATATGCCATGACATGTTTGAGCAATATATCATTTAGTGACAAATTTTTGTAAAAAAAATATATATATTTTTTTTTTTTTCATTATTCAATCTCTTGGGAAAAAAAAAAAAAATATTTAATGGGCTCAAGATTGCTCTCATCAAATAGCTTGGGGTGTCTACTTTCCAAAATGGGGTCATTTGGGGGGGGTTTGAACTGTCCTGGCATTTTATGCACAACATTTAGAAGCCTATGTCACACGTCACCCACTCTTCTAACCACTTGTAGACAAAGCCCTTTCTGACACTTTTTGTTTACATGAAAACATATTTTTTTTTTTGCAAGAAAATTACGTTGAACCCCCAAACACTATATATAATGTTAAAGCAAAGGCCCTACAGATTAAAATGGTGGGTGTTGCATTTTTTTTTCCACACAGTATTTGCGCAGCGATTTTTCAAACGCATTTTTTGTGGAAAAAATACACTTTTTTTTTATTTTAATGCACTAAAACACACTATATTGCTCAAATTTTTGATGAAATAAAAAATATGATCTTAGGCCGAGTACATGGATACCAAACACGACATGCTTTAAAATTGCGCACAAACACGCAGTGGCGACAAACTACATACATTTTTAAAAGCCTTTAAAAGCCTTTACATGATACCACATTAGATTCACGGAGGAGGTCTACTGCTAAAATTACTGCCCTCGATCTGACCTTCGCGGTGATACCTCACATGCATGGTGCAATTGCTGTTTACATATGACGCCAGACCAACGCTTGTGTACGCCTTTGCGCAAGAGAAGGGGGGGCAGGGGTGCTTTTTTTTATTTTTTTTTTATTTATTTAGCTTTTTTATTTTATTTTTAAACTGTTCCTTCCATTTTTTTTCTTTGTTATGATTTTTATTGTTATCTCAGGGAATGTAAATATCCCCTATGATAGCAATAGGCAGTGACAGGTACTCTTTTTTTGAAAAAATTGGGGTCTATTAGACCCTAGATCTTTCCTCTGCCCTCAAAGCATCTGACCACACCAAGATTGGTGTGATAAAATGCTTTCCCAATTTCCCCATGGCGCGGTTTATATCCGGGAGGGGGGACATTCCCTCCCACTGCTTGTAAAAGCAGTCTAGAGGCTAATTACCCGCTAGAATTGCTTTTACATGAAAGCCGATCACTGGCTGAAAAGAATGATACCAAGATGATACCTAAACCTGCAGGCATCATTCTGGTATAACCATTCAAAGTCCAGCAACATACTGGACATATATTGTAATCTTTTTTTTTTCATGCAGCCTCTTGGCTGAACGAAAAAAAGAGATTGATTGGTGGGTATGCCCACCATTAGAATACCTCCCTTCATCCACCCACTTCTAATGATGGGCATACATGCACCATTTATATATGCCGATGCATGGGGGCATCCTCCCGCAAAAGTTATGCCGTGTACACACGGTCGGAATTTCGACCGTATGTACGTGGCATTAGGAGCCAATCGCTCCCCCCCCCCCCTGCTGCCCCCATGCTTCGGCATATATGCTCTTTTTTTTAACTGTGGTGGTGAAATCACCTCCTACAGCGTTGGAGTCGCGGCTTTATGTATCGTGGGAGCAAACGCTGTTGCTGTCAAGATAAATAAATCCGCGTTGCAACTGAATGGCGCACCTGAAAACAAAAAAAATGCTCAACACTAAAACACACAGTAAACAAAATTACATACCTGAAAAGCAAGCATGATAAAACATGATAAAACATAATAAAACATTGCAGAATAGAATGGAGTAAAAAAAGAGCAACAATAGAGAGAGAATAGAGTGAGAGAGAGAACAATAAAACGACAACTATTTTATTTTTTTTTATTTTTTTGAGATTCACAGGTAAAAAAGCTCCTGACTGAAGCGACTGAATCAAAACGCTACCACAAAAAAAATGTTAGCGATCGCAGGGATCAGGCCTGACTCTGCGAACGCTGCAGTTATGTGTGCTTAGTGTTTTGTAAGTGACAGTGATCGATCGATACTGCACTTGGGTGGGCTGGGCGGAGGGGGAAAACGCAGGTGCTAGCAGGTATCTGGGCTGATCCCGCTAACAATGCGTTTTTTTTTGGAACCCTAAACTGCTGGGACGCTAGTATAGATCTGATCAGATCAGATATTGATCTGTTCAGATACTGTGCCACTAAGGGAGGTGTATGCTTTGCGCGTGGGTGTTTGCGGTACTGGCACTAACCTGGGGCGACGCAGACCTTATTTGACCCTAAAACCTAATTGATATCACCCGCCGGGCGATCAGGGGGTTAAACCGTTATTGGGTAATAAATGGCGGGTGCCCTGACAGTATAAAAAACAAGCTAACTAACCAGCGTCACCCGTAACAGTAATACAAAAAAAAACTGGTTACCTAGCGACACTAATGCAGCGATCAGAAAAACGATCGCTTAGTGACACTGGCAAAAGGGGGTGAAAGGGTTAACTAGGGGCAATCAGGGGGTTAAAAACCTTTATTAGGTAATATATATGGGGGTACCTGACGCTATATAAAAACCTGACGGGGAACCTAAATAACGAAATAACTAACTGGCTAACCAGCGTCACCAGTGACAGTTATACAGTGATCACTGGTGAAAGGGTTAACTCTAGGGGCAATCAGGGGGTTAAAACCTTTATTTAGGTTGTAATATGGGGGTACCTGACCTATAAACCTATTTATGAACCTATATAAACATGGCGGTTACCTAAAAAAAAAAAATGGTTACCTAGCGACACTAATGCAGCGATCAGAAAAACGATCGCTTAGTGACACTGGCAAAAGGGGGTGAAAGGGTTAACTAGGGGCAATCAGGGGGTTAAAACCTTTATTAGGTAATATATGGGGGTACCTGACGCTATATAAAAACCTGACGGGGAACCTAAATAACGAAATAACTAACTGGCTAACCAGCGTCACCAGTGACAGTTATACAGTGATCACTGGTGAAAGGGTTAACTCTAGGGGCAATCAAGGGGTTAAAACCTTTATTTAGGTTGTAATATGGGGGTACCTGACCTATAAACCTATTTATGAACCTATATAAACATGGCGGTTACCTAAAAAAAAAAAAATGGTTACCTAGCGACAGCAGTGACACTAATACAGCGATCAGAAAAACGATCGCTTAGTGACACTGGCAAAAGGGGGTGAAAGGGTTACCTGGGGGGCAATCAGGGGGTTAAACCTTTATTAGGGGGGGGGGTAGGGGGCTACCTTGGACCTAAAACTAACTGCACTGACAGTTATTACAGTCACACTGACACTAAATGCAGTGATCAGTAAAAAAATGATCACTGCAATTAGTGACACTGTGACTGGGGGGGGAGGGGTGATCTGGGGGGTGATCTGGGGGGTGACAGGGGGGTGTTTTGTGTGCCTATGTGTACTGGTGTCAGTGTACTGTTGGTGCACTAACCTTTAGATGTTCACAGCTCGGCGTTCCGGTCACATAGACCGGCGCACCGAGCGTGACATCACTTCCTCTGCCTGTGTTTTGATTGACACAGACAGAGGAAGCATCTGATTCGCCAGGAGCGATCGCGAGGGGGTGGCCAGAAACCACTGGCCGTCCCCTCATCCCGGATCGCTCCTGAAGCGATCCCGACCGTCCCCGCCGGCCGGGGGGGGGTCCGATCGGACCCCCACCCGCCGGAAGAATGGCACGTACAGGTACGTGGTTCTGCCTGTACGTGCCATTCTGCCGACGTATATGTACATGGGGCGGTCGGGAAGTGGTTAATTAACCACTCACAAATGTATTTGAGGCATTATCTCTACAAAGGTGCTGCCATGTCTATTTTAGTAAAGATATCCACTTCAGAGACTCGACATCATACGCAGGTTGACGTACATTTATGTATAGAAAACGACTTGCTTTCAAACTCAGCTTAAGTATACAGAGGTTACATATATATGTAAAGCATTGTCTCAATGTAATTGTTTTTACATTGTTGCTGTGATTCATTAAACAACAGCCACTTCTTCAGGTATATGAATGCAATGTACTAGGACAGAGTTTACATAAATAATTCAGCTTTATATATTGACCACAAGCTAATTTCGGAGCACTGAAAAAAGGCCCCCTGCTGACCAGTGGTAATTTTGTTATGGGCCCCATATTCTGTAGTTAGGCCCCTGGGTGGCACAAAATCTTGAGTGTTGAGTAAATGCACTGCACATTTCCATTGTCATAAAAATAGGAAAAGTTGTATCAAAATTCCACTTTTCCTTTATTCTGGTTTTGCATGCAGTTTAGCATCAATGTGTCACACTAACCCCATTGCACAAAGATAGGATGTAATGTATGTAATATGCAAAATACTACAGAAATGGTACCATACAATGACTGCAAATGAATCTGTGACTGATATAACTAGGCCTTATGCCGCGTACACATGGCCGGACTTTGCATCGGGCAAATCTCCGTCGGCATTTCCAACGGAAAAATGTAAAACTGGCTCTATATCGAAGTCCGTCAGAAATGCCGACAGAAAAATGGCATACACATGGTCGGAATATCCGATGAAAAGCTCCCATCAGACTTTTTCTGCCGGAAAGTCCGACCATGTGTACGCGGCATTAGGATTCTAATACATACTTTTACTGATGTGGCGAGTCTGACCCCTTCCAGTTGGAGTCAGCAATTAGCATCCTCTTCAGTGGTCTTCTATCGAAATTTAAGGCGCAAACCACACAACAGCATTCGCTTTCCTCAGAATAACTACAACCTATTTGGCATATCTTTGGCATTACACCTTTCAACATGTTATTTGCAACGGTTGTGAAATGAATTCTGTTTGCTTCTGGCGGATAATCGCTTGGCGGATAAAGCAGCAGGTGCTTATCTCGCCCTGCCTCTCCAGTACGAATAGACTCATCAGAAAACTTGTGATGCGACAGTTCATCAAATTGCTAATTCCAAAGAGTTGAGCAAAACACATCTGTGAAGACCAATCCAAGCCCTTCAAAGTGGAATTTGTTTTAAATCCTGCCAGTAAATGGAGTATTTATTCACAATTTTCCTGCCTAGTGTTCATAGAATCATTTCCCATGAATGCCCCCTTATCAGTGTTCTTAAATGATACTTCAGATTGAATTTATATCTCGCCTGGCACATGACTGAGTCTTTTTATATTCAATGTGTCCCTAAGATACATCAGGACTGCTAATGTTCTATAATCACCCCACAAATAATGGACTAAATCAGGACTTTGATATATCATATATAATATGTTTGCATCTATTATACTTATTGATTTACCAAGAACAATCAGGAAGAGGGAATGTTTTGATTAGTACCGGAACTACAGGTAAATCAGAATAACAACAGTTTAATTGACTTCCTTTATTTGTTCATTATATGAAAATTTGGGTGCATATGTTTAATTTACATATAAAGCATCATTTTGAAGAATGATTATTCTGCATTGAAAAAAACAGAGAACAGGAGGATTTAAAAGTTTGCGAGCTCGGATGTTTTGTACTGAATCTATTTCATACTTTAGATCTCCAGTTCTCAGCCCTTGGTATATGTACTCCATTGGCCCTTCCATGCATTGAATACAATTTTTCCAGTCAGTTGACTTTTAGAAAATAATAGATAAAATGTACAAATTGTGAATTCAGGGTCTCCATGTTATGCCCCACATACATGTTTTGTGGCTACAAACACCCTCCTGCCTTCTTATGCAGAGTTGGACTTAGGTTGGCCATACACGGTTCAAATCTCGGTTGGTTCAGCAGGACTCAAACCATTAATGGACAGGTTGAATTTACCAAATTGAACAATCAATCAACTTGGGTACAACAAGTCTGCCAGATTCTCTTCCGAATATTGCTAGCAGCTGCTATAGCCGCTAGCAATAATCACTGTCTTTTCCCGGCAGGGGCAGGCAGGGGAAGCTGATTCCCCTGTCAGCACTGTTTGTGTTGATGGAGAAATCATGAAAATTTATTTCCTGCAACCTGTGGTGTATGGCCAGCCTTACTCCTCAATCTCCCCTATCTCAAATTAATTTTGATAATGAGCTTCTGAGCCTTGTACACGATCAGATTTTCCGATGGGAATTGTGTGCTGACAGACTGTTGGTGGAAAATCCTACCGTTTATACGCTCCATCGGACAATTGTTGTCGTATTTTCTGTGGGCAAATGTTGGATGGCAGGCTTTAAAATTTTCTGCAGACTGCGGTCTGTATTTTCCGATCGTGTGTACACAAGTCCGTCACACAGAAGTCCAAAGTACAAACACGCATGCTCAAAATCAATGCTCACCAAACACAACATTAGCAGAAGGTGCCCATAGGGTGGCGCTAAAGAGCTGAAAAGCCATGTAGTACGTCACTACGTTCGTGTTTGTTGGCTGACAATTGTGTGCAATTGTTTGTATATAGAATTTGTATGTATGCAAGACAAGTTCCTGGCCAACGCCCTTCGGACAAAAGTCTAATGTTTAGTCTGCGGAAAATCCAATCATGTGGTTTAAGAGGCATCTTTGCACTGTTTTGCAGCACAATTTGGAAAATATGATTTTTTTTTCTGTTCTATCGCACTGTGAGGTGTGTGAAGTAGTGCGATAATGCATCATACCACATTACAACATGCATTGAAAAAATATTGACAATGTACCCCTCGGCGGACCCTTGCTGTTTCAGGGGGTGTCAGTTGAGGGGAACATTGGTACACATCTGGTGGGAATGCCCAAGAATAAGGCCACTATGGGCAAAAATATTCTCCTTAATCACCAAGGTCACAAACTGTTCAGTTCCTAGGACTGCAGCTGTTGCACTCTTGAATGCTAACATTTCGGGCGTTTCCGGGCCCAAGCGAAGGTTGATTCACTTTATTCTATTGGGAGCCAAACTGACCGTTGCAAGGGCCTGGAGACACCCGAAGATTTCCTTCAAAGCAATAGTCAGTAAGATCTCATGGATAATGACCCAGGAGAAGCTAGCCAGTATACTACTGGATACCACTCAAAAATTTGAAGCTGTATGGGAACCGTGGGCATCTCACTGCGGTATATCCCTCATTCCAGGGGTCCTGTCGGATAAATCTCTGAATCCCAACTAATTCTAGGCACAACCACCCTTATTCCCCCTCATCCTTTTTTTTTTCTTTTTTATCTTTCCCTTCCTCTTATTTATTATTATTTATTTTTATATGGTTTCTACGATAGCCGGGTTAGCACCAGCTACTTTCTAAGTTGACTTGAGGAAACTGTTATAATACACAGGCGACAGTTGTCGTCATTCTACTCACAGAGAGATCCTCACCCTTTGAGACGGGTCACTAGCCCCACTCTCTTCCATTCCTGAATCCCTATTTACCACTAGAGATGAAACTCAGGGGAGATGGCCCAGGGCACAGTTTGATCCCAATTGGGGTGCCCTGTGCCAGCTCTCTCCCTTCAATGTGAAAACAATCTTTAGAGGTTTCTTTGCTAGAAGCGAATCTCCTATTGGGAATTCAGTGAGTCACCCCTCCCTATGACACCACGTCCCACCTGATTTCAGTTATAAGCTAGTTATTGTATCACAAGATCGGTTTGGCTCGTTTTGACTTTCCTGACTATTGTAACATGTACGACAATGAGTGAATTTCTCTGTATGCCCGAGTTATGTATTTTTTGTGCAAATTTAATAAAAACTTATTGAAAGAGAAAAAATATTGAATATGCCCTAAAGCAGCAGTTTGATAATACTGATTCATTATCCAGTAAGATGACAATGAAAGCAGAAGTACTGAGCCTGGAAAATATAGTATTTACCTGCCTGGGTGTATTGTCGGTCAAAGTACTACAAAATGCTCCAAAACCTTTGCTGCAGTTGGCAGGAGTTTTTTTTTTTTTTTTTGCAAAGTTTTGATTGTTTTCTGTCTTACTGTGTACATTTTCCTTACTCTTTACCAAATAATTTTTAATCTTTACTGCTCTACTGAATAATTGATTTTTCTTGGCTTGCCACCTGCAACTGAAATCTGATGTTGTAACCCAGCCATGAAAATATAAAGCTGCTCCATGAGAGCCACTAAACCTAAAATGGCAGGTTTATGCACTGTGTAAAACATAGAACTATAAACTAAAGAACTACTGATACTTACAGGGGGTCATTTACTATAGCGCCGCTGCGCTAATTATTCACATGCAATTAGAATTTGGACCAGTATACAAAGCAAGGTCCATAAAGACATGGATGAGTGAGTTTGGGGTGGAGGAATTTGACTGGCCTGACCTGACCTCAACACAACAGAACACCCTGGGGATGAATTTGAGCGGAGACTGTAAGCCAGGACGTCTCATCCAACATCAGTGCCTGACGTCACAAGTGCACTTATGGAAGAATGGTCAAACATTCCCATAGACACACTCCTAAACCTTGTGGACAGCCTTCCCAGAAGAGTTGAAGCTGTTATAGCTGCAAAGGGGGGGCAAATCATCTTTGAACCCTACAGACTAAAGCCCCGTACACACGGTCGGAAATTCCGACCACAAAATCCGTTGGATTTTTTCCGACGGATTTTGTCTGACACTGGTGTTGCATACACATGGTCGGACAAAGTTGTCGGAAAATCCGATCATTCTGAACGTGGTGACGTTCGTTGCGTATGACGGAACTACGTAGAGGCTAGTAGCCAATAGATTTGGTCTCGTAATTTGATCTGAGCATGCGTGGCACTTTGTCCGTCGGAATTCTCTACACACGGTCGGAAAAAGTCTGATCGGATTTTGTTGTCGGAAAATTTGAGAGCAGGATCTAAGATTTTGTCCGATGGGACATTTTCCATCGGAAAATCCGACCGTGTGTACGGGGCATAAGACTGGGATGCTATTACAGTTCATGTGCATATAAAGGCAGGCGTCTCAATACTTCGGACAATATATTGTATATTGTTTGTGACACTGAGCATGGTTATGGACTTAGGGCTAGTTCACACCACAGATATGCCGACAACATGTGTGAGGCTGTCCACGTGGCTAAATGGGTAGCAATTCCATCTAGCAACACTGGGGTTGCTGGTTCAATTCCCCAACATGCTAATGCGTGTGTTGAAGTTTATATGTTCTCCCTGTGTGGGTTTCTCACCACAATCCAAAGACATGCTGACTTTTTTTTTTTGTCTCCTGTCGAAATAGTCTCTAATGTAAGAAAGTTAGTTTTGGACTTTAGATTGGAAGCTCATTGCAGCCAGGGACTGATGTTAATGTTTGTTAGCACTAATCATAACCAGGGACTTGGACATTTAAAATTTTAGGGTTTACATTGCACATGTACATATGCTTAGAAAACTGTTGCTTTGTTTATGTGCATGCAAATGGACTTTGATCTTTGGCCTGTAGTTGGAGATTTGATCCACATAGCCAAGGGCTAACACAGTTGCAAATAGTATTATGTGTTCCTTCTCATCAGGTGCAATCACTTTAGACATACACGAAGAGACAGTGTCATGAAGATCCTGCCAGAAATCTAAATCCGGGCCGTCCTGGCCCTCAGATTCCATTGCGCATGCGCATGCGCGCCCGGGCGCGGGCATGTGCACAACCGCGCACAAGGAGACGGGCGCGCGCCCTAGTTAGCACCAGCCGGCCTATTTAAGCCTGACTTGAGCAGACGGTCTTTGCTGTCTGCTCTACAGCGTTGTGGTGTGTTAAAGTGAGACCTGATCCTGTATACCTGTTCCTTTGACCCGGCTTGCCATTAAGACTATCCTGCTTTCTGCCTGTACCCGACCCCGGCTTCCAGTGACCATCCTCCTGCCTGATCCATTGTACCCTGCCCTGGTTCAGATCTATTACCTGACCTTTGATGAACTTTGGTTCCTTGTTCAGCCTTGTTCAGTCTGCAGTCTGACCCTCTGTAACGAGCCTGTTCACCTGTTGGTTCCAGTCCAGTCCGTGGTTCCGTTTCCTGTGTCCAGTTCCTGTCAGCTCTGCTATCCAAGCTTACCTGTGAACCTGTTTGCCAAGCCATTGTCCAGTTCCTGTCAGCTCTGCTATCCAAGCTTACCTGTGAACCTGTTTGCCAAGCCATTGTCCAGTTCCTGTCAGCTCTGCTATCCAAGCTTACCTGTGAACCTGTTTGCCAAGCCATTGTCCAGTTCCTGTCAGCTCTGCTATCCAAGCTTACCTGTGAACCTGTTTGCCAAGCCGTTGTCCGGTTCCTGTCAGCTCTGCTATCCAAGCTTACCTGTGAACCTGTTTGCCAAGCCGTTGTCCGGTTCCTGTCAGCTCTGCTATCCAAGTGTACCTGTGAACTTACCTGCCAAGCCGTTGTCCAGTTCCTGCCAGCTCTGCTATCCTGTTTACCTGTGAGCCTGCTTCCTGTGATCCTGCCAGCTCTGCTATCCAGTTTACCTGCGAGCCTGCTTCCTGTGATCCTGCCAGCTCCGCTATCCGGTTTACCTGTGAGCCTGCTTCCTGTGATCCTGTCAGCTCTGCTATCCAGTTTACCTGCGAGCCTGCTTCCTGTGATCCTGCCAGCTCCGCTATCCGGTTTACCTGTGGGCCTGCTTCCTGTGATCCTGCCAGCTCTGCTATCCAGTTTACCTGTGAGCCTGCTTCCTGTGATCCTGCCAGCTCTGCTATCCAGTTTACCTGCGAGCCTGCTTCCTGTGATCCTGCCAGCTCCGCTATCCGGTTTACCTGTGGGCCTGCTTCCTGTGATCCTGCCAGCTCTGCTATCCAGTTTACCTGTGAGCCTGCTTCCTGTGATCCTGCCAGCTCTGCTATCCAGTTTACCTGTGAGCCTGCTTCCTGCGATCCTGCCAGCTCTGCTATCCAGTTTACCTGTGAGCCTGCTTCTCAGAGATCCTGCCTGCTCAGCTAACCTGTTTCCTTCCCACCGGTCTGTTGATCCTGCCAGGCACCCGTGCTCCTCCTCACTCCTGTCTCTCCTGTTCCCACACCAGGGGACCAGGAGTGGGAGACGCAAGGGAGGCCTCTCCCTGCAATCTCGGGCTCGCACCACCAGGTACGTGACAGTAGCAGACAGCCATGTCTGAGCCCGAGCAGGGAGCCCCCGCCATGGAGGGGTTATGCCAACACCTGGCAGGTCTGACCGAAGCGGTGAAGAACCTCCAGCAGGGTTACACCCGGCTGGAGGAACGGGTACTGGCCCTGTCTGGTCCATCCAGTACCCAAGGACCTCCTCACCCAGCAATACCCCCAACGGGGCCTGCACCTACCCAGACTATAGTGATGCTACCACCTGAGCCCAAGGTACCTACCCCAGAGAAATTTACGGGTGCCCGTGGTAGCTTCAGAACTTTCCGTAACTCTTGTGAACTCCATTTTGCCCTGCAACCCAGGACTTTCTCTTTAGAGACCACCAAGGTGGGTTTTGTGATAGCCCTACTGACTGGGGATCCCCAAATCTGGGCCCACCGTCTCGTGGAACAAAAGGATGCAGCATTGACCAGTCTCTCCACCTTTTTTGATGCCATGGCGCAGCTTTATGAGGACCCCCAACTCTCAACCACTGCGGAGGCCGCCTTACGTTCTCTCCAACAGGGTCGAAGACCAGCAGAGGACTATGTGGCTGAGTTCAGGCGTTGGGGTGCCGACACCGACTGGAACGATGCTGCCCTCCGTCACCAATTCCGCATGGGCCTCTCAGACGCACTCAAAGACGAGCTCGCCAGAGTGGGGGTACCCCAGACCCTGAATTCCCTCATAGACCTAAGCATCCAAATTGACCGGCGCCTACGGGAGCGTAGGGCCGAACGAACTTTGGGGTCCCCAAAACCTACCTGGATGCTCCCCAGGGGTCCAAGTCATTTCCGCACTGTTCCCCCTGTTAAACCTACTCATCCTTCTTCAGCATCAGAACCCATGCAACTTGGACTCCTGCGGCCTTCTCTCACCCCAGCAGAACGCCAGAGACGCCGCAGCAACAATCTGTGCCTGTATTGCGGAGAGCCTGGTCATTATGTCCGGAACTGTCCGGCTAAACTCCGTAAGTTCCCTACTATTCTCTCCAGTTATGTGGATCCTGTGACCGGGGTTTCATCTCATCTTGCCCTTTCTGTCTCCTTCCAGTTCTCAGGAAGGACCCTACTAACCACAGCTATCATTGACTCTGGTGCCTGTAGTTGCTTTATGGACTCTGCTTTTGCTGCCCGGCATCGAATTCCTCTCCGCCTGAGAAAACAAGGCCTGTCTGTCCACCTGGCAGATGGATCTACCATCAAATCTGGCCCAGTGACTCAGGAGACTGCCCCGCTGCACACAGTGATCTCAGAGTCACATCAGGAACTGTTATGTCTGGACATAATTTCTTCCCCCTTGTTTCCAGTCATTCTAGGGATCCCCTGGCTGCAAGCACACAACCCGGTCATCAACTGGTCCACAGGAGAGGTGGCCTTTTCTTCCCCCTACTGCCAAAGGTCCTGCGGCTTCTTGGTCCCCGCAGGTCCCTCTGCTCTGCTCTGCCTCGAAAACGAGGCAGGTCTACGCCAGTCCATCCCTGAAGTCTACCATGCTTACCTGGATGTGTTTAGCAAACAAAGGGCAGATGTGCTGCCACCCCATAGACCCTATGACTGTCCCATTGAACTTCTTCCCGGGGCCAAGATTCCTTTCGGTAGGGTCTTTCCATTAACAGAGGTGGAGCAGGGAAAATTAAAGGACTATATAGATGATAACCTGAAAAAAAGGGTTTATCCGCCCGTCTACGTCTCCTGCAGGTGCAGGAATATTTTTTGTAGAGAAGAAGGACCATTCTCTCAGGCCCTGTGTGGACTACCGTGCCCTAAACGAAGTCACAGTTAAAAATCGCTACCCGCTTCCCCTGGTACCTGAACTGTTTCAGAGGCTTGGCACGGCCTCCATTTTTTCTAAAACTGGACCTCAGAGGGGCATACAATTTAATACGTATAAAGGATGGGGACGAATGGAAGACGGCATTTCGGTCTCGATTTGGGCACTTCGAGTACCTGGTGATGCCGTTTGGACTCTGTAACGCCCCCGCTACCTTCCAGTCCTTCATAAATGATGTGCTTCGGGACTTCCTTGATGTTTTTGCTGTTGTTTATCTTGATGACATACTAATTTTCTCTTCCTCCCTAGAGCTGCATCGTGGACATGTTAAAAGTGTGTTGGGCCGTCTTCGGCAACATGGCCTTTATGCCAAGGCAGAAAAGTGTCTCTTTGAGGTAGAAAGCATACCCTTCCTAGGTCTGATCATCTCCAGTAGAGGCATCCGGATGGATCCCCAGAAAATCTCAGCCATCCTGGACTGGCCAGTTCCTGCAGATAAAAAGGGGATCCAGCGATTCATTGGCTTCGCCAATTTTTATCGCAAATTTATCAAGGGATTCTCGGCCATAGTGACGCCCATTACTCAACTCACCAAGCAAGGTACCCGTTTTCACTGGTCCCCTGAGGCCCAAGGGGCCTTCGAGACCCTCAAGGGGCTCTTTACCTCAGCTCCTATCCTGAAGCATCCAGATCCTTCTCTGCCCTTTGTCCTCGAGGTGGATGCTTCAGAGATAGCTGTAGGGGCCATCCTGTCCCAGAGACAGGGCATCAAAGCCCTGCTACACCCCGTGGCATTCTTCTCACGGAAATTGTCCCCAGCCGAGAAGAACTACGATGTGGGGGATCGGGAATTATTGGCCATAAAGACCGCCCTCGAGGAGTGGCGTTACCTGCTAGAAGGGGCTATTCACCCAATCCTGATCTTCACAGATCACAAGAATCTAGAGTACTTAAAAACTGCCAAGAGGTTAAAACCTAGACAGGCCCGTTGGGCCTTATTTTTCTCTCGTTTTACTTTTCACGTGACATATCGTCCGGGTTCCAAAAATGCGAAGCCGGACGCTCTGTCTCGTATGTATCACAAATCCCAGGATGGTTCCCCTCCAGACACTATCCTTGCCCCTGGAAACTTTCTCCTGCTACAGGAAGACCTACGGTCCCAGCTCAGGCGGGCTTCCAGTGGCCTCTTACCCACTCCCGGTCCTGGATTGCAGGCCAAGGATGGGCTATTGTGGCATGGGGATAAGATTTTCATTCCCGAGGGTCTGCGGGTAACCGTCCTGGAATTGTGCCATGATCACAAGCTTGCTGGACACTTTGGTTTCACCAAGACCACTGAATTGGTACAACGTACCTTCTGGTGGCCCCAGCTAAGGGTAGACTGCAGGAAATTTGTGGAAACATGTACTGTGTGTATTCGGAGCAAAAGTCACAGAACCAAAGCCTGGGGCTTACTCAAGCCATTACCACTCCCAGATCGTCCCTGGAAAATGCTGTCCATAGATTTCATTGTGGAACTGCCCCCAGCAGAGGACCACACTACGATCTTCGTGATAGTTGATCGTCTGTCAAAAATGGCACACTTTGTTCCCATGAAGGGTACCCCTTCTGCCTCAGAAACCGCACAAGTGTTCATCCGAGAAATCATCAGACTCCATGGGGTACCAGCCAACATAGTGTCCGACCGAGGGGTACAATTCACCTCTCGGTTCTGGAAATCACTCTGCAAGGCTCTCAACATTGAGCTATCGTTTTCTTCCGCTTATCACCCTCAAACCAATGGGCAGACCGAAAGAACCAATCAGACTCTGGAACAATATCTTCGATGCTTTTCTTCCTTCTCCCAAGACGATTGGATCTCTCTGTTGCCGGTTGCCGAGTTTGCATATAACAACGCTATCCACTCGGCCACCCAACAGACACCTTTCTTCGCCAACTATGGCTTTCACCCCTCATTCCTGCCCAATTCTCTTCCTGAATGTACTGTGCCCGCAGTCCAGGAGAAGATCGACTTCTTTGCTTCCAATAACCAACTCCTGCAGGATACCATGGCTCGGACCCAGGAACAT
The DNA here is from genome assembly GCA_028564925.1 of Lithobates sylvaticus. Lineage (NCBI taxonomy): Eukaryota > Metazoa > Chordata > Amphibia > Anura > Ranidae > Lithobates > Lithobates sylvaticus. Next base: position 87,666,737 of record CM053027.1, on the reverse strand, counting down.
AACAAAACAGTCTTTGACCGAAGAAGGCGTGGAGAATTGATACTGGCACCAGGTGACACAGTGTGGCTCTCCACCTTGAACCTGAAGTTGGCTTGTCCCTCAAAGAAACTGGGCCCTAAGTTCTTGGGTCCCTTTCCAGTCAAACGGAAGATTAATGAAGTAGCCTATGAGTTGGAACTTCCTGATTCCCTCAAGGTCCATCCAGTCTTTCATGTTTCCCTGTTAAAACCTTCCACTTCCAACCCCTTTCCCAACAGAAGGACGGTACCCCCAGATCCAGTCTTGGTAGATGGCGAGGAAGAATATGAGGTAGAGGCCATACTAAATGTTAGAAAAAGGAGAAATCAGAACCAGTTCTTAATCAAATGGAAAGGATATGGTCCTGAAGAGAATTCCTGGGAGCCCGAGTGTAATATCCATGCCAAGAGTCTAGTTCAAGCCTTCAAAAGAGCTCATCCTGAGAGATTTGCCCAGAGGGGCACCCGGAGGTTGCCCCTAGGAGGGGGGCAATGTCATGAAGATCCTGCCAGAAATCTAAATCCGGGCCGTCCTGGCCCTCAGATTCCATTGCGCATGCGCATGCGCGCCCGGGCGCGGGCATGTGCACAACCGCGCACAAGGAGACGGGCGCGCGCCCTAGTTAGCACCAGCCGGCCTATTTAAGCCTGACTTGAGCAGACGGTCTTTGCTGTCTGCTCTACAGCGTTGTGGTGTGTTAAAGTGAGACCTGATCCTGTATACCTGTTCCTTTGACCCGGCTTGCCATTAAGACTATCCTGCTTTCTGCCTGTACCCGACCCCGGCTTCCAGTGACCATCCTCCTGCCTGATCCATTGTACCCTGCCCTGGTTCAGATCTATTACCTGACCTTTGATGAACTTTGGTTCCTTGTTCAGCCTTGTCCAGTCTGCAGTCTGACCCTCTGTAACGAGCCTGTTCACCTGTTGGTTCCAGTCCAGTCCGTGGTTCCGTTTCCTGTGTCCAGTTCCTGTCAGCTCTGCTATCCAAGCTTACCTGTGAACCTGTTTGCCAAGCCATTGTCCAGTTCCTGTCAGCTCTGCTATCCAAGCTTACCTGTGAACCTGTTTGCCAAGCCATTGTCCAGTTCCTGTCAGCTCTGCTATCCAAGCTTACCTGTGAACCTGTTTGCCAAGCCATTGTCCAGTTCCTGTCAGCTCTGCTATCCAAGCTTACCTGTGAACCTGTTTGCCAAGCCGTTGTCCGGTTCCTGTCAGCTCTGCTATCCAAGCTTACCTGTGAACCTGTTTGCCAAGCCGTTGTCCGGTTCCTGTCAGCTCTGCTATCCAAGTGTACCTGTGAACTTACCTGCCAAGCCGTTGTCCAGTTCCTGCCAGCTCTGCTATCCTGTTTACCTGTGAGCCTGCTTCCTGTGATCCTGCCAGCTCTGCTATCCAGTTTACCTGCGAGCCTGCTTCCTGTGATCCTGCCAGCTCCGCTATCCGGTTTACCTGTGAGCCTGCTTCCTGTGATCCTGTCAGCTCTGCTATCCAGTTTACCTGCGAGCCTGCTTCCTGTGATCCTGCCAGCTCCGCTATCCGGTTTACCTGTGGGCCTGCTTCCTGTGATCCTGCCAGCTCTGCTATCCAGTTTACCTGTGAGCCTGCTTCCTGTGATCCTGCCAGCTCTGCTATCCAGTTTACCTGCGAGCCTGCTTCCTGTGATCCTGCCAGCTCCGCTATCCGGTTTACCTGTGGGCCTGCTTCCTGTGATCCTGCCAGCTCTGCTATCCAGTTTACCTGTGAGCCTGCTTCCTGTGATCCTGCCAGCTCTGCTATCCAGTTTACCTGTGAGCCTGCTTCCTGCGATCCTGCCAGCTCTGCTATCCAGTTTACCTGTGAGCCTGCTTCTCAGAGATCCTGCCTGCTCAGCTAACCTGTTTCCTTCCCACCGGTCTGTTGATCCTGCCAGGCACCCGTGCTCCTCCTCACTCCTGTCTCTCCTGTTCCCACACCAGGGGACCAGGAGTGGGAGACGCAAGGGAGGCCTCTCCCTGCAATCTCGGGCTCGCACCACCAGGTACGTGACAGACAGATTGAAAGATACTGGTGGGCGTGTATGTCTATTGGGCATGTGTCAGTGTGCTAACAATACAACCTATCTTATATAAAGGGTTGCAGTAGGGGGGGGTTCGTTTGGCCTGAGAAGGTCAGGGTTTTTGCTGTGATTTGTGGGGGAGAAGGAATGATATCGTGCATATTGACAAACGCCCAACTAGGGCTGTTTGTTTGCTGAAATTCTTGTGTATTTTTTCCATCAAAAGTGGGTCTATGTGGTCATGCTGTCGTTGTTGTGAGTGTATTCCTGTCTGACCATGTAAACATGGTTTGGGAGAATGTCCTGACCCTTTACTCTTTGATCTCATTGCTTAATCATGTACACAGAAATGCAGCTTCCAGCAGAACATGGTCAACTATGTATGTGTGTGGATTGTGGGGTAGTGGTGGGTGTTATATTTTGAATATGTGCCTTTTTTAATATTATGTTGGAATGCTTTTTAAGAATAATGACTGTTAAGTATGTTTCTATAATCTTGCAGATAAAAATGATGGATACCATTTCTTATCGAACTCCCTTAAGTTTACCTTCAAATATCCTATGTAGAAAAACAGATCGGCATATCTGCAAATAAACAGAAATAAAAAAATTCTAATCGTGGTTGCGATCAAATATTTGCAGCTGCGATCAAAAGAGTTCTGACCCGGAAATTAGTCATTGTAATCACCCGGAAGTTCCTGTGCTGGTCAGGATCTCCATCTAGGTGGACAGGGCGAGGTCCCTCTTTAGCAAAGAGGAGGTGCTGCTCATCTGCCAGGTAAGTGTAGGATATGTACTTGTGCTTATTCAATGTGGTGGTGGATGTGGTAGTTAGATTTGGTGTGAGTGGGGTTCATTGATTTGTTTGGCATCACCAAACATTTGCTTCTGGCCCATGTGCACACATCCTTTCCTGCATTTATTCTGCTGATGTAAATCAGTAAGGACTATGCAAATATAAATGAGAGCTCCTTTCTATTAAAATATATATGACTTGTTTCATAGTTGGGGAACTTTTCCAGCAAATTTGGACCTTCAAATGTAGTCCCTGTACTACTTTGGTGTGACAAAAAAATAGAAGGGGACTCCCACGCCAAAATTTAATAAAAATGTCTTGGGGTTCCCCCCAAGTCTATACCAGGCCCTTGGGGTCTAGTAGTATGGACCCGGAGGGGACCCTTCCCCCACACCAAAAGTAAAAAAAAAGGAGTGGGGGTCACCCCCAAAAGCCATACCAGACCCTTATCCGAGCATGCAACCTGGCAGGCCGCAGGAAAAAGAGGGGCGAGAGAGCGCCCCCCTCCTGAACCATACCAGGCCATAAACCCTCAACATGGGGAGGGTGCTTTGGGATCCCCGAAGGGCCATTGTACCCCTACCAATTCACCAAAAAAAGCAGTGAAATGTGACAAAAGACAATAGCCGTTTTTTGACAATTCCTTTATTAAAAATGTCTTCTTCTTTGCCCTGCTTCTTCCTCCGGTCTTCCTTCGGTTTTCTCCTTCTTCCTCTAGCTTCTTTTTCCCCTGCTTCGTCCTCCATCTTCCTCCGCTTCTTCCTCCAGTTTTCTCCATCTTCCTCCAGCTTTTTCTTCCCCTGCTTCGTCCTCCGGTCTTTCTCCTCCGCCGCTCCCACCACCGGCCTGCTGAACATGAAAACAACAAACCTCCTCTGATGCTATCCGCTTCCATAGCACACATATCATATAAAACTATGTGGTGTGGCCGCCGGATGATGTCAGCAGGAGACCTCGCCCCCTTGTGACATCACTGACCCATCATGCCCCGGCGGTGAAGTCACAAGGGGCGGGGTCTCAGAGTGACTTCATATGCCCCATCGAAGCATCGGAGGAGGTTTGTTTTTTGAATGTTCAGTGGGAGCAGTGGCATGAGTGGCAGAGGAGAAAGACTGGAGGACGAAGCGGGGGAAGAAGAAGCCGGAGGAAGATGAAGAAGCCCAGAGGAAGAAGCGGGGGAAGAAGCAGCTGGAGGAAGATGGAGAAAACCGAAGGAAGATGGAGGAAGAAGTGGGGGAAAGAAGAAGACATTTTTAATAAAGGAATTGTCAAAAAACGGCTATTGTCTTTTGTCACATTTCACTGCTTTTTTGGGTGAATAAGTAGGGGTACAATGTACCCCATACCCATTCACATAGGGGGAGCAGGATCTGGGGGCCCCTTTGTTGAAGGGTGCTTACAGATTCCGATAAGCCCCCGCCCGCAGACCCCCACAACCACCGGGCAAGGGTTGTGGGGATTAGGCCCTTGTCCCCATGAACATGGACAAAGTGCCACGCATGCTCAGATCAAATTTGGAGACCAATCCGACGGATTTTGTGGTCAGACTGTCCAACCGTGTGTACGGGGGCAAAGAGGTTCATGTTTCTTTTTTACCTACATTTGATAATGTGATGTGTGTTTCATTGCCTACCCACCCCTATTGCACGGTGAAAAGTGGGTATAGATGAATAATATCGAAATTATTTAATAATGTCCACATTATTATTTGCCCCCCCCCCCCCAATTTTCTTACACAAGGAACCTTTACCTAGCAAAAAGCATTAACATACGACAACCACTCAGAAACCAGCCTATGTTGTCTGTCTATATTAAACTGCTAAAAGCTGCAGTTTGCCCCATGCTATGTTTTCTGTTAGATCTTCTCAGCTTTCTCTCTAATGCGTACACGCGATCGTAAATTCCCCCAGCAAAAGTCTGTTGAGAGCTTTTGGTCGTAAAATGCAACCGTGTGGATGCTCCATCAGACTTTTGCTGGCGGAATTCCAAGATTGAGAGCAGGTTCTCAATTTTTCGGTCGAAAAAAGTTTTGATCGGAAATTCCGATCATCTGTACCATTTCCGACGTGCAAAATTCCTACGCATGCTCAGAAACAATTTGACGCATGCTCGGAAGCATTGAACCTCATTTTTTTTTCGGCTCGTCGTAGTGTTGCACGTCACCGCGTTCTTGACGGTCGAAAGTTTAGCGAACTTTTGTGTGACCGTGTGTATGCAAGGCAAGCTTCAGCGGAATTCCGTCGGAAAAACCATCCAAGATTTTTCCGACAGAAAATCCGCTTGTGTGTACGCGGCATAAAAGTCATTGTCCTGCATTAGTATACATGTAATGGTCTAAGATTAGTCTTTTGAGTGTCACCTGTCCTCATGCAATCATCTGGCAAATCCACTAAAGAGTAGGTGACACTGATGTTCTATAGACTGCACCAGCTAGTGAATTCTCCATACTGCCTTTAATTTGGCAGAGGGGGTACTGATCTTCCTGTCCTACCCATCTACTCCAAAATGAAAACCCACCTGGGAGTCTGAGACCTGGTTTTATCATGGAGTTGTATGTTGTTAATGTGGAATATCTCTCACAAACAAATTGGTCAACTGTGTGTGGAAAAGTATGTTGGGGAAAGCAGAATATAAGCTTATGTGGGGCAGGGACTGATGTGAATAATTCAATTCTCACTGGTGAGAATGGAAGCACTATATAAAAAAAAGTTAAAAAAGTACATCCCAATTGGTGCTATCTATTCACTAATCATTTTCAGTAAGTAGAAAGAAAATAGTCTTCTTGTACCTTTGTGGTTAATTGTTGTTTGAGTATGGCTTCACTCCAATGCTGTGCAATGAGCTGCAGCATTCTCTGATGATGTATGTTTTCCCCTCTCTGAGGAATGCAAGGCGGAATCACAAGTGTAAAGATGCTTAATGTACCCTCATCACATGTGATTAGCTCAGACATGCTACAGGTCCTTCAATCAGTGCGTGCATGAAAATGAAGACATAAGATTTCTTCCCAGCTCACTATAAATATTGAAGGAATTATAGCTAATTGGATTCTGACGAAATGGTAATGAAACACTGGATGTTATCTGCGCCATTAAAGGTGCATTGACTCCTGCAAACATCTGCTAAAATCCACTTACTCACAAGTATCTTCAATTCATGATTATTTATCCAGTGCTTAAAAATCAGCATATTAAGTTGTGAACCTAGCCTTCTCTTCTAAGCTATGTAGCATCACATATAGATGAAGGCAAGCTGTGGGCTGAACCAGTACTGGAATACAAATGCAGCTTAAAGTGGTTGTAAACCGTTACATATACCCAGTAAAGTGTCTGGCCTCAGGTGATGTACAGAGATTAAACAAATCCTCCTACATACGTTGTTCCTGTTTATCAAGTCTTCTCTACATCCATTCAAAGTACAGAATTTAGGAAGCTTGTCTGAGCTGCCAGAAAAAGGGGGGAGAGCTGAAGTTACACTTTGTAGAGCTCAGTGAGGAGAGCCTGACAAGGAATTATAAGCTACGTGGGTCTAAAATTTTGATTGGTGAAAGACAGAGAAGGTGCTTCTAAGTGCAGTATTCCAACCTTCCTCCCATATAAGATGCCTCCTCAGTCCTCTGGGCTTAGTTCTGAAGAAGGAGCTTCTGAGCATACTCCAAAACACATTACCGCTCCCTTCTGATGTCACATCGGGGATGTACATTCCACGTCGACCTGGAAGTGTGGCGGCCATCTTACCCTTGCGCTCCACCTTCTCCATGGCTGCTGGCCAGCTGTGCGGTTACGGAGAGACTGTCACAGGAGCTCATTCGGAGCTAAGATTTTATTAGCCTCGTTCCCAATGACTGCTTGTAAGTTTTTCTAATCTTGTGTTCTAAATAAACTTTTGGAATACTGCACTTAGAAGCTCCTCTATGTCTTTCACTTTCCCTGCCGGAGTCTGCTTCAACTCGTTGGAAGTGCTGCTCTAAGCTCCATTCTATCTCTTTCCTGGATGGTGACCAAGAACAGCAGTTTACATGAGGTCCCCTTCATGCAGAGGTACCCTATAAACTTTTACTTTAAAATTTTAATTATCCTATTGTCTATGAAAATCAGCTCTGTTTTACCATGCTCCTATTAGGCAATGCTCACATTTTAATAATCCACGTTCACTCAAGCTAAAACTTGACAATCCTAGCACAAACAAAAAATATTTCTAGGTTTCCGATTTAGAAATAAGGCAATTTCTATAACAGCTGCCCCCCCTCCCCCCCCCCCACCACAAATGGTTTTATGTGAAGATCTGACCCTTTCTGCCATTAGAAACTTTACATGTCACGAGTGGCATGCATATTATACATTTTTAAACACATTATTATGTTCAATACGTCTTTCTTGCCAATAGCTGTCATTTTGGTTAGTATTCAGTACATAGAGTGGTTCCATTTTTAATTGCGCTGACCGGAGAGAATGTATCACCAGACTAAAACGGCTTCTTTCCAAATTTTAATGAGGCTTCTGCATGCAGCATACATTGCAAAGTGAAAAAAATATCAATTATTAAGAATCATGAGAAGTCACAGCACAAAATTCAGGTTAATTAGCGTGATTAAAACTGAAACGTCATCCTTTTCAACCTTAAAACTTATTGAATGGCCTTTAGCGAGAGAAAGTGTTGTGGCGGCAGCTCTTCTATGGTCCATTTACAGAGAATATGTTTTTCTCCCACAATCAATGGCTGACATTTCATAAAAGAGAAATACTACTTCTTGTAAATGAGTTCCTTGCTAATCATTTCAGGCACTTATTTTGGTAATTAGTATGCTAAGCAAGAAATAACAGTCTGCTAATTAAATCATCACAAAGACACTTCACCTTTGACAGAAGCAGAATGAAACCACAGAAATATGGAAGGAGTGAAGGAAACACATGGGAAGAAAATAACGCTTTTAAGTTTCATTTGGGGGCAAAATGAAAACATATAAATAGGTAGTGTTGTGTGAAAAGTTTGGCCAGAGCATGAGTTTGGGCCAAACATTGGCTGTTCGCCCAGTTTGGGGAACACCGGAATTTGCAGGGTGTTCACCTCGCCAGTCTGCAATGAACTGCTCGCTGCACACATTCTGCTCCCTGATTGCAATCAGGGCGCAGTAAAAGCTGGTTGTTAAGGAGTGGGGCCGAGAAGCCAGTGACGGCGTCCTTAACAACCAATCAGTCATCAGCTGTCAACGGGCTTCCCCGCTGACAGCTGAATAGAAAAAAAAAAACATTGCCGGTAAAAATATTAAAAAGAAAACTAGCTGGTGTCTGGTGTCTATACAGACCTGGATTTTAAGGGGAACCCCACGCCAATATAATTAAAAAAAAAAATGTGTGGGGTCCCCCACATAACCAATACCAGATCCTTATCCGAGCATGCAGCATGGCAGGTCAGGAAGGAGGGGAATAAGCGGGCCACCCCCCTGAACCATACCAAGCCACATGCCCTCCACATTGGTGGTGCTTTGGGGCAGGGGGAGGGCAATGTTACTGTTAGAATTGGCAGTGGAACCATCTCTAAAGCAGGCAGTAGAGTAATCTTAAGATGTGTTGAACCATGGCCATAAATTGTCCACCATCACCTGGTTAAGAAACCACCTGTACCGGTGTGCCTACAATACAGGAAGGTAATGTACAGGAATGCAGGAATGTTCTGAAAATTCTAGGTGCTAGGTATGCCGATTCAAAGGATTCCTTTTCATTCTAATTTAGTGCCTTGTAGTAAGTATGTATGTATTTCATTAACTGCATGTTTGCCCCAGTTTAGTGAATCAAAGAATTGTGGCCAGAGATAGCTAAGCAACTAACATTTTCAGAAGGTCATTACCAGCAGTCTCTGAATTTATCTTAGTACAGGTTTCCTGTAAGGCATAGATCAGTAGCCAGTTGTTGCCAGATAAATGAGGACATTATATTTCTACAAATGCTCATTACTTGTGTCAGCCTAGTATATTTGTCTACTGCAGGGGTATTGAATTAAAATTCATGGAGGTTCGATTAGTAACATTTTCTTCCAACAGTTTTCTGTGCAGCACCTTATTTTGTGTGCAGCTGTTTGTCCTCCTTCACAACTTCCCCACCACACCACTGCCCCCCCTCACAGATCATCCCCACAGCACTGCTAATTTTACTTCCCCCACACAGCACTGTCCCCCTTTATATCATGCCCCCCCACACACAGCACTGTCCCCCTTTATATCATGCCCCCCACACACAGCACTGTCCCCCTTTATATCACCACCCCCACACACAGCAATGTCCCCCTTTATATAACGGCCCCCCACACACAGCACTGTCCCCCTTTATATCATGGCCCCCCACACACAGCACTGTCCCCCTTTATATCACCACCCCCACACACATCACTGTCCCCCTTTATATCATCACCCCCACACACAGCACTGTCCCCCTTTATATCACCACCCCCCACACACAGCAATGTCCCCCTTTATATAACGGCCCCCCACACACAGCACTGTCCCCCTTTATATCATGGCCCCCCACACACAGCACTGTCCCCCTTTATATCATCACCCCCACTCACAGCACTGTCCCCTTTATATCATCACCCCCACACACAGCACTGTCCCCCTTTATATCTCCACACCCCACACACAGCACTGTCCCCCTTTATATCATCACCCCCACTCACAGCACTGTCCCCTTTATATCATCACCCCCACACACAGCACTGTCCCCCTTTATATCACCACACCCCACACACAGCACTGTCCCCCTTTATATCACAGCCCCACACACACAGCACTGTCCCCCTTTATATCACCACCCCCACACACAGCACTGTCCCCCTTTATATCACGGCCCCCCACACACAGCACTGCCCCCCTTTATGTCACGGCCCCCCACACACAGCACTGTCTGTCCCCTTTTATATCACCACCCCACACACAGCACTGTCCCCCTTTATATCATCACCCCCACTCACAGCACTGTCCCCTTTATATCATCACCCCCACACACAGCACTGTCCCCCTTTATATCTCCACACCCCACACACAGCACTGTCCCCCTTTATATCATCACCCCCACTCACAGCACTGTCCCCTTTATATCATCACCCCCACACACAGCACTGTCCCCCTTTATATCACCACACCCCACACACAGCACTGTCCCCCTTTATATCACAGCCCCACACACACAGCGCTGTCCCCCTTTATATCTCCACCCCCACTCACAGCACTGTCCCCCTTTATATTATCACCCCCCACACACAGCACTGTCCCCCTTTACATCACCCCCCCCCCCACACAGCACTGTCCCCCTTTACATCACCACCCCCCACACACAGCACTGTCCCCCTTTACATCACCACCCCCCACACACAGCACTGTCCCCCTTTATATCACAGCCCCCCACACACAGCACTGTCCCCCTTTACATCACCACCCCCCACACACAGCACTGTCCCCCTTTACATCACCACCCCCCACACACAGCACTGTCCCCCTTTACATCACCACCCCCCCACACAGCACTGTCCCCCTTTACATCACCACCCACCACACACAGCACTGTCCCCCTTTATATCACAGCCCCCCCCACACAGCACTGTTCCCCTTTACATCACCACCCCCCACACACAGAAATGTCCCCCTTTACATCACCACCCCCACACACAGCACTGTCCCCCTTTATATCACTGCCACTCACACACAGCAATGTCCCCCTTTACATCACCACCCCCCACACACAGCACTGTCCCCCTTTACATCACCACCCCCCACACACAGCAATGTCCCCCTTTACATCACTACCCCCACACACAGCACTGTCCCCCTTTATATCACCACCCCCCACACAGCACTGTCCCCCATTATATCACCACCCCCACACACAGCACTGTCCCCCTTTACATCACTATCCCCCACACACAGAACTGTCTCCTTCACATATCACCCCCAAAGCACTGCCCCCTTCACATCCCCCCACAGCACTGCCCCCTTTACATCCCCCTGCAGCACTGCCCCCTTTACATCCCCCTGAAGCACTGCCCTCTTCAAATCTCCCCCATAGCACTGCCCCCTTCACATCCCCCCATAGCACTGCCTCCTTCACATCCCCCCCATAGCACTGCCCCCTTCACATCCCCCTCCACAGCTCTGCCCCTTTACATCCCCCCCGCAGCACTGCCCCCTTCACCCCCCTCACAGCACTGCCCCTTCACATATCACCCCCAAAGTACTGCCCCTTTCACTTCTCCCCCACAGCACTGTCCCTTTCACATCCCCTATAGCACTGCCCCCCTTTACACCCCCCCCCCCACACACACAGCACTGCCCCCCTGTACATCACCCCCACTTCCCATTCTTCACAAGGTCACAGCCATGTCCTTTCCTCTCTTCCCTCTCCTACCTTACACAGAGCGAAGAGCAGGTGGTGGGAAAATCCTGAACTGAAGGCAAAAGCACAGCATTACTGGATGGGGCGTGGAAGCTGTCGGGTTAACTTTTCATATTAGCAAGCTGGTGATTGGTTTCTAGCACCGCCTCCTAGCAGCCAATCACCTCCTGGTTAACATGAAAATTTAGTTTAGACAGCTGCCTCTCTCCCTGCAGTGCTGGTCCTGCCCCCAGTCCAGAATTGTCCTGCCTCCCACGTCCGCTCTGCTCATGACAGCGGCTGAGGCTGGGGACAAAAGCGGCAGCTAAATGGCGCGATCGTGGAGGTCCAGATAGAGCAGTAGCTGGGGCTGGATGCGAACCGCAGTCCGCCATTTAGTGATGTCCCCTCTACTGTATACATCAAATTAACACAATGTCAAGTTCTGCACAGGTATGAGACTTTTTTGCCAAATTATGTTGTAGGCTTAGTGGTCCTCTAAGGGGTATTGCTTTACCTGCCAGTGATGAGGAAGAACAAAGTGAGTATAACCAGCAGAGTGAATCCTCCAACAGCTGCTGTGGCAATTACCAGAATTTGCCCTTGCTCTGCTGCCAGGTCAGATGCTGCAAAATAAGACACAGAAACAACTTTATATGAAAATCAAAATGCATGTAAAGCTTATCTATGAATGAATTTAAATACAGAAGTAAACTGGACTGTGAATATGTTATATTATACTAAAGACCACCCACCCTCTTCTCACTTTGGTGCCTTACTATCATCTGTTCTATGCCACCATTCTTTTACATATACACTAAAAATCCTTTCAAAATGTAATTCTATAAAGCTGTGATTATGAAAAATACATCCAAGATTCTGCATTGATACATTACTTACCAATGTTGCTAAAATCTCAAAAAATCTCGAGGTTTGAATTTTATTGCATAGTTAGATAGGTCCAGCATGGTCCAATGTAAGTAAACATATCTCATACCTTACCAATCCATGTGAAATCTGGTAATTACTGTAATGCCCTGTACACACAATAGGATTTTCCGACAACAACATCCATGGGATTTTTTCCAACGGATGTTGGCTCAAACTTGTCTTGCATACACACGGTCACATAAAGTTGGTCGGAAATTCCGAACGTCAAGAATGCGGTGACGTACAACACATACAATGAGCCGAGAAAAATTAAGTTCAATAGCCAGTGCGGCTCTTCTGCTTGATTCCGAGCATGCGTGGTACTTTGTGCGTCGGAATTGTGTACACGCAATCGGAATTTCCGACAACGGATTTTGTTGTTGGAAAATTTGAGAACCAGATCTCAAATTTTGTGTGACGGAAATTCCTATGGAAAATGTGTGATGGAATTTCCGACAACAAGGTCCTATCACACATTTTCCATCGGAAAATCCTATCGTGTGTACAGGGCATATTTGTGAAAAAATATCAGAAACACTACGTATTGCTGATCCGAGCGCTCAAATTGATAAATAATGTTAATGCACTATAGCAGCTATTATAAAAATAAATCAATAAAAAAAGATGCAAAGATAGAATGTAAATAAAAATATCCCAACATTAACAGCGCTTAGAAAACATATAGCCAAAGATGTTTGAGTGCAATTAAATATACCGCACATGAAACAAAAGTTCATATATAGCAAAGTCCCAACAAAAGTCCATAGGGTAGGCAGGGCCGTCTTTAATATTGATTGGACTCTGGGCAAAACTTGCCCCCCCATGCAGTTTTGCTCTCCACCTGCTCTGAGACATACAATAAATAGCAGCTATACTCAAAATCAGTTTACTGAATCAGACAGCTATTGCGATTGTTTGCCAGAGGTTACAATGTATCATTACTGCTCACTGAGTGGTTGCTAGAGGTTACAGCACACATTACGACTCACTGATTAGTTGCTAGAGGTTACAGCACATGATTTCTGCTTGCTGATTGGTTGCTAGAGATTACTGTGGATATGACCTCATGGGGGCATGATATACATATTAATGCCGCCGGCCTCCCCTATTTACATATGAATGCTGTCACTATTTACATATGAATGCCAGTAATTTACATGTAAACACAGGGTCTGCATAAAGTTTACATACAAATAGCAAGTACCTGAACCCGTCTTCATACATGCCTCTGTCAACACTTGCACAGCAGCACAGGCAAAGGGAAGGATAGCACTAGAAGCCAATCAGGCTACGCTGCAGGCACATGTGCTTACAGGAGGAGAGTGAGCAGAGTTAGTAATTTGTCAATTTGTTTCTTCTCCTATCCAAGTAACCTACTTTGGGTGGGAAGGTGATTCCACTATAATCCCTACCTGTACGTTGCGTCACCCTCCTGCCTATGTTCTCTGGTATTTGCATCGCAAAAGTGGCTGAACAGAATTAAAAACAATTTGGGATGACAGATTGCTCACATATGAGTATTTCAACTGTGTGGGGAAATTAGATTAAAGGATGAGGCGCTAGTGATGTTCAGTGAATCAAAAATGCAAATACAAATAAATAGCAAGCTAAAAGATCATATATGATAAATCTCAACGCCAAATCGTCATGCTCAAAATCTGATTCCTAGTTCTTCACCCCAAGTGCTCAAGAGATATACCAAATTGATTCCACTGACAGCACAATTCCTCTCCACTGGCCCCTCGAGATGAAACTAGGATGGCGATTACACTCGCATGTTACAGTGCCAATCCCGGCAACAGGTGTAATCAGCTTGTGCAAGTCGGCTAGTCTTAAAAGGATAGCGTGAAGTCCGCGTCATCTCGAGGGGCCAGTGGAGTGGAACTGTGCTGTCAGTGTAATCAATTGGTATTCCAGAAGCGCTGTTTGACCTTCCTGTAATAAGGGGTCATAATTCTCTGGTGAGTAGCCACCTATCTCTTGAGCACTTGTGAAGAACTAGGAATCAGATTTTGAGCATCACAATTTGGTGTTGGGATTTATCATATATGGACTTTTAGCTTGCTACTTATTTGTATTTGCATTTTTGATTCACTGAACTTCACTAGCGCCTCATCCTTTAATATAATTTTACCGCAGCATTTGGTGACCTGTCTTTTAAAAGGGGCAGCTTCCATTATGTTTGTTCACTGATTTTACAAGGCGCCATTCATTGTTTTTAATTTTTTTATTTCAACTGTGTGTTTGTCTGATGAAGATCAACTTTAACCACCTCAATACAGGGCATTTTCACCCCCTTCCTGCCCAAGCCATTTTCAGCTTTCAGTGCTGTCACACTTTGAATGACAATTGCGCAGTCATACAACACTGTTCCCAGATGCAATTGTTATCATTTTGTCCCCACAAATAGAGCTTTCTTTTGGTTTTTATAAACAAAAGAAGAGGGACAAGTTTAAAAGAAAACTATATTTTTTACTTTTTGCTATACTAAATATCCTCAAAAAATATATAAAATTAGTTTTCCTCAGTTTAGGCTGATACGTATTCGTCTACATATTTTTGGTAAAAAAAAATTGCAATAAGCGTATATTGATTGTTTTGCACAAAAGTTACAGCATCTACAAAATAGGGGATAGATTTATAGCATTTTTATTATTATTTTTTTTTAACTATTAATGGCGGCGATCTACGATTTTTATTGTGACTGCAATCCCTGGGAGTGATTCTAACTGTAGGGGGAGGCGACTCACAAGGGGAGGAGACCGATCAGTGTTTCTCTGTACTGAGAACACACCATCGGTCTCCTCTCCTTTGACAGGACCGTGGATCTGTGTGTTTACACAGATCCACGGTCCTGCTGTGTTACCGGGCAATCGCGGGTGCCCGACGGACATCGCGGCCCGACGGGCACGTGCATCGGGTGCCCAGTGACACGGTGGTGCACACTCCTTGGAGGGACGTGAAGGGGAGGGCGTCATATGATGTCCTCCCGCCAAGAGAGCTGCGCCCCCTGGCCGTCAATTGAAGCCAGCGGTCGCAAAGCAATTAAAGTGTCTCCTGCTGCTGTCAGTTAAATCTTGTGCGGAGGGAGTGGGGGACGTTGGCCAAGCCATGCTGTGTGTTTCTATGGATGCACACAACTGGGTACCCCCTCAGCACATGAGGGGGGTACCCCACCAGAGCAGAGAGCACCGGAGGGGTATTCCAGAAGAGGAGGTAAGAGACCACTCTGTGCAATACCATTGCACAGGGCGGGTACATAGAAAATCTTTTTTATTTTAATAATACAAAGAAAAATTGAGGATGTTAAAATGTAGCATTTGACTAGGAAGAGCGAAAAAAAACCTCCTCCTCAAGTATATATGAAAGGAAGCTGATCTATTGCAGGGAAATGTTAAGTCAACCTTATACTGTAACCTGTTCTCAGTCCAGAAAAAAGATAGTGTCAGATTCTCTGGTAGAAAGTGGGTTACAGAAGATTATCCAATTATATGCTTAGCTAGAAATAGTAATAATCCGTGCTTACTTGATGCAATGCAGTGAAGCTGTTATTTATGAGACCACGGCTGAACACTTCTTTAGCCCCTACAAGGCTATTAAGCATTTGCATATATGTATTTTCCAGCAGAATATAGAGTTTAGGGGGAAAAAAATAATGTATACATAGTGTGATTGATTTAGAATAACTCTGTGGTCATGCAGGGTCAGCCACTTCTGCATCTGCTTTGTAACTTTCTATTAATAATCACTTAAAAATGGAAATGGTTTCCATATCTGGCTGCCTCCAGTAATGATGCATTTGATTCTATTGTAAATTATCGAGGTGGCACAAATTGTGTTCTGGATAAAATAAAATAAAAAATCCTTGAAGTAACCAGTTCACTCTGTTCATTTCTGCTGTAGTACTCCAATTTTAATGAGACCTATATTTTATATAGGCAGCGTGATATGCAACTCAGCAACCATTAACCGTAACAGATATTAATCCTTTAAATGCATATTTACTATGAAGGGAAGATTCTATTGTAAGCGTAGACAATAAGCACTCTGAATTGGTTTCATTCAATCTCTTTCCCCTGTTAGAAAAATGACCGCCTTAAAACCCACTTCACGAACGGATATAAAATATGGAAAACAGAAACCATTCGGGAATTGTCATATTCCCAACAATAGCTGAATATACTGTAAAATATACACATTTGGAAACATCTTATGAAAACAAAAATAGCATTATGTCACTGTAATATCCAGGAACATACTTTACCTTTTTAGAGACTCTGGATTTCATTTGCATTGTGCCATAAAGGCGATATTTAAAGCTAAACTTCAGGAACACAGCTAAATGCACAGATGAAATACATAAAAGCTTCACTACAGCTGGCAAAAAATCCAAATGCCCAGCAAGTGGCTGGGGATTCAGATTTTACCCCCCCCCCCCCCCATCCTGCCACACTAATGCCCAATACACACGGTCGGAAATTCCGACGGAAAATGTCCGATCGGACCATGTTGTAGGAAAATCCGACTGTGTGTGGGCTCCATTGGACTTTTTCCGTCGGAAAAAATTTGGGATCCTGCTCTCCAATTTTCCGACAACAAAATCCGATCTGACTTTTTCCGATCACGTGTAGAGAATTCCGACGGACAAAGTGCCACGCATGCTCAGATCAAATTACGAGACCAAACCTATTGGCTAATAGCCTCTACGTAGTTCCATTGTATGCAACGAACGTCACCACGTTCAGAATGATCGGATTTTCTGACAACTTTGTCCGACCGTGTGTATGCAACACCAGTGTCGGACAAAATCCGTCGGAAAAAGTCAGACGGATTTTGTGGTCGGAATTTCCGACCGTGTGTACGGGGCATTAGGCAGCCTAGGCTGCCTTATGCTAGCGCTGACTCTGTTAATGATTGCAGAGCTGCATTCATTTCAGTCTTTTATATGTGCCTAGAGTTTAGCTTTAGTGTTGCCCCACCCCCTGTGGCTATGCGCCCTGCTACCCCACCAAAAGGTGTAAAAATAGTAGTCAGAGAGGGGATTCTTTAGGCTGTGCTGATAGGCCTGCCATGTAATGGTGCCTGCAAAGTTTCGGTCCAACATCATGACTTCGTCAATCTTTTACTAACTTTAACTGTCTAAAAGGGTGAAATTCTGGCTACCACTTTAAGGGGGCCTTCTTCTCACTGACCACCATTGTAGAGAAATTTTTCCCACTTACAACTGGGATAAAAAGGTTGAGGCTATTCTAGGTTTTTCCTCCCTGTAAATGATCTATGAACTACCAGAATATGTCATTTTAAGTGTGTTTGAGGGCCAAAAAATATATATACTGTATATGTTATGTCTGCCATGCATGCATATTTCCCCATGTTTTATCTCTGCAAGTAAAGAAAAATACTGGTTGATTTGCCAGAAATGCTCTCAGCCCTTAAGTCCTATTGTGGGCTGACAAGACACAGCATTTATTTGGATTAAATGGTGTCATCGCTGCCCTATTTTCTCTTGCCAAACTACTCAGACTTACCTACTCTCCAATCTCCAAAACTTAAACCATTTTGTAGTGCCAAGATAAAGACTGGGAGGGCTATTTATAATCCTTGAGCTAACACAGGAAGTGAACCCTGGATAAGGGGTGCTCTACTAGGGACATCATTAAAGAGGTTGTAAACCTCTGAAAAGAATCCACCCCCCCCCCCCCAAAAAAAAACCTGCAAGACAAAGGCATAATGAGCTAGTGTGCATTATCACTAGCTCCTTATGAAATACTTACCTTAAAACGAAGCTGTTGCAGTGGTCCCTGCACACCGCTGTCACGGCCAACATCTTTTCCGGAGCTTCTTTCAGGTTTATGGGCTCCGGCGCTGTGATTGGCCGGAGCCGCAATGACGTCACTCCCACGCATGCCCACGGGAGCTGCCGTTCATGGCATGGGCTTGGAAGGAACAGCACACGTGGGCCATTCCTTCAGACCACATGCGCCAGTGATGTCACTGGTTGCATGCACTGGAAATATCTCCTAAACTGTACAGGTTTAGGAGATATTTTCAATACCTTATAGGTAAGCCTTATTATAGGCTTACCTATAGGTAAAAGTTTACTTCCTCTTCAAAATTCTTACATGGTCAATGGGTATTTTTGCACCCATTAAACAGATATCGTATATACTCGAGTATAAGCCGACCCAAATATAAGCCGAGGCACCTAATTTTACCACAAAAAACTGGGAAAACGTATTGACTCGAGTATAAGCCGAGGGTGAGAAATGCGCAGCTACTGTAAGTGGAAAAGAGGGTCAACAATGCCCATTTGCAGCCTCACTGTGCCCATTTGCATGTCTCACTGTGCCCATTTGCAGCCATAGGTCCCCTGAACCTCAAACTTGGTAGTTAAGGGTTCCTAGATGCCCCCTAGCTGCAGCCAAAATTTGGGGTCTCTGGACCCAAAGAGTCCTGAAATGACATTGCTGCAGATGGACACAGTTGACCGAATTTGGGGCCCTGTATCTCGGGGGCCACTTGGTGCTAGGAACCCCAAATTGGATATGTTGTAATGTTCCACTGGGTTTGCACACCGAATTTGGGATTCCTAGCACCAAGTGGCCCCGATATACGAGGCCCCAAAGTCGGGTCGGAAAATGTCAAACACTTTTCTGCAGAAAAAAATTACATTTTCCAACCCGACTTTGCTGCCCCGTACCTCGGGGCTACTTGGTGCTACGAACCCCAAGCACCAAGTGGCCCTGAGATAGGGTCATGTCGGAAAATGTCATTTTTTGCTGCAGAAAAGTGCTTGACTCGAGTATAAGCCAAGGGGGGGACTTTCAAAACTCGGCTTATACTCGATTATATACGGTATATAAAAATGCTTTCAAATGGTACATTCCACAGACTAAAAATTAGCAAATAAGAGAAGTTCATTGATAGGGTTTACATACACTTTAAGGCACACTTGCAAGAGGACTGATAGATACCATTGCCAGTGGAGTTGATTTACTAAAGGCAAATAGCCTGTTCACTTTGCAAGGGAATGTTCCCCAGAGCTTAGTGGATGAGGGGAAGCTCTGGTCGCTTCCTTAATTCAATCATGTTCTATTTTCCTTGTACATGATTGATTACTCTTTGCAAAGTGAAATTTCACCACATTCACTAACATCTGGGGAAAATTCTCCTGCAGAGTGAAATTTCTCTTGTAAAGTGAACAGCCTAATATCTTTCAGTAAATCATCCCCCGGTGTCTCTGCAAAGGCTTCTCCCTCGCTACCTTCCTATACTCACATTACCACCAGTGCTCTCTCTCCACTCTTTACTTTAATCACTATGATCTTATTATTCTCACTAATTAAAAACTTTTTTAGTAGAACGTTTTAAAACCTAAATGAGATGGGCCGACGTTCAATGATAATGGTTCAAAATCGATGACAAATCATCTGTTACATTAGCACAGATATTATAAATTACAGTACAGCCGTGGCCAAAAGTTTTGCTTATGACACAAATATTAATTTTCACAAAGTCTGCTGCCTCCATTTTTATGATGGCAATTTTCATATACTCCATGTTATGAAGAGCGATCAGATGAATTGCAATTAATTGCAAAGTCCCTCTTTTCCATGTAAATGAACTTAGTCTCATAAAAAAAAAAACATTTCCACTGCATTTGTGAAGAAGGCTTCAGGGCGCCCAAGAAAGTCCAGCAAGCGCCAGGACCATCTCCTACAGCTGATTCAGTTGTGGGATTGGGGTACCACCAGTGCAGAGCTTGATCAGGAATGGCAGCAGGCAGGTGTGAGGGCATCTGCACGTACAGTGAGGTGAAGACTTTTGGAGGATGGCCTGGTGTCAAGAAGAACAGCAAAGAAGCCACTTCTCTCCAGGAAAAAATCAGGGACAGGCTCATATTCTGCAAAAGGTACAGGGATTGGACTGCTGAGGACTGGAGTAAAGTAATTTTCTCTGATAAATCCCCTTTCTGATTGTTTGGGGCATCCGGAAAAAAACCTTGTCCAGAGAAGGAAAGGTGAGCGCTACCATCAGTCCTGTGTCATTCCAACAGTAAAGCATCCTGAGACCATTTATGTTTGGTGTTGCTTCTCAGCCAAGGGAGTGGGCTCACTCACAATTTTGCATAAGAACACAGCCATGAATAAAGAATGGTAGGTACAAAAACATCCTCTGAGAGCAAGTTCTCTCAACCATCCAAGAACACTTTGATGAAGAACCCCCTATCCATGCCGACGCCCTCCCATCCATGCATCCGGCCCCTTGCAGGACGCTGGATGCATGAATTACAGTGGCGGTGTTTCTTTAAAGCACCTGATTAGAGCCAAAGGCTCTAATAGGCTTCAAAATAGGGTGGGCTCCAGACACAGAGCATTGCGTCCAGAGCCCACCCAGGTGTGTTGCAATAGCGAATAAATATTCTCTATTGTAACACTAATCCTGTGGCACGGCGGAAGCAAGGAGGAGAAGACACAGGAGCCCAATGCCTGCCACTGCCTGATGCCGGATGCCCACCGCTGCCTGATGCCCGCCGCTGCCAGATGCCCATCGCTGCCCGCAGATGCCGGATGCCCGCCGATGCACCCACCGCTACCTGATGCCCACCACCTAGATGGGGTAAGTGCCAGAAGACTGACCAGCAGACAAGGAAGCAGGGGTGGTGGTTGTTGTTTGCTGCCCCCCCCCCCCAAAAAAAAAAACACCAGCCGCCACTGTAACTAAGTGGCTTGGGGAACAAAACAAAAATATTTGGCCAGGAAACTCCCCAGACCTTAATCCCATTGAGAACTTGTGGTCAATCCTCAGGCAAACTCCAAGCATTGATTATGCAAGAATGGACTGCCATCAGTCAGGATGTGGCCCAGAAGTTGATTGACAGCATTCCAGGGCAAATTGCAGAGGTCCTAAAAAAGAAAGGTCCACACTGTAAATATTGACTTTTTGCATAAACATAATGTAATTAACAATAAAAGCCTTTGACACTTACGGAATGCTTGTAACTATACTTCAGTATACCATAGTAACATCTGACAAAAAGTTCTAAAAACACTGAAGCAGCAGAATTTGTGAAAATTAATATTTGTGTCATTCTCAAAACTTTTGGCCAAGGCTGTATATTCCACGTTCGGTCATATCCATAACAGATGAGTATTGATTCATGCGATTAAAACTAGTTCCTGACACATTTCCTGGATCTATATCCACTTCTTCAGAGGAACATAACATATCTTATCCTTGTTCTCAAAGTTAGTTAGTTAGTTAGTTAGTTTCAGATTAGAATAAAATTGGTCTGTTATGTGATTATTAAAGGAATGTTGGTATAAAACCTAAATTTATGTTTTTTTGACAAAGCACTCCCTTATGAATCAGAGTTTATTCCTCATCAGAAGTCATCAGAAGTCTCAGCCCTCCCACAATATGAAGAGACATTAGAGATTACAGAACATTCAGTTTGGTGATACTTTTGATCATACTGGCTCACAGTCCCTATTTTACGAACTCAAGTCAAAAGTCTTATGAGAAATTGGTATTTGTCAAAAATAAGAGAGTGGACGATGGGTGGGTCAGTTATCCATTAGATTCTTGAAAAAAAAAAATGCATAACTATTATTGTCTGTATACTCATGGGTATTTCAAATAAAGTTGCACCATGTAAAACAAAAAATAAAAAAAGATGACACATTTGCATTTTTAATAAGTGTAGAGTCACATAAAAGGCAGCATGTTCAAATCTGATATTTCAAATATAACACACTCGGGTTAATTAAACTCACTTTCATCTCCAGTTTCAAATTCAAACTTATGACTGTAGCCGCTGTATCCTGCAGCGGTTCTGACTCGAATGTGAAATATATACTTGGTGGATGGCTTCAAGCCTGTGATTATAACGCTGGGCGCCTTGGATCTGGTGGAGGAATAGCTGAGCTGTTCATGTTCCTGGAGAAAGAAAAAAAGAAAAAAGAAAAAGAAAAACAGATTTAATTAAAACTAATAATAATCTTTTCATAATCCTTTTTTTTTTATTTGTAATTCATTCAGTCACCCGACTTGAACCTTTGGTGAAAAGCACAATGTGCTTTTGTGACTGAGGTTGATATTTTCTCGATTTGTTATTATTTTTGGATTTCAAAGCTGAGACTTTGATTTACTGCATGAAACGACAAATGCTATAGCGACAGTAAGCTTATCTGTGTGATATACTCAGTGCTAGGCTTACAATGAAAGCTCGCCTCATAGTTTCAAACTAAATTAAATATAACATTGCCTTTGTCACTGGGTTGCACACCAACAACAAAGAGTCAGGTTTAAGGAGAACCGTATTTTTATGGGTTCTATACTAATAATTCTATGCCAAAGAATGAATTGAAAACAGACCTAGAGTTCTTTATCTCCTTCTTTTTGACTAAAGTTCAAAAATATAAAAGCAATAGGATAAACACTGGGACATGTGTCTGATGCAGGACAGGAAACTTAAAGAAAACTGATCAAAAATAGAGTAAAAGGATATATAAGCTCCAAAATGGAACATCTTTTACTTGGTCTCTTTTGGTCTGGTAACCTCCCTGGCGGTATGATTATGTCTGGAATTTTGTACCAAAAGCGGTACAATTATTTTGCATGGAAATTTGGCGCTTTATATTGTAGGCATGCAATTATTATGAATAACTCACTTAAATCTGTCCAAACCATAGTCTAGTAGACATCCCGGGTATGATAAAGTTTGAAACACAAAATCATAAATTATAATATAATAAATAACTTTAAAAATTATTCAATAATGTATTCAAATCAAAAACACTGAAATTTGCTCAGTTGCAGAATTGTTGCTGTCATTAAATTTAGTGTTTGATGATGAATTGTGATTCTAATTTATTATCGCTGTTTTCTAAAACCACTTTTGACATAAAGGGACACTTTTTGGTTGCTATGGACAATCTCCAGTTTCCAGGCAGAAAAATATGTATTTATTATATAAAATGACATGCAGGGCACTGGGCAGACCTCTAGGGACAAAGGGGATGTGTACTTTTTTTATACAGCACTGTAATCTGTAAGATTACAGTACTGTATGTGTATTGTGTGGTTTAACTTTTTTGAGTTAAAACGCAGGGAACGGAGATCAGCGGCACTCAGCACTGTATGAATCGAGCGGAGGAGCTCGCACACACAGTGGGGAGACATCGCAGGATCCAGGGGACAAGGTAAGTAACTTCCCCTGTATGCTGCAATGCAAGCCCGAGTCTGGCTCTGGGTTATCGCTTATGGTACTGAAGTTTTCACCCCGAGCACGACTCGGGAATACTGCCAGGGAGGTTAAAGCATTTCTAAGCTCAAAAAATGAATATATTGCAATGTACCAATCCTTAATCCAAGCAGTTGTAAAGGCAGAAGTTTTTTTTGTTATCTTAGCAGCCCTGAACAGAGAGGAACTGAAGTTATTCCTCTCTCTCTGTAACCCCGGAAAACCGGGAGCGACGAGTAGTCCGTCACTTCCTGTTCCACCTCTTTGTTTACTTGGCTGCCATCATCCAGGAAAGCAGCCAATCAGACCAATCTGTGCCTGATCGTCTGCATGGGAGGCTAGAGGAGAGCTGTCATGGCCCATGCTGTAACAAGGGATGTTGTTCATCCCTTGTGATAGCAATAAAATTAATAAAAAAATAAAAAAAAATAAAAAATAAAAAAAATGTAAATAGCATCCCCCCCATGCTTATGCACAAATGCGAACTCATAAGTTACTCCTGCACGTATATGTAAGCGATGATCATAACACACGTTTGAGGTATTGTTGCAAACATCAGAGCGAGAGAAATAATTCTAGTACCAGACCTCCTGTGCAACTCTAAACAGATAACCTGAAAAAGACGTTTAAAGTGTCGCCTATGGAGAATTTTAAGCATCGTAGTTTGCCGCCATTCCATAGGCAATTTTAAAGTGTGTTAGGTATCTATTTACTTGGAGTAACATCATCTTTCACATTATACAAAAAATTGGGCTAACTTTAGTGTTTTATTTTTTTTAATTTATATTAATTTCAAGTGCACTTTGCACTTGTAGTTTGCACTTGTAATGCAATGTGGATATGTCTTTAGTAAATAACCCCCAAAGTGACAGAATTGGCCCGGATGGGAGGTGGTTAAAAGACCACACTGCCCCGCAAAAGAGACAGTTAGAGGGTTGAGACAAACCATTTAACACTGACAGGGATGCTTACAATGGTTTATGTGAAACCTTTATCCCAAAACAAAAAAAAAAAAAAAACTGTTGCTGTAATTGTGTAAAGGCAGAACTAAACCCTCCAATCTTTACTAGCCAAGAAAATTGCCATCTAAAGCCGGGTACACACTATTAGTCTTTTTTGGTTGAATGAAAATTGGTTGAGAGCAGTCAGTCGGCTGCTGGTTTTCCAGCATGCTCATCTGACAGAAGCCGGACAGAACAACATAAACACGGGCCGAATGTCAGCTATTGTTTTATAACCGGCCGACGTCTCCTGACATTCTGCCCATGTGTATGGGCCTTTAGACTCAGTTTGATCTGCAATTGCCATGGTGCTACATATGTACTGTGACACCAGCCATTTGATGGCTTGACAGTTCAGTTCAGAGCTAAAATAAGAACACTAGTCCTTATAACAATTATTATTCAAGCCACACCTTGAATATGTCTCTTTTGGGAAACATTTAAATTGGTGGGTTCCTCTTTAAAAAATGTGAGCTGGAGTTCAGCTTTAATTTGTTTGTGAAGTTCATCTAAACCTGTCTAAAGTTGGCCATAAATGGATAGGATTTCACATGAGGAAGAGTCTTGGGGCAAAAAAAAAAACCCTCAGAACATTCGAATGTTGTTTGAAAGATTTTGTTTGCTTTCAACATTTACCGAACGAAAACCATATACACTATTAGAAATTTGTTAGTTTAAGAAAAAATTTCCATCCTGCTCTTTTAAATTTTCTTGTCACTGAAGTCGAAAACAAACGTCGATGTGACCCCACATTTGTAAAAATTAACAAACTTTCTTAGAACATTCTTTTCCTAACAATTTTTGTTCAAAATTCCATCCATCTATGACCAGCCCAACAATACCCTCCTCCCAGACTGACAATGCTGTCATTCAAGTTTGTCTCTGTGGCTTCTCCATCCAGAGTAGAGTCACCCCAAGACAGGAAATATATTAAAAATAAAGTAAAAAAGCGTAACGTTTTTTAATTAATACAGCCACCTCATCTAAGGATTGCTATTGTTTTTTGTTTGGTTTAGATATGCTTTAACCACTTCCTGCCCATCAAATGATGGCTGGGCAGCACGGCTCTCGTTCTGGGTGGACGTCATATGATGGCCCTCCAGAACGACCGCTCTCGCGCACCCGTGGGGGCACGCATTGCGGCGATCGGTGGTGCGGTGTGTCAGTCTGACACACCACTACACCGATCTCAGTAAAGAGCCTCTGACGGAGGCTCTTTACCACGTGATCAGCCGTGTCCAATCATGGCTGATTACGATGTAAACAGGAAGAGCCGTTGATTAGCTTTTCCTCACTCGTGTCTGACAGACGCGTGTAGAGGAGAGCCGATCCCCTGCTTTCCTGAAAGGGGGGAGTCTGTGCTGATTGTTTATCAGTATAGCCCCCCCTCGGATGCCCACCCAGGGCCACCAGGATGCCGCCAGGACCACCACGGATTGCCACCCTAGACCACCAGAGAAATGCCAATCAGTGCACAGGAAGCTGCCTATCAGTGCCCATCCCCAATGCCTGCCAGTGCCATCAGTGATGCCTAACAATGCCATCTATCAGTGCTGCATATTAGTGCACATCAGTGCCCAGCAGTGCCGCCTATCAGTGCCCAGCAGTGCCGCCTATCAGTGCCCAGCAGTGCCGCCTATCAGTGCCACCCATAAGTTCCCATCAGTGCAGCCTTTTCAGTGCCCATCAGTGTCGCCTATCAGTGCCCACCAGTGCCACCCATGAGTGCCCATCAGTGCCGCCTATCAATGTCCATCAGTGCTGCATCTCAGTGCCACCCATCAGTGCCATCTACCAGTGCCCATCAGTGCCTCCTATCAGTGCCCATCAGTTGCACCTCATTGGTGCCGCCTTTTCAGTGCTGTCTTATCAGTGCCCATCAGTGAAGGAGAAAACTTACTTATTTACAACATTTTATAACAATAACAAAAGATTTTAAGTATTTTTTTATTTGTTAAGCAAAAAATAAAAAACACAGAGGTGATCAAATACCACCAAAAGAAAGCTCTATTTGTGGGAACAAAATGATAAAAATTCTGTTTGGGTACAGTGCAGCAAGACCGCGCAATTGTCATTTGGGGCGGCACAGTGGTGTAGTGGTTAGCACTCCCACCTAGCAGTAAGAAGGGTCGCTGGTTCAAATCCCAACCACGACACTACCTGCCTGGAGTTTGCATGTTCTCCCTGTGCCTGCGTGGGTTTCCTCCGGGTACTCTGGTTTCCACCCACAATCCAAAGACATGCAGGTAGGTTGATTGGCTTCTGTCCAAAAATTGGCCCTAGTATATGAATGGGGACCTTGGATTGTGGGCTCCTTGAGGGTAGTGAGTGTGTGATGTACAGGGATGGGGACAATTGTAGACACTCACTCAGGTTGAACTGGATGGACTGATGTCTTTATTCAACCTTGCTAACTATGAAACTATGAAACTATTTAAACAGCGACAGCTCTGAAAGCTGAAAATTGGCTTAGGCAGGAAGGGGGTGTAAGTGCCCTGTAATAAAGTAGTTAAACATATCATTGAAAGCTTTTGTTAAATCTGTTTTATAACTGTAAAAAAATACACGTTGTTCCTTGCAGAAATCTTGCCTGCTTGTGCTCAATGCATGTTCTGCACGTTTAGCAGTTACATTGTCCTCAGCTATCTCTGAGGACTAAAAAAAAAAAAAAAAACTCCCCTCTATGTTATGGAAAAGAGGAGAAAGGATGATTTTTCAGGGTGGCGATGTTGTTTCTCTGTAGTTACATTATATGGAGTGTTGTCACTCTGGAACAGGAAGTGTATTACTGGGAAGAATACAAAGTGATAATGGATACAAATAATAAAAAGCCTTTGTTTTTAGGTTTAGATATACTTTAGACCCAATGATGTCCATAAACTTGACAATTTTGTTGGCAGTTTTGGAGCTTTATATTGGCTTTCCGGCACAGCAATTTGCCACCTTCATGTGTTTCCCAGGTTCAATCAACCAGTCAAATGAAAATGAAGTGGAAATCAATCAAAACTACTAAAGTACCAGTCCAAAGGCATTTTCAGTTTATTTCCACACCAGTCAATCATTTGGTCACTTGCAACTCAGACTCAATTGAAAGTGTGGGCAGCAGATTGCTCTGGTTAAAATCGTACATACAGTAAAGTCAACGGGTCATTCAACAAGCACTGCAAAGCTCAGAGCAACAAAACACAAACTTGTATAAAGTCAAATTTGTACACCCCTTCCCACTTGCACTTAGCTCTACAAGACCACAAGATGGTCATATACTTTTGGAAGCTGTCCACTAGCTTTCAAATGAGAAAATCAATACATTGAACAGTCAACAGCAATCTACCTCCCACAATTTTCATTGTTTCCTGCTTTCCCGGATTAAACTGATGTATACCTTCCCAAATTACCAAGTTTATAGCTAGCATCACAGTTTATGTTTTCCTTACGTACAGAAAGTAGCACACGTAGCCTAAATAGTAATATATTAACGGAAATTATGTGTTTTTAATTCCCCATGATTGGTTGTTAAAAGTGAATACAGCGTACCTGTATTTACTAAGGTAAGTGAAGATTTGCAACTCCTTTAGCAAATGAGGCACAATGAGTTTTATTTATAAAAATCATTACTCTCATGAATCCACAAAATACGGAGACTTAAAAGTCTTACACAAGCTAAAAAATAAGGACTTTCCATACTATAATAAAAGTACAAGTTTGTCATGATTTGACTTTTAAAATAGGAAACAGTGCACTTGTGTAATAGAAAATAATACTTCAGAAAATAACATTCAGGTTTTTGGCCCTAATAAGTATTAAGACATGCCTTGTAATAGCAAATAAAAGTACTTACAAATATATTAAACTAACATTATAAATAAAATATATGCAGTTATAGATCACTAGGTAGTATTATTGAGCTCTTAGCCTAGTAATGGAAAAGAATATATCAAAATATAACATAACAATTTTGTTTTGCCTAAACCTACTGAAACAAACAGAAACAAATACAGTTTAATAGTCAAGAATTTCCAAACACAATTACAAATCGTTTGCCTAATTTTCCACTAAAGGCTTCTCTGGACTGAAGTATAAGGTGACTTTCACACAGGCGGCTGTTCTGCCGCTGTTAAAAGCATGTTTTGTTGTTTTGAAAGACTCCAGGCACAGCGATCACTTGCATTTGTAAATTGTGATTAGCTGTGTTTACGTGTGTTTACATGCGGCTGCGTTGGAACATTCTTGCCATTTCTGATGTGCTTCCTGTTTTTCTTTCCTTGTTGCCGCTGCTATCTGCAGGTGAAATAGTACACTGCGATTACCGGCAGTTATGTGCAGATAGCTGCAAAAAAATCGGTCCTGGACGCAGTCAAATACATTTTTTCAAACCGCACCAAACCCCATGTAACGAAACGTTGCTAAATACAGTGTGTGAATGGTCTGATTGTCAAACTCATTGTTTGAGTTTAGCTGCGGTAGATAACTTGATCTATCCGCCCGTGTGGAAGGGGCCTAAGTCACACAGGCTTCGGGCAGCAAAATTAAAGGGGTGGCAGACTGACCATTTGTTTCACCGTATTGCTTATCACATCCCATACTTACGTAAACCTGCAACAATCAAATATTAACAGCTACTAATTCTATTAACAGAACACATGGCTGACCACAGATAATACAAGAGCACTCAGTTGGTGCATGTAAGCTTAGCTTGGCCTAGTAACCTCTATGGAGGGGAAGAAAAGGACACTGGTTTATTACTGGGGAAAGACAGTGATGTAAAAAAAAACGTATAATGACATCCATCAAGACATCAGGACTTTAAATGTACCCACGAGGAAAAAAAATCTCCAATCACAGAACCATAAATCAATTAGATAACATCTATCAAATATTAAATGATAAAGGGTGATCAACCTTCACATAAAGTCTACAAATATTCTACAAAAACATAGAATACAGTGTATTATACACATCCAGTATACAGGTTGCCATAAATGTCTACACCCATTTTTGCCAACACGTTTCACAAACCAATGCTGCTTCCTTGAGACTAGGCAATGGAATATGTTATATAGAATGCTTTCACTTGATCTAAGATAAATACAGAATATTATACTGTATATTGTATCAAAAAATTCATACACATGTCCTTTTTACATATTACTTACATGTTAGGTAAATTAGATAAGCAGGTGAGTAATACTTGTATGGAATTAAAAAAGACACAAAGCAATAGAACAGGATCAACCAATCAGCTGTGCAGTATTACAGCCTACGGCGTCAGAAAACGGATCACCTGTCCTTATGCTTTGTTTCTTTCCTCCATGCTTGAGACTATTGCCTGGGTGCCTGTGACAAACAGGATCACTGTTTTGGAACTGCTTGTCTAACTTACCTAATATGTAAATAATGTGTATAAAAGGACATGTGTATACGTTTGTTGATACTATATCTAACACTATATACAGCATGACATATATTTATCCTAGGCAGGTCAAATGAACAAATTCTATATAATATATATCATCACCCAGTCCTGAGGAAGTTGTGTTTAACCATGAAACATGCAGACGAATATAGGTGTTGACATTTATGGCAACCTGTATACTGGATGCTGTGGGCGATTAGTTTTAAGTGAAGAGTTTTCAGAAAGGTAATCAAGCCATATTAAGGTTAAGGGCTTCCTGTCCATGTTTATTTGGTCAGCAAATAAAGTAAACAGAAAGGCTTCCCGCACAGGGGTAGAAAACATAGTCCAAAGCAAAAGTCCATCAACGAATATAAGCCTGTCTTTCCATTCTTTAATTAAATTTACATGATAGATCTGCTCTTTCTTCCACTTGTCTAGTTGGGACACATTATAGTTGACCTGTCCAACCTTTTCCCAGTATTTCTGTCAGGGCTGCGCTCAGCCCTTCCCTCTCAGAGCAGGCCACTCAGCTGTCGGTTTATTGCCAGCTCTAATCTTTCCACAGTGACTCGCCTGGTGATGATATCCTGCTTGTCAGTCCTGCTGGTTACTTAAGCAGTTCAGTCCAGATCCTCTCTGCCTTCTCCTTGGTCAACATGTCAAGAGAATCTCTCCTGTGGGCCTGTTAAAGACTTGCTTGGCTGACGTCCCTTCTGAAGTACGCTGATCCCTGGCTCCCTGATGTCCTGGCTTGTCTGACTATCCATTCCGGTTACCGAACTCTGGCTATGTTTTGACTACGTTTGCTCTATTTACCCTTTACCATTATTATTATTAAACAGTGTGATTTTACTGCACTTCTGTTTCAGTCTGAGTCATGGTTTCTGACAATTTCATAGGGTCCTTGCCACTTAGCTAGGAACTTACTTTCCAGCATGGGGACTAAAACAAGGATGCGATCTCCCGGATGGAAAGTTTGAATCTTCGCCGACCTATTTTACACTGGACTCTGTGCTTCCTGGGCTTGCTGCATGTATTCTCGAACAAGGGGCATTACTGAGGAAATTCTATCCTGCAGGCTGAGATATTCTCTATAACACTCCGGTAGGGAGTAGTTTCAGTCTCCCAGGTTTTTTAGCGATATCCATAAACCCTCTGGGATGCCTCCCATACAAAAGTTCAAAGGGTGAGAACCTTGTGAAAGTCTGGGGAACTACATGACATTTTTTTTTTAAATTTTGGTGTAGAGTTCCCCTTAAAATCGATGCCGTACCCAAAGGACCCGGTATGACTTTGGGGGGTGGGGGCGGGGGGGGGGTGGGACGCTGTTTTTTTCTTAATTCTGTCATAGGGTTCCCCTTAACCAATTCAATACACTGTATTATATACTCTGCACTGCACTATATACCCTGCACTGTATTGTGTATACTACACTGACTGCACTATATATTCTCCACTGTATTATATATACTACACTGACTGCACTATATATTCTGCAATGTATTATATACACTACACTGATAGCATTATATACTCTCCACTGTATTATATATACTACACTGACTGCACTATATACTCTGAACTGTATTATATATACTACACGGACTGCACTATATACTCTGAACTGTATTATATATACTACATTGACTGCACTATATACTCTGAACTGTATTATATATACTACACGGACTGCACTCTATACTCTGAACTGTATTATATATACGACAATGACTGCACTATATACTCTGAACCAGGGCCGGATTTCCCACAAGGCCACCGAGGCCAGGCCTTGGGGCGGCAGTGGTGCAGGGGCGGCACTCATTTCTCACTGTATGAAAATTTTCTATTTGTCTGCTTGGTGATTGGCTGCAGCTCATGGCAATCATCTGTATTTGCTGCTCACTCTGTGCATGGGGGCGGGGTCAGTTGCCGATCTGTGCTCAAGAGGAGGAGGGCTTTCCAATGGAGGAGACTGCAGGTCAGTGTGTGATAGGATAGTTTCTACAGTTAAACTGTAGTGTCAGCTGCAGTGTCCTGGTGGCAGATGACAGACTGATTTCTGGTGAAGCCTGTGCCCAGAATCTTATAAGATCATTGGAAGACAGAAGCTGGGCTCAGGCTGCAGACACAGAGCACCACTCGTTCTGTCTGCTTCATCTGTACAGGACTCTGCAGCAGGAGATAAGGACAGTGTGTGCTGAGAACGGAGGAATTGATCTGAGTGTGTCTCAATCTGAATTGCACTGTTTATGCTTCTCTCCTGAGCTCTCTGTCTACCCCCATTCATCCTGAGTCCTGAGGTCTTCCTGTCCACCCCACCCCCCATCCCACCCTGCGATCTCCCAGTCCCACCCTGCGCTCTCCCAGTCCCACCCTGCGATCTCACAGTCCCATCCTGCGATCTCCCAGTCCCACCCTGCGATCTCCCAGTCCCACCCTGCGATCTCCCAGTCCCACCCTGCGATCTCCCAGTCCCACCCTGCGATCCCCCAGTCCCACCCTGCGATCCCCCAGTCCCACCCTGCGATCTCCCAGTCCCATCCTGCGATCCCCCAGTCCCACCCTGCGATCCCCCAGTCCCACCCTGCGATCTCCCAGTCCCACCCTGCGCTCTCACAGTCCCACCCTGCGCTCTCCCAGTCCCACCCTGCGATCTCCCAGTCCCTTCCTGCGATCTCCCAGTCCCATCCTGCGATCTCCCAGTCCCACCCTGCGATCTCCCAGTCCCACCCTGCGCTCTCCCAGTCCCACCCTGCGATCTCACAGTCCCATCCTGCGATCTCCCAGTCCCACCCTGCGATCTCCCAGTCCCACCCTGCGATCTCCCAGTCCCACCCTGCGATCCCCCAGTCCCACCCTGCGATCCCCCAGTCCCACCCTGCGATCCCCCAGTCCCACCCTGCGATCTCCCAGTCCCATCCTGCGATCCCCCAGTCCCACCCTGCGATCCCCCAGTCCCACCCTGCGATCTCCCAGTCCCACCCTGCGCTCTCACAGTCCCACCCTGCGCTCTCCCAGTCCCACCCTGCGATCTCCCAGTCCCTTCCTGCGATCTCCCAGTCCCATCCTGCGATCTCCCAGTCCCATCCTGCGATCTCCCAGTCCCACCCTGCGATCTCCCAGTCCCACCCTGCGATCTCCCAGTCCCACCCTGCGATCTCCCAGTCCCACCCTGCGATCTCCCAGTCCCACCCTGCGATCTCCCAGTCCCACCCTGCGATCTCCCAGTCCCACCCTGCGATCTCCCAGTCCCACCCTGCGATCTCCCAGTCCCATCCTGCGATCTCCCAGTCCCACCCTGCGCTCTCCCAGTCCCATCCTGCGATCTCACAGTCCCATCCTGCGATCCCCCAGTCTCACCCTGCGCTCTCCCAGTCCCATCCTGCGATCTCCCAGTCCCATCCTGCGATCTCCCAGTCCCACCCTGCGCTCTCCCAGTCCCATCCTGCGCTCTCCCAGTCCCACCCTGCGCTCTCCCAGTCCCACCCTGCGCTCTCCCAGTCCCACCCTGCGATCTCCCAGTCCCATCCTGCGATCTCCCAGTCTCACCCTGCGCTCTCCCAGTCCCACCCTGCGCTCTCCCAGTCCCATCCTGCGCTCTCCCAGTCCCACCCTGCGCTCTCCCAGTCCCACCCTGCGATCTCACAGTCCCATCCTGCGATCTCCCAGTCTCACCCTGCGCTCTCCCAGTCTCACCCTGCGCTCTCCCAGTCCCACCCTGCGCTCTCCCAGTCCCACCCTGCGCTCTCCCAGTCCCACCCTGCGCTCTCCCAGTCCCAACCTGCGATCTCACAGTCCCATCCTGCGATCTCACAGTCCCATCCTGCGATCTCCCAGTCCCACCCTGCGCTCTCCCAGTCCCATCCTGCGCTCTCCCAGTCCCACCCTGCGCTCTCCCAGTCCCACCCTGCGCTCTCCCAGTCCCACCCTGCGATCTCCCAGTCCCACCCTGCGATCTCCCAGTCTCACCCTGCGCTCTCCCAGTCCCACCCTGCGCTCTCCCAGTCCCATCCTGCGCTCTCCCAGTCCCACCCTGCGCTCTCCCAGTCCCACCCTGCGATCTCACAGTCCCATCCTGCGATCTCCCAGTCCCACCCTGCGATCTCACAGTCCCACCCTGCGCTCTCCCAGTCCCATCCTGCGCTCTCCCAGTCCCACCCTGCGCTCTCCCAGTCCCACCCTGCGATCTCACAGTCCCATCCTGCGATCTCCCAGTCCCACCCTGCGATCTCACAGTCCCACCCTGCGATCTCCCAGTCTCACCCTGCGCTCTCCCAGTCCCACCCTGCGATCTCACAGTCCCATCCTGCGATCTCCCAGTCCCACCCTGCGCTCTCCCAGTCCCACCCTGCGATCTCACAGTCCCATCCTGCGCTCTCCCAGTCCCACCCTGCGCTCTCCCAGTCCCACCCTGCGCTCTCACAGTCCCATCCTGCGATCTCCCAGTCCCACCCTGCGATCTCACAGTCCCATCCTGCGATCTCCCAGTCTCACCCTGCGCTCTCCCAGTCCCACCCTGCGATCTCACAGTCCCATCCTGCGATCTCCCAGTCCCACCCTGCGCTCTCCCAGTCCCACCCTGCGATCTCACAGTCCCATCCTGCGCTCTCCCAGTCCCACCCTGCGCTCTCCCAGTCCCACCCTGCGCTCTCCCAGTCCCACCCTGCGATCTCCCAGTCCCACCCTGCGATCTCCCAGTCCCATCCATGTCTGAAACAAGTAAAGAATTATTTACGATCATCTATGGGTCAAGAAAGACTTAACAGTTTAGCTTTACTTGCCATTGAGTCAGAACTTTTAAATACTTTGTCCTACGAAGATATTATCGATGAGTTTGCCAACAGAAAAGTTGCAACTAAAAAATTGTAGGGAGTTTCTTACTGCTATAATCTTTAAAATGCATTTTCTGCATTACATAGTATTTTCAGTCCGTGCAATTAAAGCCAGTTATTTTCAGTGTTCTCGTGTGTGGAGATATGTTTTTAATTGAGCTATTGTAGCAGTCATCGATAAAGGACGAGAATGGTGGTGTGTGTGTGGGGGGGGGGGGGGGCATTGAAGGACCCGGCCTTGGGGCGGCAAAGGGAGTAAATCCGGGCCTGCTCTGAACTGTATTATATATATACTACACGGACTGCACTATATACTCTAAACTGTGAGATTTTTTTTCCTTTTGGATGCATGTAAAATCCTGTAGAATTAGTGAGTGTAATTCTAGTGTTTTTTACATAATTTTGAGATGGTACCTGTGAGGAAATTAAACAATTTACCACCTGGTTTCCATTTCTTCCCCATAAAAGAATAGCATCCTCAAGAGGGTCTCCAACCTGCCCTATTGACTGTTCTCAAGAAACAGTCAGCCAGCGAGTTTAAAGATAAACTCACAGGAATGATATTGTTCCCTGATCTTATAGATATATATTGGCCCAAAATTTCCCCAAGGTTTCTGGTCATAATAAATAAACAACGCATCTAAACCCAAATAAAAAAAATGATCACAGAGCAAATCAGGGAATGCACATTCCTCTATCAACTCCTGCTCACTATCCTGACAGTGTTTTTTTTTTAGGTTCCGGGCTCCCAGGAGGAGTGAAAGAGCCTGGGGTTTGCAGGGTGCTCTGTATTTCGCTGCAATCATTCCCTGCCTAACGACTAATGAGATATCAGCTAACTAGGGAGAGTATTGTTTTCAGCGGACTGACAGACCCAGAGGGGTTGATTAAATAAAGAAATGTTCACTTTGTCTGGTGAAGCTATGTTTACATCAATCATCCAATGAAGAACAAGAGAAATTCCTAATAATTGACATTCCCTTTGCATATGTTTGGTATTTGACATGAATACAGGTTCACTGGGTGAAATTTTTACTCCATTAACCCTCCAAATTAACCTTTTATATGTGTAGGGGGAAATGCTGTCTAGGTCCCACACACAATAAAAATAAAATGTTGCTCTGGTGGTGTGGAGCCCCCCGGCATAAACGATTGTACTAGATCAACAAAACCACCAGATTATGGGCTCAACAGACCACTTTAATACTGAGATATTATTAAACACAACAAATAAAGTAATAAAAAAAAAACAGAAAGTGAGTCTGCTTTTTCCAAAAACATACATTTTTTTTAATGCGTATATAAAATCTAAACAACAATGATACATATAACATAATTAATATTACCCTCTAAACCCACTCATATACTGTCATGCTAGAACTCAGCATACTAAAGTATAGCAACCAGCGTGACATTGTAAAAATGTTAAATACACCAGCTCCTGGACTTCCTTTATGCATTTATATACCAGACTCACTCTTAACCACCCAGCCCTGTGGATATGGTGAAGAATAATAATCTCTATTCTTTTAGCCTCTATTTTTTATTGAATGCAGCCTTAAAATCCTGTAGCATTGGTGAGTGCAATTCTAGTTTTTTTACATAATTTTGAAATGGTACCTGTGAGGAAATTAAACAATTTACTGCATGGTTTCCATTTATTCCCCATAAATGCTTCACAATATAGATTTATGTATATGAATAAATTGACTTAATAGTAGTACATATACAGTATACTGTAAACTTTTAGCTCAATGTGGTTAATAAAGTATGCAGAAAAAAAACAAAAACACTTGATCTTCGGGACTCCATGCAATGAGTGGTAAATGAAAAGCATGTTCGTAAAGCTAAATTGACCATACAGGGATCATTCTCAAAGATTAGATGCCTTGAAAGGAAAGTTGTTATCCACCATAGCAGTAGGGATGGGCCCGGTGTTCGATTCGAACCCATGTTCGAATCGAACACCGGGCGCTCGCCCGCTCGGCGAGCCTAGAACTATTTGGGCCGCTCGCATCAAATTCGTGTGATGCGAGCGGCCCGCAATGCATCGCGCTAGTCGCAGTGCAATGCTGGCTGATGATTGGCCAAGCATGCACTGTGACCCCGCATGCTTGGCCAATCACAGCGCCGGCAGCGAGGAGAGCCATATTTGGCTACAGGCAGGATGCCTGTAGCCAATTATAGCTCAGGGGCTTTAGTACACGCCCCACGGTATAAGAGGCGGCGGCCTCGCATATTATGTTTCAGTCACAGTGTCAGGGTGTCAGTGTGTTGCTGACTGCTGACAAGATATGCTCTATTTCTGGGGATTTGTGTGTGCGTGCTGTTAGAACAGCATTGCAGTATCACATCTTAGGGGTGTCTATAGGTGGCCTGTGAAGGGGCGCATGTTTCCTGTGCTTAGAACTTTCCCTGCAAAAAGTGTAATTTTTGCAAGAAAAAAGCTATTTAAAAGCACTCGCGGCTAATGAATTGATGGTTCCTGTAACACAGAGAACTGTCATTCATTGATAAAAAACAAAAAAAAAAGCGTGGGGGTCCCCCCAAATTCAATAACCAGGCCCTTCAGGTCTGGGATGGATATTAAGGAGAACCCCAGCCAAAAAAAAAATGGCGTAGGGTCCCTCTCAAAATCCATACCAGACCCTTGAGGTCTGGGATGGATTTTAAGGGGAACCCTAGCCAAAAAAAATGGCGTGGGGTACCCCTCAAAATCCATACCAGACCCTTATCCGAGCACGCAACTTGGCAGGCCGCAGGAAAAGAGGGGGGACGAGAGCGGCCCCCCCTCCCGCCTGAACCGTACCAGGCCACATGCCCTCAACATTGGGAGGATGCTTTGGGGGTCTAAGACCCCCAAAGCACCTTGTCCCCATGTTGATGAGGACAAGGGCCTCTTCCCCACAACCCTGGCCATTGGTTGTGGGGGTCTGCGGGCGGGGGCTTATCGGAATCTGGAAGCCCCCTTTAACAAAGGGAACCCCAGATCCCGGCCCCCCCCTGTGTGAAATGGTAAGGGGGTTGTACCCCTACCATTTTACCAAAAAAGTGTCAAAAATGGTAAAAATGACAGGAGACGGTCTTTGACAATTCCTTTATTAAAATCTTCTTTCTTCATCCTTCGGTTTCTTCATCTTCTCCTTCCGTCATCTTCTTCCATCTTCTTCTTCCATTTTCTTCTTCCTCCGATCCGCTTCTTCTTGCGCTGGTCTTCTCGTCCTTCTCGTCCGGCATCTTCTTCCGTCGACGTCGGCGTCGGTGTCGGTGTCTCTTCTTGGGCTGCTCCTCGCAATGGGAGGCTCCCGCTGTGTGAGGCTCCGCTCCGTCTGACAGGTCTTTTATAACGGAGGGCACCTGGTGACCCCGCCCCCTCTGACGCACGGGGATTCCCTATGGCTTTCCCCATGACGTCAGAGGGGGGCAGGGTCACCAGGTGCCCTCCGTTATAAAAGACCTGTCAGACGGAGCGGAGCCTCACAGAGCGGGAGCCTCCCATTGCGCGGAGCGGCCCAGAAGAGACGCCGACGCCGATGCCGGACGAGAAGACCGGAGCAAGAAGAAGCGGATCGGAGGAAGAAGATGATGGAAGAAGAAGATGCCGGAAGGGGAAGATGAAGAAACCGAAGGCCAGAAGAAAGAAGAAAGAAGAAAGAAGATTTTAATAAAGGAATTGTCAAAGACCGTCTCCTGTCATTTTTACAATTTTTGACACTTTTTTGGTGAAATGGTAGGGGTACTTTTGTACCCCCTTACCATTTCACACAGGGGGATCTGTGATCCATTTCACACAGGGGGATCTGTTAAAGGGGGCTTCCAGATTCCGTTAAGCCCCCTGCCCGCAGACCCCCACAACCAATGGCCAGGGTTGAGGGGAAGAGGCCCTTGCCCTCATCAACATGGGGACAAGGTGCTTTGGGGTCTTAGACCCCCAAAGCATCCTCCCAATGTTGAGGGCATGTGGCCTGGTATGGTTCAGGCGGGGGGGGCGCTCTCGTCCCCCCCTCTTTTCCTGCGGCCTGCCAGGTTGCGTGCTCGGATAAGGGTCTGGTATGGATTTTGAGGGGGACCCCACACCATTTTTTTTGGCTAGGGTTCCCCTTAAAATCCATCCCAGACCTCAAGGGTCTGGTATGGATTTTGAGGGGGACCCTACGCCATTTTTTTTTTTTGGCTGGGGCTCCCCTTAATATCCATCCCAGACCTGAAGGGCCTGGTTATTGAATTTGGGGGGACCCCCACGCTTTTTTTTTTTCATTTTTTTTATTTTTTATCAATGACTTTTTTTTTATGAATGACTTTCAGTATCAATGAATGACTGTTCTCTGTATTGCGGGAGCCGTCAATTCACATTAGCCGCGAGTGATTTTAAATAGCTTTTTTACTTGCAAAAATGACACTTTTTGCAGAGACAGTTCTAAACACGGGAAACATGCGCCCCTTTACATGCATACTATAGACACTTTTATTGTTTCAATTTAAGCATTATTAAAATCACTGCTCCTGAAAAAACGTCCGTTAAAAAAAATTTTTTTGCATTGATACATGTCCCCTGGGGCAGGACCCAGGTCCCCAAACACTTTTTGACATTAACATGCATGTTAGCCTTTAAAATTAGCACTTTTAATTTCAAGCGTTCGCATCCATTAAAACTAATAGGGTTCTAAAGCTCGCACGGACTTTAGGTCCGTTCGCGGGTTCTGGTGCGAGCCGAACGGGGGGGTGTTCGGCTCATCCCTACATAGCAGGTGTCAACCCAAAGTACGCAAATTTATAGCAAAAAATGCTTGAATGATCTACGGTACTTTACTATATAAAGGACTATCTAAATATATTCACAAAATGTGCAATGAAATAATTAATAGAGTTTCACATTAAACCTTTGGACTAAAGAGATCTGAAGTTCCAGGGGCACTATTGGCTCAATCATGTCCAAAAGGTAGAAACAGACTGTCTTATGTCCAGCGTTTTACATAAGTAATTAAGTTATGCATAAGTAATGCATATCTCACTATATAACTGTCAACATCATGGCAGAAAATCTCTTGATATCAGAAGCACTTGAAAGGTGTCTCCATTAAATGTTTATACATGCAAATATATTATGCAAATTAATGAGCGGGCACACCTGGGCACCGCCCGGGGGCCCCAGTTGCATGGGGGGCCCCTGCACTTTCCCCAAAGCAGCTGCTCCTTGAGCCCACGCTGCCCGGAAATTGGGGGCACCATTATGGCATGAGAGTGATGGATACACAGGGGAGGCAGGCTGGCAGCGATGCGCCGTGCTGTGCAGAACGATGCCTATTATTTCACAGCCAGCAGGGAGGGGCGGGGCTGGAGCACCAGTGATGGCCTGACCCCACCCCATGCAGCTTGAATGCTCGGGACTCGAAGGCCGCGGGGTAGCAGCTGAAGTGGGAGCTGCTGAGAAGGGAGCACTGAGAGCCCGCCTGCAGAAGTGGCATTGTGGATGGTGTCATGGTGAGCCCAGCTGTCCAGCACTGTTTGCAATGAAGGGCTTGGAATGCTCAGAGGGATGCTCCTTCCTCCGCCCCCCCCCCTTCTGCCTGCATGACTTTATTGGTATAGGTGAGTCCTTGTCACAGTGCTGGAGCTGGGGGATATGTGGGATGTAGCAGATCAGAGTGCTGGGGGGATATCTGGGGTGCAAAGAGGGATCAGAGTATTGGGGGATATCTGGGATGTAGAGGAATCAGAGTGCTGGGGGGATATCTGGGGTGTAGAGGGATCAGAGTGCTGGGGGATATCTGGGGTGCAGAGAGGGATCAGAGTGCTGGGGGGATATCTGGGATGGAGAAGGATCAGAGTGCTGGGGGGATATCTGGGGTGTAGAAGAATCAGAGTGCTGGGGGGATATCTGGGGTGTAGAGGGATCAGAGTGCTGGGGGGATATCGGGGCTGCAGAGAAGGATCAGAGTGCTGGGGGCATATCAGTTGCCTTCAGACAAAAAATATATTCTAAAACACAGAGGCCCCTGTTAGAGGGAGCACAGCCTCTCCTCCCTCCCTTGTGTATGGAGGGCACTGGGCGTCCCCCACTAATGTAAGACACTGACTACATTTTGCTCAGTCCAGCTTAACTTCTCCTGGTAGACTGAACTCCATCCCACACTGCACTCATTTCTCTCCTGCCCGCTCCCACTAGCAGAATCTCCTGTTAAGTCAAATCAGTTGCATTGGGGGAGGGGGCACAAGTACAGTTCCTTTCCCATTGGCTGAGGAGGCAACAGAGAGGAGGAGCAACTGTAGCCTCAGGGTTTTTAGAGACACTGCTTGATTAGCAACCCTGGTGATTAGGATGTGCCCAGGTACCTCCGGCACTACCCCTGTACATGCCCATGGTCACATTTATGATTCTCTGGTCTGTTAGGCCGGCCATTCATGGATCGAATTTTGTCTGGTTATGCAGAGACGGGCTGAATTTCTATCCATGTATGTGCAGGGTGATTGTACCCATGTCGATCTATCGATCCAGTAAACTTAGCACTGTGCAGCAGTGGAAAGCAAGAAGCCAAAGTATGTAAAGATCAAATATGACTGCCCCAATATACATACTGTATGTAAAAACCTTCAGAAGATTTACCCCTTCATTGCCAGGCCATTTTTTGCGATACAGCACTGCATTACTTTAACTGACAATTGAGCGGTTATGCAACGCTGTACCCAAAAAAATGTATGTCTTTTTTTCCCACAAATAGAGCTTTATTTTAGTGGTATTTGATTACCACTGCATTTTTATTTTTTGCGCTATAAACCA
The DNA here is from genome assembly GCA_028564925.1 of Lithobates sylvaticus. NCBI lineage: Eukaryota > Metazoa > Chordata > Amphibia > Anura > Ranidae > Lithobates > Lithobates sylvaticus. The sequence goes on along the minus strand of CM053027.1, from coordinate 87,625,342 downwards.
AACAAAGGCCAACAATTAAAAAAAAAAGACAATATATTTTACTTTCTGCTATAAAACATATCTAATAAAAAAAATTGAAATCAAATTTCTTCATCAATTTAGGCCAATATGTATTCTGCTATATGTTTTTGGTAAAAAAAATCCCAATAAGCATATATTGATTGGCTTACGCAAACGTTGTCTGCAAACTATGGTATATATTTATGTATTTATTTATTTATTTTATACCAATAATAGCGGCGATCAGCGACTTATAGCGGGACTGCGATATTGGAGCGGACAATTACACACTAACACTTTTGACACCTTGCTTGAACCAGTAACACTAATACAGTGATCAGTGCTAAAAATATGCACTGTCACTGCACTAATGACACTGGTTGGGAAGGGGTTAAACATCTAGGGGGTTCAAAGAGTTAACTGTGTGCCTATCCAGTATTTATGTGTACTGTATGTGCTGCTTTTGCTTTTAATCCTCATTAAAAATTGATATATATATGTATGATATAAGTTTATAGATTACAAAATGTTGAGCCTAGTGGCAACGCGTTTCACACAAATCCTGTGCTTCTTCTTCAGGATCCACGAGCTCTCTATGTCAAATTTATGCATACAATGTCTAAAACCACCAGATATACATCAATCAGCCCATATGACGAGATTCATCTAAGTTGTATATAACAATGTGTAGATGTTTTTTATTAGGGAAACTCTGTATATAAGCAGGATGAATGAATGACTTGTATAGCGCAACCTATGCGAACTGAATCGCCTCAGGGCGCTTTTTGCCACTGGTGTCCATCTGTGGTATAGTGCGGTCCTTGCCCCTGTGGGGTCCTGACACGCTTACAAACACATACACATACAACATACACATATTTGGCCAATTTTATCGACAGGATCTAATTAACCTACCAGCATGTCTTTGGAGTGTGGGAGGAAACCGGAGTAAACCCACGCAAGCACAGGGAGAACATGCAAACTCCAGGCAGAAGGTGTCATGGTCGGGATTTGAACCAGCGACCCTATTACTGCTAGGTGAAAGTGCTAACCACTACACCACTGTGCTGCCCCTAGGTTCACAAGTGATCCGTTATAAGGTAATCCATGCAATTTAAAAGGAACAAGAAAATCCATGGGAGAAACCACACCGTCAGGTATATAATGCCCAAAAGTGGATGGAAGAGCCAGAGTATAATAATTCACTCTTGCTTGGGATACTAGTACATGCACACTGACCAGTGACCACACCAGGAATGGTAGAGAAGAGGCTTCAGGGGGACCAGTCACAAAGACTGATGGAGCCTTCCAGAGCAAGAAATAAGGTCATTATTACTGCTTATTCCTCTACCGATAGACTTAACCAGCATTTCACCGTTCCAGCACAGGAAGGCCCACTGCAAGTCATTTGTTTATGATGTGTGGTGTTAGGCATTAATGTTTTAAATCATGTTTAAAAAAAGAAAAACGTCTTTGCAAACTGCGGGAGCACAGAACTTCCCATAAGAAAAGCGTGACACTGTGAGACCAAGGCCTGAATATTTTTCCATGTAAGGTAAGGCTGAAATCATATACAACCGACTTGTGCTTAACAGGAAACACAATTTGCTGGAGCTGGAAATTTCAAGATGGAGTGTGGAACGCCTCGCAGAGCATAAATTGTGAAGGTAATAAAAAGAGAAACTGCTCCCTGCGGACAGAATTCACAGTCCCTGAAAGCGTTAGTAAATTTTCACATGGTTAAAACAGCACTGTATTCCCGCTCTGCTGCCCAATAATCTTCCTTTCCATTGAGTAGTATATTCCCTTCTCTCTTGGACCACATATTATTCAATGATGACGTCTGATAAGGAGCACTGGAATGAACCAGCAAGACAGAGGGCTTACCATATACATACTACTGTACATTTTTAAAGGAACACTCCAGTCAAACAAAGCAATGTTGCAAAAAAGCTACAAAAAGCATCATGTAACCAGAGGCTATATTCCTGACAAGAAACCGTGTGAAAAGTCTACCGAACCTAGCTGTAACAGATTATATAACTTAGTATTAAAAAGAATGCATAGATTTTTTTTTTCTTTTGGATGAACTTATATAGAATATCAAAGTGATGTAAATAACCTTGTCAATATGTGATAATGTCCGAAAAACCTTGTTTCTGTATATAATTTATACTTAGGCTCTGCTTCCTACATTGCTGTGCTATACATTTGGTTGTGCTTTACTGTCCTATCTCACAAAGCAGGTTTACAAGCCTCCCAACTATAATACCAAAAAACTCACTACCTGTGTGGCTAATACCTTGGAGCAAATTTCATTTCATGGAGCAAATTTCTTTCCTGCAACAGACAGTGTTGATGCCGAATCCCTCATTCCGAGCCATTGTCTTCTCCCGGCAGGGGGGGCGGGGGGAGCTGCCACTGCTGGGAGAAGACATTTATTATCGATAGCGGCTACAGCAGCCGCCAGCAATAATTGCAAGAGAATCCAGCAGGCTGGTTGTATCCAAGTTAATCGATTAATCAACTTGGTACATTTAGGCTGCCCATTAACTGCTTCCGGACCAACCACCGCGCATTTAGTGCAGCAGGGCGACCCGGCTGCGCAAAACAATGTACCTGTATGTTGTTTCCTCTTCTGGGTCTGGGGCATGCGCACGCGCCACCAGGCACCCGCAGATGTCGCTCTTCCTCCAGTCAGTCCATCCCCCACACAGTTAGAAATCCCTCCCTAGGAGCACACTTAACCCTTTGATCGTGTTTGATAAGTGTCACTGGTCCCCAAAAAGTGTCACTTAGTGTCCAATTTGTTTGCCGCAATGTTGCAGTCCCACTAACAATCGCTGTAAAAAAAAAAAAAAAATATATATATATATATATATAAAAATGCCATAAATCTATCCTATAGTTTGTAGACGCAATAACTTTTGCGCAAACCAATCAATATATGTTTATTGGGATGTTTTTTTTTTTACCAAAAGTATGTAGAAGAATAAATGTTGGCCTAAATTGAGGAAGAAATTAGATTTTTTCTAAAAAAAATTTATTGGATGTGTTTTATAGCAGAAAGTAAAAAATATTGCCTTTTGTTTTTTTTCAATATTGTTGGTAATTTTTTTGTTGATATTGCAAAAAATAAAAAACCACAGAGGTGATCAAATACCACCAAAAGAAAGCTCTTTTTGTGGGAAAAAAGGGACATACATTTTTTTGGTACAACATCGCACAACGTGCAATTGACAGCTAAAGTAATGCAGTACCATATAGCATAAAATGGCCTGGTCATTAAGGAGGTAAAACCTTCCGAGGCTGAAGTGGTTAATGGTTCAATTCATACTGAACCGGCCGAGATACGAACCTTGTATGGCCGGCCACATATGCAAATGTGGACTTTTCTGTAAGATATCAACAGCAAAGTCTTAATTTCTATCACTAACTACTCTCCTGACTTCTGACTTCTGCAAACAGCAGTGACACATTACTGTCACAGACAGTGCTGAGGTGTCTATGTGGGTGACAGCCTGGCCTCATGTTGTTTATGTTGTATAGGGGCAAGACGATACTACCTTGGGTCTTGAGGGGCAGACTTGAGCTTTTAGTTGACTGATTATGCACCAGTGAGTTCCACAAAGGAAAGAGTTGCCATGATGAAAATTACATTTATATGTTTTTAATGGTCCTAGAGTTCATGCTTAAGCATACACCTTTTCATATCTTTTCTTTCAAATTTAGGGTGTAACATAAAACATGGTAATATTTACCGACCCAAGACCTCCAAACCGCTATTCCCCTCCCCACACCCCCCTTACACTTACCTAAATCATGGAGATCTTCTTCCTGCAGGCTTCTGACACACAGGCCCGTCATGCATTCAAAGATCCATTCTACACAAATTTGTGAATAGAAGACTACAAGTCTATAAGACTACAAGTCCCATCTTCCACCACGGCAGAGGGACTCATAGATCTCAATGGAGCACAAGTGTGGTGACGTCACCGATTTTGTAATCCGTTCATTATTTCCTCAAACTGTACAACAGAAGGTGCATATCTGTGTGTGGACCCAGGGCTGAGGAGGAGTCTGCAGGAGCCTGCGGATTGCATTCTCGATATACTAAATGCAGGTGCAATGCTCTGCAGACCTGAATGCACATACATGCATTTTTTTTGTATGTAGGTGCATTGCTTACTTTTTCTTTTTCTTTTTCAAAAGGTGGACTTTGGCTGAAACTTTTGACATGGGACTCATATTTTCATTTGATAGAAAATGTGAAACAGCACTGGCAGCATATATTATTCAATACACATCCTGGTGATTAGTGTCATATACATCAATGTGTTTGTGTCATACAAAATCAAAATGAAACAAAAATAACATATAATATAATATGCACAAATCTATAAAGTACTTAGTGCTTATATGGAAAAAAGTGCAATGGTGCTCCAGACTTGCAAAGTGTGAGGTGACTCCCCCTTCGGTGACCCCACTCACCAGAAACAATGTACCCTCAGCTTCGCAGTCTGTGGTCAAAAAAACAGTGATCTATTGATCTGGGGATGTGTAGGATGGTTCCTTAAAAAACTCTTCCAAGAGGGTACTTTATAACAGAAAGGATACAGCACACTCCATAGATGGGAAAATAAAGAAAAAACTCATAAAAATGAAATACCACTGAAATAAGTTCTCAAGCACATTAAAGGCCCCACTTACAGGATATCTGGCAAAAACAGGCATCAGTGAAAACATCCAAGTTCACCGATGTCTGGCGCTGTATTCACGGAGGCGTAAATTGTGTCAATGGTTAGCATGAATCGGAAGTGCTTCGATGCATTTCGCCCCTCCTCCAGGGCACCATCAAAGGACATAACTTCCGGTTCCTTGCCATCTATTTATACCTGAGGGAAGATCACTCCTCCCCCTGAGAACAATCAGTGTAAACAAAACACCAACTTCCTCCTCTATAACATAATTTCCTGCTGCCAAATACCGGTATATATAAAAAAACTTTAAATATAAACAGAAGCTGTAATGGCAAACATGCCATTTGGCTTTCATACTACAATGAATCATATAATGCGATAGACATTTTACAAAAGATTTCCAATACATGATTACAAATGACTTGAGTTTATAAAATGAAAAAAGGAAATGAAACATGGAAATACATTTTAAATAAAAATAAATACAAAATAAAATAAAAAAATGATATGGCACTAATCACCATGATGTGTATTGAATAATATATGCTGCCAGCGCTGTTTCACATTTTCTATCACTTTTAAGGTTACAGCACCTTTGTACAGCGGCTGCATTTCTTTGTTTATTTATTTTTTATATATTTAATTTGATTTAGTACCTTAGTGCAAGTTTTTGAATAGTTTTATCATATTTTCATTTGTCTTCTTATGTTTCAAGCACAGGTTGGGGTAGACATCCTGCTGTAGTAGTTACTTTAGTGTTAGGGCTTTGTTTGGGGGATAGGTTAGCACTGGGATTAGGGGTTGGGTGGGTTGAAGGTCAAGTGTCAATGGCTCATTTAAAGAGTTAGATTAAGTGTTGAGGTTTGATTTTTTGTACTAAAGTGACATAGGGGAGGAAACGCAATGCTCAGTGGGGTCAGGTTATCCAAAATATCTGGATATGTTGGATATCAGTGGCATCCAGAGCTGAGCCAGAGAGTGAATATTTAACATATTGCAAACCAGAAAGGTGAGCATTCATCTTCTTTTCCAATCTGCTATACATTGTACTGCATAGAGTCAGCAACACGGTTGCTTTAAAATGTGAAAACACATGCATAAATATGCATAATGACCAGGCAGGCTCCAAGTTAGTGTGAAAAGGTCCTTACTGAGTAACCAACTTGTAATATTTTTTTTTTTTCAGACATCTCTGACTGATCCACTTCCAACAAATGATCAAACACAGTCCATTAAACATTCTCTTTTCATTTTGTACTGCAAAGCAAGGTGGGATTATTTCCTTTGTTACTCTGTTCAGGAAAACTTCCACACTCTGTTAATAAACTCCTATAATAAACTAAAAAAGGAAAAACTTTGTAACTAAGGACAACCTAAGAGCAGCTCTAAAGAATGATTAGCCCTTAATTATTCCAGCCTGTCTGCTATTATAACTTTATTATATATCTCTGCCTAAAGCCTAAACAATCAGGCTTTTTCCTTTCGTTATTGCAATTTAATACACAATTAGCATAATAACTAGCTAAATGTAAAAAGTCATGGCTTGAGGGATGTCTAATTACCATGCACAAGCACGGAGAATGACTTGTGGCACCTCCAGTGTTGAATACGTTTATTTTAATCTTAGGAAAATTCTTTAGATACCATCCAATTATATATTAAAGTGCATAAAAATATAGATTTGCTAGTTATTCTTCTGGTGAAGTGACTTTCTGCTGTTCTCTATGGGGCTAATGCCTTGTGTGAATTGATAGGTTTGTTTGCTGTGGGCTTTCTTTTAAGTTTAGGTCATTGATTGCTTTTGCCTGCCGTTGGGAAGTGTCCCTGGCAATAGTGTAAAAGGTCCACTGACTTGGCTTTTGAATATTTACATTATGTCTCCCTGTTTAACCAATAGGAGGTTTACTGCCATTGGTACATGCTAGGGAAAAATATAAATATCTGGGGGAACCTTCTAAAAGCCCTCTTGCCTCCCAGACTTTGCATGTGACAGATATGTTTGCAGCTATTCTCTGACCACCTAGGCCAATGATGGCGAACCTTGGCACCCCAGATGTTTTGGAACTACATTTCCCATGATGATCATGCACTCTGCAGTGTAGCTGAGCATCATGGGAAATGTAGTTCCAAAACATCAGGGGTGCCAAGGTTCGCAATCACTGACCTAGGCCTGCTTCCTGAGAAGTACACATGTGCATAAAGCAGGAAGGCCTACGTTTGGGGCATTAAAGCTTGCACTTCCTGATTTTTTCCAGGAGGTGTGAAGCTGTAATTGTTTTGGAGCGCAAAGGTAAATACTTGAACACTGCAGGGAGTCTGGTGGCTTATCCAGAGGGTTTATTAACCATAACTGCTTACAGTTGGAAGAATATACAGTGTTCTCTGGCTTAAAGGTCATGTTTACAGTATGGCTGTAAGTGAGGACGGAGTCTGCGTACTGTTCATTTTGGGTATCCTGGGCCCTAATCCCTCCCTCCCAAGAAACTTTCCAAACTAATAAAAATCTTTTTCAAAAGTGAATGGCGCCCAATTGTTCATGTCCCACTACAGGTCAAAAATCTAACCCTGAGGTGAAATATCAGCTCACAGAGCCACTACTGCCCCAAGGTCCCTTAGTGCTTAAAAGGGGGGGGGGGGGGGGGGCACATATGTAACCTCTACTGAAATTTTGGTTTGCAATAGGAAGTAAACCATTCCACATACAGTTAAAACAACAATAACTATCTCCAGAGAGGACTCTTTGCTCTAAACCTGGGGCTTGAATACAACGCAAATCACACACACACAAGAAGCAGCTAGCACATGTTTAGAAAAGACAAAATACACTACATAAAATAAAGTATGTGCAGCGCTATATGACCCCCTTTAAAAATATTAAAAAGGGGGTTTTAACTATTTATACACAAGTAGTTAAGTATATCCTGTGTGTAGTGTTGGGCGAACAGTTCGGCGAACACCCAACTTTGCAGGTAGCTCGGCAGGATGTTCGCCTACTGAGCGCCCCACAATGCACTGCGTGCTTCACAGTGCAATCTAGGGCCCTAATTGGATGAAGTCTTGCACCTGACTGCTGGTCAGGTGCAAGATTTCGCCAATTAGCACCGTCAGAGCCCTGATTGGACAAAGTGATGAGGACTTTCTCCAATCATGGCTCAGTGCTCATAGTCCCACCCCACACTATAAAAAGTAACATCTCATAGAAATTGTTTGTAGTGTGTTAGAGTGGAGATAGAGCAGGGCTCAGTTTGCTTATTGTGACTCTGAATGTAGAGTCTCTGGCACGTTCTCAATTTGGTGGTGCAGCGTTTCTTAAACAGTTATCCAGGTTTGCAAGATATTCTAAAGCAGGCCAGAAGAGTCTGTAGCCATTCCAGGCAGCAGTCATACACAGCCAGTGTTCGGTTATTATTATTATACAGGATTTATATAGAGCCAACAGTTTACGCAGCGCTTTACAATATAGAAGGGAGACAATACAGTTACAATACAATAAAATACAAGGGGATTAAGAGGGCCCTGCTCAGAAGCGTTTAGAATCTAATAGGGGGCAGGTGGTACAAAAGGTTGTAACTGTGGGGAATGAGCTGATGGAAGTGCTAGGCGATTAGTTAGAGACGGGATAGGCTTTCCTGAAGAGATGAGTTTTTAGGTAGCAAGAGTAGGGGATAGCCAGACCAGTGGAGGTAGCGAGTTCCAGAGGATGGGAGAAGCTCTGGAGAAATCCTGGAGACGAGCATGGGAGGAGGAGACAAGAGAGCTTGAGAGACAGAGGTTTTGAGAAGAGCAGAGAGGATGATTTGGGTGATATTTGGAGACAAGATTGGTGATGTAGCTCGGGGCAGAGTTGTGAATGGCTTTGTATGTTGTGGTTAGTATTTTGAATTTAATTCGCTGGGTGATTGGGAGCCAGTGTAGGGATTGGAGGAGAGGATTGGCAGACACTGAGCGCTTGGTAAGGTGGATAAGTCTGGCAGCAGCATTCATTATAGACTGAAGAGGGGCTAGCTGGTGAGGCAGGCCAATGAGAAGGGAATTGCAATAGTCAAGGCAAGCGATAACAAGGGAGTGAATGAGGAGCTTGATGGTTTCATTTGTTAAAAAGGGGAGAATTTTAGAGATGTTATGGAGGTGAATTCTACAAACTTTTGACAACGATTGGACTTGGGGCTGAAAGGACAAGTCAGAGTCTAGGATTACACCTAGTACCCTGGCGTGAGGGGAGGGACTGATAGTTGCATGTTGATTTTGATGGAAATGTCACGGAGGGGGCACGTGCAGGGGGGAATATTAATAGCTCAGATTTAGAGAGATTTAGTTTAAGGAAGTGGTGCAACATCCATGCTGATATGTCAGTTAGTAAGTTAGTAATGCGAGAGGAGACTGAAGGAGTGAGGAGTAGACAGATAGATCTGGGTGTCATCAGTGTATAAGTGGTATTGGAAGCCGTGGGCGGTTATCAAGTGACCAAGAGAGGAGGTGTAGATAGAGAAGAGAAGGGGTTCAAAAACAGAGCCTTGGGGGACCCCCACAGAAAGGGGCAAAGAAGAGGAGACAGAGTTGTAGGTGACATTGAAGGAGCTCTGTGATAGATAGGCAGAGAACCAGGATAGAGCAGAATCTCGGAGGCCAAGGGAATGTAGTTTATTGAGAAGGAGCGGGTGGTCAACAGTATCAAAGGCCGCAGAGTGGTCAAGTAGTATGGAGTATTGGCTGTTGGTTTTAGCAGTTAGTAAATCGTTAGTGAGTTTTAGTAAGGCAGTTTCCGTGGAGTGCTGCGAGCGAAAGCCAGACTGTAATGGGTCATGAAGGTTATTTTCACTGAGGTAGGAGCTAAGATGGTTGTACACTAAGCGGCAACTAAAAGGGGCAACTGTTTGACAGATGCGTCAAATTCATTTTTTTTACAGCAAGGCCAATTCTTGCTTTCATCAAGAGTACCTCTAGAAGAGTCAATGAGAATAAATATATAGAAATATATAAATAATGGGGCGCTAGCATAAATAAGTGGAATGGCTAATAGGAATAATAACAAGAGTGCATTAAAATTAATATTAAGATAAAAATGTGGCGCTGATAAACGTCCACCACTCCAAGGGGGATCATTACAATACATGCAGAGTTAATGCAGCGGTGGATGAAAAAACACACAGTGTGGGCTCCCGGCCGAGATCCCACACAGCTGAAACGTCACCAGGCTCTGACTCTCCTCTCCTTACGCGTTACATCACGCACACGTGACTTTCTCAAAGGATCAAAAGATCGAAGGATCCTTTGAGAAAGTCACGTGTGCGTGATGTAACGCGTAAGTAGAGGAGAGTCAGAGCCTATGTGCCTATTCAGCTATGTGGGATCTCGGCCGGGAGCCCACACTGTGTGTTTTTTCATCCACCGCTGCATTAACTCTGCATGTATTGTAAGTTATTTATTGCTTATATCTATTAAATCTTTTAAATACTACACAATGGATTGCATCAATCTGTTTGCCCACATGTCCGCCTGAGAGGAGCTGGCAGGGACCCAGACAGAGGAACAGATCCTGAGGAGCCCAGTAAGGTTGTTTTTCCTTACCTTTAAGGTAAGGGGTTGGGGGAAACAGCCCAGGACACCTGCATGAAAAGGAGCACTACGGTTTACCCTTAAAGACTATCACAAAAATAAAAATCCACCACCTCACCTGGAGATTGTTTATGAATTGTGCACTTTATATGGGATTATCCGTTTGATTGCACAGGACTTGCTTTTTACACTTTTATCCTGGACTCACGGCATTATATTTACCTACACAGGTTTATTTGTGTTTTTTTTTTTTTTGCACAGGTGCATTTATTCACGGTTTGCTTTTTGCACTAATGATATTTTTTAAATTGTATTATTGCATATACACGTCATTCGCCATTGTTTATCTGATTATTTATTGTCACTTTTAGCTTTTATTGTGCACCTTTTTATCTTTCTTGGACACAAGGGATATTGATTTATACTCACTTGATGTTGTTTGTATAGCCCATTTGGTATTTGATGCTATACTCCTTGTTCTATTCCATTAATTCCTTTGGACGCTGTGTCTGGAGCCACCCTTGCTGGATGATCCCCCTTGGAGTGGTGGACGTTTATCAGCACCACATTTTTATCTTAATATTAATTTTAATGCACTCTTGTTATTATTCCTATTAGCCATTCCACTTATTTATGCTAGCGCCCCATTATTTATATATTTCTATATATTTATTCTCATTGACTTTTGGTGTGCGAACACCTTGATGGTGGCTGCGGCATTGGTTGTCATTGTTGCCTAGCCGATTTATTACAGCTCTCTCCCCCCCCCCCCCCCCCATTTTTTGGTTTGCGCAGTTGTAACCCCCCCCCCCCCCCGTTTACCTCTAGAAGAGTACCTCTAGAAGGTTACGGAGTGAAGGCAGCAACAATATCCAAAGACCAAATTTTCCGCAACTGTTTGACAGGGGCATCAAATTTAAATTTTTTACAGCAAGGCCAACACTTGCTTTCATCAAGAGTGACTCTATAGAGTTTTTCCACATCTGCTACTTCTATCTATATTGTGTGAAAAAGACACCAGACTTTATCTAAAAAAACATTGTTAATCTTGGCCTGAGTGTACTATAATTTGGCTTCCTTACACAGGGCTTGCTCAATGTGGTGTTATTTTAATACAAAGTCTGCCAAAGAGACACCAGAACTTATCCAAAAAATCTCTAATCTTGAGTGCACTAAAATGCAGCCTCATCATATGGCTCCCCAAGCCGTTGTTTACAAAATAAAGAAACTTGCAGGGAAAAATCTATTTACAAGTCATTTTTTTTTCTTTATAAATGTCTGTTTTGCTGTAGCAGGTTCTATACGCAGTACAGATGTGCCACTTTACAGGCAGGCTTAGGGGATCCCCCAGGCACTATATTTAATGGAATGTTTTAATATTTATTGTTTCACTTTACGCATTATTAAAATCACTGCTCCTTTCCAAAAAATTTTTTTGCATTGGTACATATCTCCCAGAGCGGTAGCCAGGCCCCCCATAACCTTTTTTGGCCAATAACTTGCATATAAGCCTTTTGATTTTTCCTTTTTGGGTCCCAGAGTCTTAAAGGTGGTTCGTTGTTCGGGTCTGAACTTTTGCGATGTTCGAGAGTTCTGGCGCGAACCGAATCGGGGGTGTTCGGTTCATCTCTACCTGTGTGCAGCACACACATAGATTTTAAAGTAATAAGCAGTCCAACATTTATCTATAGTAACAACTGAACAGTAAATGAAAATGTTTTGCTTCGGCGCACAATCCCCACTGTATGCATAAAGTTAAACTCAAGTCCACACATGAAAATGTATTCATAAAAGTGTAGCAATTCCAGTGTTGTCTATACCCCACTTCCCATGTAGGAAATAGTAGCACCCAGTGGTTCCACCAATGTTCCTCACTTCTCTAGAATTACACAATTTTTTTTGGTGTGGACCTAGACTATTTTAGAATTAGGTCAAATGGGCTTGCAACCCTTATAGAGTTATAGTTAGCATCAGGTCTGTACAGCTTTCCTTCCTCCCAGCAGGGTGTACTCAGAGGGAAGAAGATGTACAATATGCCCACTAGTGTTACATCACAAAACCTCTTTATTAAACTCCGAAGTAAAACCTCACAAATGTATTGCACCCCAAATCTGTGCACAAGAAGAACAGCATGCAGAAAAACATATTGGCGTGGGCTTGGCTAGCTAAATCCTCCTTACTCCTATGCTGCTCACAGCCCCACATCACTTCTAGTCCTGGTGTAGCACAACATTAGTCTCTGCCTTACAAGTTACATCATCCTGACTTCATCAGATGCAACCTCCTGTGTAGCGCTCAAATATAGTTCACTAAATATGTATAATTAGTAAAAAGTTATTTGAATATTTTTAGGAGGGGTCATTTACCACTACATATACTTAATGTAATTTCTTAAGCCCCATACACACGGTCGGATTTTCCGATGGATTCTGTCCTATCAGACAATGTTGTCGGAAATTCCGACCGTGTGTAGGCACCATCGGACAGTTTCCATCGGATTGTCCGACGGACAAAGTCCTATCTCCTGCTGGATAGATTTTTTGACAACAAAGTCCGATCACACCAAATCCGATCGTGTGTAGCGAATTCCGACGGACAAAGTGCTACGCATGCTCAGATCACATTACAAGACCAAAGCTATTGGCTACTAGCCTCTACGTAGTCCCGTCGTAGGCAACAAACGTCACCACGTTCAGAATGATTGGATTTTCCGACAACTTTGTCCGACCGTGTGTACGCAAAACCAACATCGGACAAAGTACCGACATCGGACAAACCATAACTCAGGGTAGGGGACAGTCCTGGACGTGTCAAATGCTGAAGAGTCTGATGAAAGCTGAAGCACTGGAACATAGGGAAGGTAAGAGACATGGCCACCAGAAAGCTAAGCATAATAACCCTTCTATTGCAGGAGACCTCCATCCAGATTTTGTTTTGTGTACTAAAAGGGTCACTTTAAAAACAAAAACAGTGGCTGTATATTGTGACTTATCATTCATTTGTAAAATTACCAATGCTTTAGTGTACCCATATAAAACAAAAATACTGTTTGCACGATCTTACATCCTATTGTAGAAAAATAGCTGCCAAATGATATTCTTCTCTTAACCATTGTGCTCTTTACAATTCAAATGTGCATTCGCTTAATGGTTAATTTTATTGTTTTGCATTTTATTTTACTATTGCCATATGTTATCTGGATCATCTCTTCTTCTCAAGAACAGATCTTGTTGCACTGTTTAATGCATGTAAATGTTTTTTTTGCCGGGTTGTTTGCATGCTGTTTTGCTTTTTTTTACCCTTTCGAATGTGTTTTATTGACCCATCAGTTGTGATTAGTTGATGAAAGAAACTGTGAACAAGAAAGCATGGCATCTGAGACGAGCTTGTGTTTTCATTATCACCTCTTTTATCGTCCTTCTTATGCTTCACATATACATTCCGAACCCTTTACTGCACTACAGGGCCGCAATAATCTCCTCTACACAAACTTTTATAACAATTACTTCTTGTGTTTGAGCAGGATTAGCACGGCAGTTTGAATTGATGAAAATGTTTCACCAGGAAAGGAAGCGCGCACACTGTTGCATCAAACATCAAACAGACGTAGTGGACATGTGCAGACTTTTGTAAATGATAATGGCGTAACATTACAGCTGAACTGTGTTCTTTGGCTTTTTAGAGAAAGAGAGACGATTGAGTTGCTGTAAAATATTCAAAACAATGAATTATGGCGAAGAATATTTCTTTAGAACCTAGTGATTTATTACTACACTCCCAATGGTGTGGTTTATGATTTAAGCTGTATACACTCTATACAATTTTCTGTAAATCTTTTCCTTTAGATTTACCAAAACAATATAATATGAGGACAAACCTTAAGAGTTTCATTATATTTAAGATCCCTTTTGTGGCGCTTTACCGCTGTTATACCGCTAACAGGGCGCTTTTAACCCGCCAGAACAGGTTAAAAAGGGGTTGAATGCGCCCGCTTAGCACTGCTTTCAAATCACTTTTAAGGCGCTTTGAAAGTGGCGCCCATTCATTTCAATGGGCAGAGGCGGTGGCACCGCTCCCCCACAACAACAAAGATGCTGCTTGCAGGACTTTTTTCCCTGTCCTGCGAGCGCACTGCCCCAGTGTGAAAGCACTTGGTCTTTCACACTGGAGCTGCAGAAGAGGCAGTTTACAGGCGCTTTACAGGCGCTATTTTTAGCGCGAAAAGGCCTGTAAAGTGCCTCAGTGTGAAAGGGGTCGAAAGCCAGCTTCACACTTAACGTGTGCTATGGCAATGCACAGAAATGCATGTACATCTACTCATTGTTAATTGCATCCAAATGCACTAAAGCAATGCACCTAAGTTGCAGCGCACCATAAAGTCTGGTAATGCACTATCATACATTGAGGCACACTGCAATGGAAAAATGCTTCAGGTCTGATTTTAGGTCTGCTGTGGTGTGTTGGATGATTATTTCAATAAATAGATTGTCCCAATGCAGCACATGTAGGTGTACCAACAATAAAGTGGATCAACGGTTTACAGACTATTTTCGGGAACCGGGTCCTCAAGTTACATGCAGATTCCAGGACTGTCTTCATACAGTAATGGAAAGGAGTGGCAAGAGATAATATAGCCATGTATTTCCTGTATTCTCTAATAACTACTTCCACTGGAAAGAGTAGTAAGTGACAGTGTGGGTGGCAGATACAAAACCTTGCTCAAACAGCACCTAAGCCAAAAGTCTTCCAAGGTCTGAGACTTGCTCATTGTATAAAGTGTCATATTTTATGTTAAGTTTTAATATGATACCATGTTTATGGAACCCTATGTATAAAAAAGATCATAGTAGAGCACTGTACTGGGTTGGTCATTGATTAATGCAAAAAGTTTGGAGTCTAAGTGATTACTTAAGCCGGAAAAAAAAAAAAACATGAGGAGGACCACTGCAAAGATTTTAATGCTCAATATGACTAGGGTTGCATAGATAAAATAAATACTTACCTTACTTCTGGCTTCAGTAGGCTCCATCAGACCATGCAACTGGTCCCTCACAGCCTTCTCTCAAGGGTGTTTCAGGCTGCAGTCACGTGCTCGTACAATGCAGGGTTAAGAGCCCTACATTGCTGGTGATGAAGCCAAGGCCATGCCCCCACAACAAGTCAGGTAAGTAATAATGCCTATCCATCTCCCCCAACACCAAACCCCTTGCGATGCGGGGGAGAGCAAACTGTCAAAATTATTCTGACTTCTTTAGACTTTCTACTTTTCTGAAAATAGTTCTGAAACCCATGCATTTATACACAGAACTACAAGGAGGATCAAGGACATTTCAAATATTTAAAACACAACAGTTTTATTTCTTTATGCATGAGTGGTAAAGGCTGTTGTAAAGCATTACACTGTAAAGGGTATTTTTTAAGTAAAATAATAATCATGTTATACTTACCTGCTCTGTGCAATGGTTTTTCACAGAGCAGCCTGGATTTTGGGGTCTCCTTTCGGCACTCTTGTCTACTACTTTTCTCTATGTGCCCCCATGGAAAGCTGCTTTCTATGGTGGCACACCTGCAGGCTCGCTTCCGACCTAGGCTGACACACACACAACCCAGCTCAGCCCCACCCTCTGCTCCCTCCTCACATGATTTGATTGACTGCTATCTCTGCCTGTAAGGAGAGAAACAAAGACCAGTGCTGCTGCAGACAGGCACAGCGCTGGATCAAAAGAGTGCTCAAGTAAGTATACAGGGAGGTGAAGGGGAAATACAACTAGTAGGACATTTTTTACCTTAAAGAGGAACTGCAGTCTGCTCACATAATTTGTAATAAAAAGATCTTTGCCATTCTGAAGCTTCCCTCCAACCACTTTGCATATTATTTTATATATACTGTGATTCTGTACTTGCCAAATATGCTGCATAAATCTCCCTCCACTAAGTCTGGCTGCATCCATTTTAACTGTGGGCAGCTTAACTTCCTGGATTTACACAAACACACAAAATACATACCTCCAGCTCTGAAGCCCTGCCGCTCTCATCCCCCCCTCCCTTCCTATACAGTGGGCTGTATAAGGTATTTACTGGCAGAAAAAAATGTTTTACTATCTAAAGTTAAAACAACAAGGGCAGAGGATTTAATAGATGGAAAGTTGAAAAAATTACTGAAGGTCCGCTTTAATGCAGGGAATGCATTAAGGTAATAAATGTATGTCCCTTAGAACCACTTTAAGCTGGCCATAGATAGATTTAAAGTAGGCTGATTTAGCAGGGAAAGGCCAGATTTTGAACCATCTATGGCCATTTTCGCTGACAGAAGTCAAACTTAAGATCGACTTCTATTGAACAAGAATGTTGGAAAATATTCATTTGATCAGCGGCTGCAGCGCTAATCAGTGTATTCCGACAGGAGAGTAGTTATGGTTGTCAAAATACAAGCATAGCATAGCAGGGAGAATTCCCCATCCACCTTGCTTTTGTTGATGGGGGAATCTGTTCCCTTTTTTTTTCGATCAGCCTGCTAGCTGATTGAAGAAAAAAAACCTGTCTATGGGCTATACAGATAGGGATCAATTTAGAAGTATTTTGGAGTAATTGACTCCAAGAGAAGAAACCAGGCATCACTATTGAAGTATGTGTCACGTCTACCCCAAAGCAGGTGGTCAGACACTATAGCTAGCTACTGTGTGCTTCACCTATAGCAGCCCCCTTTCCCTTAAGGCATGCAGGCCTACCGGTACTTGGTTGCCCCCTGGACTTATACACAATGTTATAGTGCCCGGCCACCACACCAGGGCAGATGCGAACTGAGCAAAGCCAAGAGATACTTGCAGTTAGCAGACTGGTAGTGTAAGACAATGACAGTTCAGGTAAAAGGCAGGCTGAGTTCAAGGAATAGTCCAATAATCCATTCTGAAGCCATACACAGGGAAATCCAAATTAGTAAAGCAGGGCAGACAGACAGGGAGCTTGATCAGGAACAACACAGGTATCATTCGCTATCACAAGCAAAGGACAGAGCGTTTATTAACTTGCTTATAACAGGTGACTGACCACCACAATCACCTTGCAGGTGGACACAGACAGGGAGAATGCAATAGCCAAAACCCGGAAGTTAGAATGAGGAGCAGGAGCACTTAAGTGATTCTGACAGTATGTCATGACCAATAGTTGTATTTCCTTACTTCTCTAAGGTTTGGACATTTCAAAAGGATGTGATGTGTGCCTGATGCTTTATGTATAGACCTGTTCTCTAACTGTTTTAGATTCATAGTATTATTTATCTAGCACTGACATCCAACCCCAATACCCAAATGCGGTTTAGCAGGACAATGCTAGATTACATACTGCATCTAAGACAACAACATGGCTTTGTAGTAGAAAAGTCCAGGTACTTAACTGGCCTGCCAGCAGTCCAGACCTTTAACTAATTGAAAATATTTGGCACATCTTGAATTTTAAAATATGACAAAGAAGACCCAGGACTGTTGAGCAGTTAGAATCCAATAGCAGGCAAGAATGAGACAACATTCCTCTCCCAAAACTCCAGCAACTGGTCTTCTCCAGAAAACTGGATACCCTGAGCAGGGTTTGAAGGCATAGGTTCACAGGAGCTTCTTTCCCTCTCAATTAGGATATTATAGCGCACACAACAGGCCAGCACCCCTTTGATTCATTTTCCACATCCAACTGCATGCAGGAAAGGAGTGCACACCACTTCACAGTAAAGGTGCCAAATGCACACTACACAACTCAGGCATGGCTCAGTTGATAATTAAATATCTTCTGCTTGTAGCAAAGTCCATATCCACTGAAGGGGCACATTAGGTTCTCAGAAAGTCTGAAAGCCTCATCCGCCACGATAACAAGCAGCTGGCTCAACACATTTTTATCAGGGCCATTTGGGTGATTTCTGTTATCATTATGATTTAAAAAGGAGCCAAAAAACTAACAGAAATCACCCAAATGGCCCTGATAAAAAGTTTACATACCCTGGAATGTTTGGCCTTGGTACAGACGCAGAAGGTGGAACACAGAGGTTAAAATGGCAATTAAAGGTTAATTTCCTACATGTGTGGCTTTTTAAATCACAATTAGTGTCTGTGTATAAATAGTCAATGAGTTTGTTAGCTTTCGCATGGATGCACTAAGCAGGCTAGACACTGAGCCATGAGGAGGTAGAAAAGAACAGGGATCCAAAAAACTATGTGATAAAAAATGGCTTCATGTGATTGCTATCCTTATATAAAAGACAGTTTTTTGGCATGATCAGTCATATTTTCAATATTAATGCTAAAATTTCACAATTTCTGTCAGGGTATGCAAACTTTTGAGCGCAACTGTAGCTATCGCCGCATTGCAGACCCTCTGAAGATTGTTGTAGCGCCTTGACTGCTGTAGGCTCCCATGTCAATAGATAAGAATCAGAGGTGGGCATGTGCCAATCCAAACAGGTCAATGGAAAAAAAAATCTTATAATTAAAAGACCTTGATCCTGACATTTTCACCCTAATTTGTTTTCAGTCAAGGGCACCTATGCCGTTAGGAAACTGAGTCTTCTCCCAAAATTTGTCTGCAACCTACTTCTACATATCTTCTGTAGGCTGATGCAACTCCTACAGTTTGTCCTGTTGCCAGAAGCTCATCAAAGGTGCCAACAGACATGAGTGTGAAGTTGAAGAATTTGTTCGAATATTTCCGCAGCTCCACATACATGTTAGAGAGGTAGCCTGAAGATAAAACGCTGAGACAGCTTTTCTCTCTAACCTTCACCCTCCTTAAGAGAATTAGTAGGAATGCTTCATCAATCGTGTTGACAAGGGGATCCATGCTGAATGCAGCCAGAAAATACTGCTCACACAGTGGGGTTGATTTACTAAAACTGAGTTTAAAATATGGTGCAGCTGTGCATGGTAGCCAATCATCTTCTTATTTCAGCTTGTTCAGTTAAGCTTTGGCAAAAAAAACTGGAAGCTGATTGGCATCTATGCAGAGCTGCACCAGATTTTGGACGCCAGTTTTAGTAAATCAACCCCAGTGCTCTCTATCCAAAAATGGTTATGATATGTATACAATGTTTTGGAATGCATTGTGGCATTTGGCATTTTTAAAAAGAGCAGAGGGAAGTGTAAAAAAAAAAAAAGAAAAAGTTTGCAAATGCCAATATGCAATACGTGGCTTAAATTACATTTTTTTTTTGCTTCTTTTTCTCGCAATGCAGGTCTGGCGATCAGATGAGCTTTTCCAAACGCCCCGTGTGCATGGGGCCTCACCCTCAGCTCCTATCAGGATACTGATTGGAAATCTCTACAGTGAGAACACTGCAACAAAATACTCCTTTTTCAGTAAAATTGTGACAACCCATCATTGCAGCCTCACCAGCGCCTATCAAATGCAGCCTCACCAGCACCCATCAAATGCAGCCTCACCAGCGTCCATTAAATGCAGACAACCAGCACCCATCAAATGCAGCCTCACCAGCGCCCATGAAATGCAGCCTCCCCAGCACCCATTAATGCAGCCTCCCCAGCGCCCATTAATGCAGCCTCCCCAGCGCCCATTAATGCAGCCTCACCAGCGCCCATCAAATGCAGTCTCACCAGCACCCATCAAATTCAGCCTCACCAGAACCCATCAAATTCAGCCTCACCAGCACCCATCAAATGCAGCCTCACCAGCGCCCATTAATGCAGCCTCACCAGCGCCCATAAAATGCAGCCTCACCAGCGACCATCAAATGCAGCCTCACCAGCAGCTTACTATGGGGGCACCCAAGCCAAGTCACAGCTCCCTGTGTCCATTCAGACATGGAGCCCCAACGGAGCTGGTAGTCTGCATTTAATGGAAGCTGGTGAGGCTGCATTTGATGGGTGCTGGTGAGGCTGCATTTGATAGGCGCTGGTGAGACTGCATTTAATGGGAGCTGGTGAGGCTGCATTTGATGGGCGCTGGTGAGGCTGCAATGATGGGTGCTGGTGAGTCTGCATTTGATGGGTGCTGGTAGTCTGCATTTAAGGGAAGCTGGTGAGGCTGCATTTGATGGGTGCTGGTGAGGCTGCATTAATGGGAGCTGGTGAGGCTGAAATTGATGGGCGCTGGTAGTCTGCATTTAATGGGCGCTGGTGAGGCTGCATTTGATGGGTGCTTCATTAAAAAGCTGGTGTATACATGGGGTATAGATGTAGGGGTGGAGCCAAGGTGCTGGTGAGGCTGCATTTGATGGGCGCTGGTGAGGCTGCATTTGATGGGCGCTGGTGAGGCTGCATTTAATGGGTGCTGGTAGTCTGCATTTAATGGGTGCTGGTGAGGCTGCATTTGATGGGCGCTGGTGAGGCTGCATTTAATGGGTGCTGGTAGTCTGCATTTAATGGGTGCTGGTGAGGCTGCATTTGATGGGTGCTGGTAGTCTGCATTTGATGGGCGCTGGTGAGGCTGAATTTGATGGGCGCTGGTGAGGCTGAATTTGATGGGTGCTTCATTAAAAAGCTGGGGTATACATGGGGTATACATGAAGGGGTGTAGTCAGGGGTGGAGCCAAGGGGGGCGGCAAAATTAGGTTTCGCCTAGGGTGTCAAAAACCCTTTCACCAGCCCTGACAATATTAACAGACAATAAAAAAAGGATGTAGAGACAGAAGGAGACAGAGTAAACTGCAAGAAATTCATCATGTTGTTTGGAGAATAAAACCATATTCAGCTCTTGGTAAATATAACTTACCATCAATGGTAACAATTATCAAGCACAATCATTGCAAACTACAGAGGTTGGAGGAAGCAGCTGCCACCACAATATACAAAGCTCAACAAAATCGGGAGTGCTTGTTCAGCACTGGATAAAAATACTGTGAAGAACAGAACTGAGAATATCTGAAAAATGATTTTATGCAAAATGACGCATTCCAGGAAAAAAGGAATAAAAAAAACGAGCATGTTGGTTCAGCGGTGGGTAAACAGATGCAGACTTGTTCCTGAAATACAATATATGGGTTCATTATCAGTATTGTCATGGAGATGAGCAAAGTTTGCACAAGGTCATCCCAAAACACAACCTGAAGCCTCGTCGTCACATTTCTGCCGCAGCCTAAATGCTTTTATGATCAGCAGGTGTATTCCCACTGAAGACACTAAAGCTATTAACAGCACAGTGTGGAGTTTACAATAATAGGTTGTTAACTCAGCCTTTCTGACAAGAGCTCCGGGTGAGGACACTGGCAAACCGTTAATAATAAATTATGCAGATTTTGTAGATGGATACAAATTTAAAAAAAAACAAGAAAATGCTTTCTTTAGCAGATTTCTGCTCGTGTCAATTTGCATTAAAAAAAGCATACTTCTGATACAGTTATCTTTATTCACACAGTGGTGATTATTTACTAAAGGCAAATCCAATTTGCACTACAAGTGAAAACTACAAGTGCAAAGTGCACTTCAAATTGCACTGAAAGTGCACTTGGAAGTGCAGTCACTGGGGGGACATGCAAGTAAAATAAAAAACAGCATTTTAGCTTGCACATGATTGGATAATAAAATCAGCAGAGCCTCCCCTCATTTCAGATCTACACCTCAAATTTACAGCGACTGCACTTCCAAGTGTACTTTCAGTGCAATTCCAAGTGCACTTTGCACTTGCAGTTTTCACTTGTAGTGCAAAGTGGATTTGCCTTTCTTAAATAACCCCCAGTGCCTCATATACTGCAAAATGCATTATATGGTGTCTGCTGGAAGTCAACATCACATCACAGCATTTGGAAAAATATGTGGGTGGAGTTTGTAACAAACTTTTAGCCCTCGTTCACACTGAACGCGGGTTTGAAATTGTGCGAGTTCAGCCGGCGATTTGAAAGACATCTGTGCGGGTTCATGCACCGGTGTCTATTGAAATTGCCCCCAAAGTTGCCAAAAGTAGAACCGGAACTACTTTTGGAAATCAGTGTGGCATGGAAAAGTCGGCGTCACACCGATTGGGACAGTGCTGTTGCCGGCAATGTGGTTGGACATGTTAAATTGCGCCCATGTGAACGGGGGGCTTAGGGTAGGGCCCATTCACATGTCTTGGCACATTTTTTTAACACACGCCAATGAAACGACATGTAAAAAGTAAGGTATCTGAATGGGAGCAGTTCATGCTGGTGTGTTGTGCTGATATGGACTCGTTTTCAGTGGAAAAAAAGTAAAGCAAGCCCTACTTTTTTTCAACCAAAGTATGTTACTGTATAGGCCCGTACACACGATCGGACTTTTTGACAACCAACATGCAAATGAGCTGTTTTGGACCAACATCCGACCATGTGTACGCTCCATCGGACCAACTTTTTTCAGGTTTCATCAGACTTTTGTTGGCTGTGCGAACGGACCAACTTTCTGCCAACAAAAGTCCGATGGACCAAAGTCCGACCGTGTGTACACAAAACCATCAGACTTTTGTACAAAGTACAAACACGCATGCTCAGAACCAATGCAAAAGATCAGACAACAATATAGAAGTTGACCAAAGGTGGCGCTGGAGTATTCGAACGTCCTCTTTTGAAGTGTCGTCAGTACGTTGAAACGTCACTACGTTCATGTTTGTTGCCTAAAAAGTCCGATTGTGTGTATGCAATACCAACTTGGGGCCAACGCCCTTTGGACAAAAATCCAGGGGAAAGTTGGTCCACAGTCCGATCGTGTGTATGAGGCTTATGTCAACCCAGCCCAACACACCTTAAAGTGATTGTAAACTCTTTTGTGGGACTTCTAACTATAGGTAATCCTAGAATAAGGCTTACCTATAGGTAGTGGAAATATCTAATAAACGTGCGCGGTTTAGGAGATATTTCACTTGTAGTGCGCCAATGTCATCATCGACGCATGCTCTGTGAAGAAACAGACCTCTGTGCCATATCTTCTCCAGCATGTGCTGTGACTGACAGCTCTCGCGAACATGCGCAGGAGCAACGTCACGCGTGAGTAACGTTACACGGCTCCAGCCAGTCACAGAGCCAGTCACGTTCGAGGAAATGAGGAGAAAAGTATATGTTAAAATGCAACACAATGCACACTTTATGGTGGGAATTGACCCATATGGAATGATATCCAGCAAAAGACTCACCCTCAACGCATCAAGGTATCTCCGCTTCTGTGAAATACAGTTATGGCTTTCACTCAACCAGTGCTTCAGCAATCAATTCGATTTCAGTTGACTAGAGTCAGATCAATGAAAGGTGATTTGCTCTGGTTTATTGCTTTTGGTAGTGTCCTACTGAATAAGCTTTTTAACCACTTGACCTCGTGAAGATTTACCCCCCTTCCTGATCAGGCCATTTTTTGCAATACGACTCTGCGTTACTTTACCTGACAATTGCGCGGTCATGCGACGCTGTATCCAAATAAAATGTATGTTTTTTTTCCTCACAAATAGAGCTGTCTATTGGTGGTATTTGATCACCTCTGCGGTTTTTATTATTTTGTGCTATAAACAAAAAAAAAAAGACTTTCAGTTTTGAAAAAATATAAATATATTTTTTGATATAAAACATACCAAATACAAAAATGTAAAAAATCTAATTTCTTCATAAATTTAGGCCAATATGTATTCTGATACATATTTTTGGTAAAAATAAATCCCTATAAGCAAATATTGATTGGTTTGCACAAAAGTTTTAGCTTCTACAAACTATGGGATATTTATATTTATTTATTTTTATTTTTTTACTGGTAATGGCGGCGATCAGTAACTTATAGCAGGACTGTGATATTGCAGATGACAAATCTGACACCTAACTGACACTTTCAACACTTTTTTGGGGGCCAGTGACACTAATACAGTGATCAGTGCTAACAAATATGCACTGTCACTGTACTAATGACACTGGCTGGGAAGGGGTTAATATCAGGGGCAATCAAAGGGTTAACTGTGGGCCTAGCCTGTGCTTTCTCACTGTGTGGGAGGTGCTTTGACTAGGGGAAGGCATTGATCCATGTTTCTGCATTGCAGGAACACAGGATCATTATTGTGACAGAATGGCAATCTGCCTCGTTTACATAGGCAGATTGCTTTTCTGCCTGTATACTGTCTAATCGGCAGGTGCTGGTGGATATCTAGATGGTACCCACCACTGGGTGATCACATACAGCGGGAGCGGCTCACCTCTAGCGCACGCGTGCCCCAGACCCAGGAGTGTCAGATCAGATGTTGCCTAGTATAGTTCAGGCAGCATGTTTGGATATGTGTCTGGTATGGAATTTGGGAGGGGCCTCACGTTTTTTTCTTGTTGTTTGTTTTGGGTTCCCCCCTTAAATTTCATACGAGACCAGAAAGAATCTCCATGCCTTTTTTTGTGTGTGTGGTCCCCCTTGATAGCCACGTCAGACCCTCATCAAACATAAGGAACTTTATTGTCCTTTTAGAGGAAATCCAATGCTGTATTTTTTGGGGGGTCCCCCAATAACACCTATAACATAATGGGAAGTGTGTCATCTACCGGAAATTTTTATTAATTTTTTTCTCTTTGTAAATATCAGTTTTGCTACAGTAGATTGTATACAACGTACAGATGCGCCACTTCATATACAGATTAAGGGCATCCCCCAGGCAAGTTTAACAATTCACTTAAAGTGATACTAAAGTCTCATTATTTTTTCTATTTAAAAATAACAAACATGTTATACTTACCCTCTCTGTGTAATGGTTTTGCATAGAGCAGCCTCCTCCTTTTCTTTGGTCCCTTGTCAGCTG
The DNA here is from genome assembly GCA_028564925.1 of Lithobates sylvaticus. Lineage (NCBI taxonomy): Eukaryota > Metazoa > Chordata > Amphibia > Anura > Ranidae > Lithobates > Lithobates sylvaticus. The sequence goes on along the minus strand of CM053027.1, from coordinate 87,600,380 downwards.
CTTGCTGTGGGCACCCAAGCAAAACAGCTGCTCAGTGTGTTCAATCAGACACAAAGCCAAGGTTCGGCCCTGCCTCCTCTCTCTCCTTTTTGGTTTACTGACTTTGATTAACAGCAGCAGGAGCCAATGGCACCCCGCTGCTGTCTCAGCAAATGAAGATGGAGAGTCCTGGACAGCCAAGTCTCTTGCGCAACATCGCTGGATCGAGATGGGATACGAGATACTAGCTCATTATGAATTACTTACCTGAGATCAAAGCCCCCGCAGCAGTTTTGGGTCACCTACTCCGTCGCCGACATGATACCCAGAGTGACTTCTGGGTATCGCCGCTCAGGCGCTGTGACTGGCCGGAGCCGCGATGATGTCACCCCCGCGCATGCACGCTGGTGCCGCCACTAACGGCATGATCGCCGTTAGAAACGGCACGCTCAGTGCGCCTGCGCCTGATGTTGGTGCGGTTATTCTTGCAAATATCTCCTAAACCTTTTAGGTTTGGGAGATATTTCTTGCACCTACATGTAAGCCTTAATCTAGGCTTACCTGTAGGTTAAAGTGGTTGTAAGGGGTTTACAACCACTTTAAAATGCTCTTCTATTCCCAAACAGAATAGAAAAAAAAAAACAATTTTTTTCTAGTACATTTTTCCCAGGGCAGTACCTAGCCTCCAATGCAATTTGTTTTTTACAATTCCTTGCCCATTTGCCAAGAAAATGGCCATTACTGACTTCACAGGGGTTCAGATTTAGCGGAAACCAATCAGCTTCAAGGTTTTATTGTCAAAGCTTAATTGAACAAGCTGATGTTAGAAGCTGATTGGCTACCACGCACAGCTGCACCCGATTCTGAGTGCTCCAGTTTTAGTAAATCCCCCATATGAGTTCTCTTTCATTAGCATTCTGCTTACACAGCATAACACCTGATTGAGTCCATGAGCTACTTCTCCCCACCCAGTGCTGGGACAAGGTCATCTAGAGCCCAAGGCAAACATGTCAAACTGCCCCTCCTAAGATGTATGAGGATTATGTGTCAGCAACCCCCCTAAAAAAGAAAAATTGAGCACTAATGTGCATTCTTACCCTCTAAGCATAAATCCCCCCCCCCAGTACAAATCCACCCCCTGTTGAAATTCCCTGTCACAGTGAAAAATCTTTGCCCCCAAATCCCCTCAGCACAACCCCCCCCCCCAAAAAAAAAATCACCCCTCCTAATACAAATCCTCTATCTTTCAAGTCCCTCAAATTTCCCCACGGAGTACACATCCTCTCCCCCTCACTCCAAATCCCTTCTCCCAGCATAAAATCCCCCCCCGAATTAGGGTTGCCACCTCATCCCTTTAAACCCGAACACATATTAATTACACAGGTTCTGTGGCTGATTAAGGTGGTAATTAAACTCACTTGGTGCCTTATCTGCATTAAATTAACCTCAGAACCTGTGTAATTCATTTGTGTTCGGGGTTTAAAGGGATGAGGTGGCAACCCTACCCCGAATTCCCCTTTCTAGCACAAACACTCCCCATTCAGCCCAACTAGCAACCCCTCCAAAAGAAAGAAACAAAAACAAATCCCCTCCTAGCACAATTTCCATCCCCCTTTAACATAACTTTTTTTAGTACAAACCCCCCTCCTAGCACAAATCCTCTTTACCTATCACCCCCCAAAACAAATCCCCATAAATCAATATTCCTAGTAGCACCCCCCCACCCCAAAATTTCCCCTCTCAGAACAATTCTGACCCTCTACTGCCCCTATTGCAAGAGACTGACACCAATTTTAGGTATTTATGCTGCTTGAATTACCCCCCAAATAATTAGGTCTATATTCATATTTACAAAATTGACATACTTTGATTTTATTTATATCTTTTGGCATCCAGCCTTATCTTATACATGCCATGATTTTTTGCAAGCCAATTTAAGCATTGTTGTCAGGCAATCCAGAGGGTAGCTTACTGGCAACATAGAAAAACCAATTTGCTGTTTTTGTTGGTCGGTCCTTGTTAATAACAAGATCTTGGTCTATCTATACAGTCTCTTATCTATGGACAGCCTTACCACATATTGAGCTTTGCCCTTTGCCTCATTAAATAATCTACTAAATATGACTTGTTCTATAAGCATTGGACAGGAATATATATGTAAAGCCTAGAGGTGATTATTGTGTCTCATTAGGGCAATTAAAACTTTCCTCTGACCAGAGCACAGCTGACAATTCACTTCCAGGACTGCCTGAAGTCCAATTACCACCAGAATGGGACCATTTGATGCTTTCCAAAGGTGTGAGGACGTAAAGCTGCTATAGAGATCTTTCATGGCTCTTTAGTTATTAATTCTGCTGACTTGTGCCACAATGGATTCAGAAATTTGCATTGGATAATTAGCAGAAATATTAAAGTTTCAGAGTTTAATTATTATTTAAAGTGAAACTTTCACTCCAATCCACTTTCATTCATAAACGTACTCAATGAATCAAGGCAACACATTCCCATCATTTTAAATATTTCATAGTTTTAGCATAAACGGTTGGTGGTTGGCTGCCTAGAGTCGTCGTTTTTTGAGAATGGAAGATGGTGGGAAGTAGTTTAAACTGTGTACAGATTGTTTACCATAATACTATAAAGAAAACAAATGCAGCCACCACATCTAAGAATTGGTAAGCTGCAATCTAATAAATGTTTTCTTTTGGATTTAAAGTGGTTGTAAGGGCTGAAGTTTTTTTTACCTTCTATGCATGAAGGTGAAAATTCTTCAGTGTGCTGCTCCCCCCTCAGCCCCCTTTATTACTTATCTAAGCCTAACCTCAATCCCGCGATGTGCACAAGACCCAAAGCTCTCCCAGGTCTCTCCCTCCTGATTGGCTGAGATGTAGCAGCAGGAACCATTGGCTCCAACTGCTGTCAATCACAGCCAGTGAGGCGGGATCAGGGGGCGGGGCTGAGCTGCGCTCTTTGTGTCTTATGGAGCATGCATTAGGGCCTCCACAACAAGCAGCGTGCTATGGGGGAACTCGGCAAGGGGAGGGGCCCAGAGCGCCGGCGGGGGACCTGAAAAGAGGAGGATTGGGGCTGCAGGTAAGTATTATATGTTTTTATTTTTTTTAGAATAGTTTTTTTCCTTTATAATCAATTGAATGCCACTTTAATTGTACTCAGTAACTCATCAGCATTTTCAGCATCAACTAATCTTTTTCGGAGTACTCAATCTTAAAGTGATTATAAAGTCTTGTTTAAAAAACAAACAAACAAATGCAGTGGTTTTGCGATGAGTAGCCTGGATCCTCTTCTTCTCAAGTCCCTTATCGCTGCTCCTGGCCCCTGCCTCCTGTCGAGTGCCTCCACAGCAAGCAGCTTGCTATGGGGGCACCCAAGCCGAGTCACAGCTCTGTGTGTCCATTGACACCTGCGGGAGCCAACAGCACCACTGCTGTGTCTCAGCCAATCAGGCAATCAGCCAATCAGGAGGACGGCTCAGACACTCGTGGACATCGCTGGAGACAGATGGGGCTAAAGTATGTAATTAGGGGGTGCTGGGGAGGCTGCTACACATAGTAGCTTTTTTATCTTAATACATAGAATGCATTTAGATAAAAGTATTCTGCCTTCACAACTCCTTTAAGGATTTGGTACTGAACACTGTGGAATAGTAGTCAATAAAACAAGTATATTATTATTTTAATTCTATAATATTTCATAATTGTTAGTGCTCATATGCCAAGTTACATATGTATCTAGGATTGATAACAGAGAGTTTTCTGGATGAGCAGAAGCTCTGAAAATAATGAATCTTCTCACAGACAGAAGGAAGAAAAGAAAATCTATGACTAAGGACAGCTCGGGTGCACGGTTAGTGATAGATTACTGGATTTAACTTATCTATATACACTTTACATACACACTGATTTTCCATGTTTAAGGTGGCTTAACAGACTCCCTAGTACCCCCCCCCCCCCCCCTATTTTCCTGGGCCCCATAGTATCTGCAATAGTTATGCAACTGCCCCTTAATCCTTATCCTAAACACCTAGAGCAGGGGTGCCCAACCAGTGGCCCGGGGGCCCTCGACCTCCTGCTCTAGGATGGCAGGTTGGCAAGCCCAGATCACAGGTCGCCGACCCGCCATCCCAGAGCAGCAGTTTTGTGAATGAAGCCGCTGGTAGTGGAAGCAAGTGGCTGCGGAGCAGCGCCACATAAGCCAAAGCTTCCTGTATAGTGCCCGCTCCTGTCACAGGCGGAGTGATACCAAATGCACTCCGCCTAGGACAGCAACAGCCAGCAATACCAGAATGGAAGACGGTTATTTAAAGGTAAGTCTAAATTCAGAGTATATATGGTTATATCTGTTTTGCAGTGGTTACTCGGCTGCTTTCAATTGATCCGCAGGTGCAGTGCAGCTGCCGGTTACCTGCATTGAGTCATAGAATTCTGTTATCACCTGCGGGTTTGTTGCACCTTCAGAAAGTGTGCCACGCCTGAAGGATATAATAGAAGTTTATGGCAAAGTGCAGCTAACCCGCAGAAAATCCACAGGTTCAATGCGCTGCACCTGCGGTTTGGGCAAATCGCAGCACATCAGTGTGAAAGCAGCCTTAGGCCCCTTTCACATGATTGGTCCGACTCAATCAGAGTTACTATTCACCTCTATGGAGCAGCAGATGTAAATGGACTTGTGTCTGTTTACACCCGCCTACCTAAAAAAATAGAAAGGTATCTGCCCCTTCCGTCTGGGTGAATTGGATTGGATCAGAGGGCCCATAGAGTAGAGTGGGCTGTGTGCGTCCTCCCGCTCCGCTCATTGTGGCCCCCAACCAGTTACCAATTCACTTAAGTGGCCCTCGCTCTTCAAAAGGTTGGGCACCCCTGACCTAGAGCTTTATAAGACTCACCTTCTGTCTTATATTTTTCCAGAAAAAAAGCAGTGTACTTCTAAAACCTTTTGGGTGTATATCTTTGAGATTGGCGCTCGCAGTTCACTCAGCTGTGTTAGCAAAGCGAATGAATATTCGTTTTCCTAAGACTGAACCACCTCTCCGCCAATCAGGTGCTCGGGTCTGTTACCTGTCACCTGATTGGCTGAAATGACAGGCGCCGCTATTGGACGCCTATCATGAAGAAAGGACTGGAGCCGGGAGATGAGGACGGCAGGAGACGCTGGCTTAAAGGACCCCGCTCGTCGCCGTCACCCGCTGCCCCACCCAGACAGGGTAAGTTCCAGACAGACGGCGAGCGGGCAGGGGGGTCACACTGGCAGCATTCGATAGCACAGTGGCAGCATTTAATGGGCACACTGGCAGCATTTGATGGACACACTGGCTGCGTTTAATTGGCACATTGGCTGCATTTGATGGGCACACTGGCAGCATTTGATGGGCACACTGGATGCGTTTAGTTGGCACAGTGGCTGCATTTGATGGCACAGTGGCTGTATTTGATGGCACAGTGGCAGCACTTGATAGCACAGTGGCTCGTTTGATGGCACAGTGGCTACAATTAATGGTTTTTTTTTTCAGAATTTTTTTTCAAAAAGTTTGTTTGTGCCCCCCCAAAAAATGTAATGCACCAGCCGCCACTGGTCTCAGCCAATCAGGAGGAGAGTCCCGGACGGCTGAGGAACTCGTGGACATCGCTGGAGAGAGATGGGGCTCAGGTCAGTATTAGGAGATGCTGGGGCAGCTGCTACACACAGAAGGTTTTTTATCCTAATGCATAGAATGCATTAAGATAAAAAACCTTCTGATTTTACAATTACAACCCCTTTAAGTGATGTTATGTGTGAAGAAAACATACAGCAAGATCTGCTATATGAAGACACATCCAAGCTTGATGTGGTCTACACTGACTGAAAAGCTGCTAACGTTCTAAAGCTCTGATATCTTGCTCAAGTTGTGAAAATGTGAACTATAAATTACATACAAATCCCATGCTTTGTTTACAACGCTGCATTTACCACAAGGAAATCAAGAGGATTATTTTTATATTGAATCTATTTGCCTTGGGAGAGCTAAGCGAGGGGCCGTTTACAGCTGGAGGTGCGGTGCAGGCACTCAGACAGCCCTGCCATTTAACTCCTGGTTCTAAAACTAGATTTTGCCACCCATTATGTAGCACTATGCTTCATCTTGTTATGTACTGCAAGCTCCAAACCAGTTAATCTCCATCTTCAATGTAATTGCAGGCTTTCCTCATGCTAAAAGGTCAGAAAAGATGCTCCCCCCCTTCCCCAACTCTGACTTTTTTTCTTTTTTCCAGTACAACAAAAGGACGTGTTTGATTCCACCGCTAAGGATTATTCTGGCTCATTACTCAAGTCTTAATATCTGCGTCCTTTATCTTTCCGCTGCAAGCAATGTACTGTAATACATACAGCTTTTTTTAGTAAAGATATTCCGAGACCCTGGAATTACAGCTTGGAGCCTATATGATGAAGCGCAGGAGAAAAAAAAAAAATGTTCCCTTTGCGAATGGACGGACGTGCTCACCCCCGAAGGGTCATACGCTAGTTTAAATCTTTGCCTATAATGAATGGCATGGAAACTCATTTTAAATAGAAAATTGTCAAACTACCCTGAAGCTAGCGGTGGGAGCCTTAAATTCTCCTCTTCCTCTGAGTTAAAACAGTATTCAGAACAAAAGCTAGGTTGCGGGGCAAAATATTAAGTCAGCTACATGGGAACGTAATGTCAAAGACTTATGAGCCCATTTGTAATATATCTAGGTCTTAGCTGGAAAACACTGCCTGATAATACATCATTTTGCTATGTTTTTTCAGTATCTCCTGTAGGCTTTTCTGCTGTACCGGCTTTTTGGTATGTTGACCTCAGAAGGTAGATCAGTGTCTCTCATGTCAGCTATAAAACACGTTTATGCACCGTACACGCGGTCAGATATTCCGATGGAAAAAGTCCGATCGTATTATGTTGTCGGAAAATCCGATCGTGTGTGGGCTCTAGCGGACTTTTTCCGTCAGAATTTCCGATGAAAAAAATTTGAGAGCAGGATCTTAAATTTTCCGACAACAAAATCCAATTAGACTTTTTCCGTTCGTGTGTAGAGAATTCCAACGGACAAAGTGCCACGCATGCTCAGATCAAATTAGGAGACCAAAGCTATTGGCTACTAGACATGTGCACACTGAAATATTTCGTTTTGGAATTTCGTTTTCGTCCGAAAAATAAATTTATTTAGTTACTCCCGAAATTCGTTTTTATTTATTTCGTTTTTCGTTAAAAATTGCATTCGTCCGAAAATCCAAATGAATTAAGATCGAATCTGTCATTGAAGGCTTATGGTGTCTGTCGAAAGTTCAAAGAAGATTCGACTGAGCAGCTAAACTGTATGACTCTGTATAGTTTAGCTGCAATTCCACCCAATTCCAGCAGCAATCTTTCCTCTCTACGTCGAATCTTTCCTTTCTACGTCAAATCTTTCCTTTCTACATCGAATCTTTCCTTTCTACGTCGAATCTTTTCTCTCTATGTAGAATAATCTTGAACTAATAGAGTTAAGGTTAGGCACATTCGACCACAGGTTCAATGGACACAGATTGTTATTGTCAGCATCAAATCTCCTATCTATATCGAACTGTTGTCACAACGAAAAATAAAGCATTTGTTTATGTCGGATCTTTCATTTTTCGGATTCTGCACTTTCGTTATCGTTTGTTAAAACGATAACGAAAATACCTGAAATTCGGACGAAAATGCATTCGGACGAAAATGAATGCACATGTCTCTTGGCTACTAGCCTCTACGTAGTTCCGTCTTACGTAACGAACGTCACCACGTTCCGAACGATCGGATTTTCGTACAACTTCGTCCGACCGTGTGTATGCAACACCAGTTTCGGACAAAATCCGTCGGAAAAAAACGGATGGATTTTGTGGTCGGAATTTCCGACTGTGTGTACGGGGGCTTAGAAAGGTGGAGGAGTGAACTATTCTAATATAATAATAACTAAACAAAAAGTGGCCCTCCAAACTTTGTCAAGTTTCTTTTAATCAAATTCTTGGCCATCGTGTTTTATACAGATGTAATGTTAATTTCTCAGTCAATTTGCTTGTCAGTGAATATGTTTGCAACTTTATTTAATTTCCATTACATATAATGTTCTCAGTGTACTGTGCTAGACATAATGAACAAAAAAAAAAGAACTGAAAAACTAGCATAATTTTCAGTAATGCAACAGAAAATAATGTATTAATATATGCAGTGATTTCACGGGTAGAAGTATTACAAAAATGAATTTGTTATGGCCTACATTTAAAAAGTAGAGCACACAAGTTTAGTAGCAATAATGACTCACATGCTATGGTGAACTTAGAGTGGACCTTTCAGTAATTCTACAAATCTGCATGGATATACACTATATTAGCAAAAGTATTGGGACACCTGCCTTTACAAGCACATTTAATGGCATCCAAGTCTTAGTACGTAGAGTTCAATAATGAGTTGGCCCTTCCTTTTGCTATTGATTCTATTTTTAAAGCGGCAACCCTCCACAGAGGTTCTAGGTGCTTACAGCTCCAAAAGATATGGAGATATGTGCCAGAATCAGTGTAGCCTCTAAAACAGTTCGGAGAGGATGATGGGTAAAAGGAATGTATTTTCGAGGGGGTCAAGTATAGTCTGGAGAATAGTTTCATTGGTGTTTCCCTAAAAGAGGCTGCTAGGTTGCATTTACGGAGGTTGTTTATCATAGTGTTCCAGGTTTCTATGGAAATAGTACCATCCAAATCAGAAAAGCATCAACCTATCACCACAAATTTGCATATTATATGCAAATATCCCAGATATACCACCTACTTGTGTTACATTGATTCACTCCCTACTACGCTCTATCCAATGGATGATTGCCCTTAATTGGAAATCTAACAACTTACCCTGGCCTCAGGTCCTATCTAGGATGGAATAACTTAAACTATCCGAGAGAATCCATCATACTCTGCATGATAACATGGACACTAAATGGATGTACTGGTCGGATAATTAAACTTTATACTACTATGACCCACTAATCTATTACAATCACCAAATTTATATATCACCTGCCTTATTTCATTTCTTGATTAATATAATCCATGAACATCCTACATCTTGATATATGTGGTTCTATATGACTTTTTTTTTCACTACTGGCTATTCATTTTATGGGCTTGTAGAACATCAATTGTAATCTGCTCTTTATTCAGCTCTACATTATTGTAATCTTAAAAGATATTGCCCTCTCTGTATTGTAACCTTTTCATGAATCTTCCAAATAAAACTTTTATAAACAAAAAAAAAATATTGAGTTGGCCCACCCTTTGCAGCTATAACACCTTCAACTCTTCTAGGAAGGTTGTCCACAAGGTTTAGGAGTGTGTCTATGGTAATGTTTGACCATTCTTCCAGAAGCACATTTGTGAGGCACTGATGTTGGACAAGAAGGCCTGGCTCGCAGTCTCCGCTCTAATTTATTCCAAAGGTGTTCTACCAGGTCAAGACTCTGTGCAGGCCAGTCAAGTTCCTCCACCCCAAACTCGCTCATCCATGTCTTTATGGACTTTGATTGTGCACTAGTGCGCAGTCATGTTGGAACAGGAAGCAGCCATCCCCAAACTGTCCCACAATGTTAGGAGCATGAAATTGTCTTGGTATGCTGACGCCTTAAGAGTTCCCTTAACTATAACTAAGGGGCCAAGCCCAACCCCTGAAAAACCACACCACACCATAATCCCCCCTCCGCAAAATGATTAGGACCAGTGCACAAAGCAAGGTCAATAAAGACATGGATGAGCAAGTTTGGGGTGGAGGAACTTGACTGGCCTGCACAGAGTCCTGACTTCAACCCGATAGAACACTTTTTGGATGAATTAGAACGGAGACTGCGAGCCAGGCCTGCTTGTCCACATCAGTGCCTGACCTCACACGTGCACTTGTGGAAGGAAGAATGGTCAAACATTCCCACAGACTTTTGGTAATATAGTGTACTCTTGACATGTCACAATATACAGCAACAGTATCATTTTAAAAAAATCTTTTTCCATTTACAGTATCTGACAAAAGTGAGTACACCCCTTACATCTTTGTAAATATTTTATTATATCTTTTCATGTGACAACACTGAAGAAATTACACTTTGCTACAATGTAAAGTAGTGAGTGTACAGCTTGTATAACAGTGTAAATTTGATGTCCCTTCAAAATAACTCAACACACACAGCCATTAATGTCTAAACTACTGGCAACAAAAGTCAGTACACCCCTAAGTGAAAATGTCCAAATTGGGCCCAATTAGCCATTTTCCCTCCCCGGTGTCATGTGACTCGTTAGTGTTACAAGGTCTCAGGTGTGAATGGGGAGCAGGTGTGTTAAATTTGGTGTTATCGCTCTCACTCTCTCATACTGGTCACTGGAAGTTCAACATGGCACCTCATGGCAAAGAACTCTCTGGGGATCTGAAAAAATACCCTGAAACTGAGCTGCAGCAGGGTGGCCAAGAACATACAGCGGTTTAACAGGACAGGTTCCACTCAGGCCTCGCCATGGTGAACAGGCCTCGCCATGGTCAACCAAAGGAGTTGAGTGCACATGCTCAGCGTCATATCCAGAGGTTGTCTTTGGGAAATGGACGTATGAGTGCTGCCAGCATTGCTGCAGAGGTTGAAGTTGTGGGGGGTCAGCCTGTCAGTGCTCAGACCATACACCGCACACTGCATCAAATTGGTCTGTATGGCTGTCCTCACAGAAGGAAGCCTCTTCTAAAGATGATGCACAAGAAAGCCAGCAAACAGTTTGCTGAAGATAAGCAGACGAAGGACATGGATTACTAGAACCATGTCCCGTGGTCTAATGAGACCAAGATAAACGTATTTGGTTCAGATGGTGTCAAGCTTATGTGGCGGCAACCAGGTGAGGAATACAAAGACAAGTGTGTCTTGCCTACAGTCAAGCATGGTGGTGGGAGTGTCATGGTCTTCTCCCTGCAAAGCACCTGCATGTCCACCAAAAGCAACATGGGTATAATCCCTGCCGCGGTCGCAAAGCATCAAAGGCTTGGCATGTATACACCACTGGCCGCTGCCGCAGCTAAAGGGCGTATTGCCTGGAGGGCTGTAAAAGCACAACTCAGCCACATGATTTTACGTTCCTCCCCCTCTCACCTTGTGTGTAAGCAAACCCCTCACAGTCTCTTGTAGCCATTATCTGTAAGTTGTCTGTGCATTTTCAGCTCAGGCTTTGCTTTCACTCTGTGCTCTCACGCACTCCAGGATTATTATTGGTCTGCCCTATGTTAATGCCCAGTCTATTTCATGTCATCAGAAAAATTAATATGAGGGCTAAAACCTGCCACACAGCAGTTCCACTCCATACTTCCCTTTAGAGGTCTAAGTGAAGACCAGGCGCGCCGAGGCCTAGCTATGTGCAGTGCACCATTTTACTACCCGTCTTTAATACAACATCCTACTTTCTTCAGCCCTGTCCTCTCATGGTCTCTTTATACTGCCCCTTTGTCTTGGCTCTAAATTAACCTCTGGCAACTAGTCCTGCTTTGAGTACCATTTCTGGTACAAGACCCTCCCCTTATTTCTTTGATGTTGTCTAATATTATCAGCCATTTTGCTTGTTCACAATTTCCTTTTCGCTCTCTTAAGAATTTCCAACTCCTTTAACCCTGATCAACAATCTCCTGTTACAATGTCTCCTACGATGACATTACTGTGGCCTAATTGTTAATTCTAGAAGGCAAGTTGAATCAACCACCCTGGTCCTGTATGGCCAACTCTCAAATCCAAGCCTTTCTATGTGTGAAAGAGAGAAATGTCTTTGAGAAAAATATCCTAGTACATACTGAGTTGAGTATGCTTTATGCTTACTAAAATAAAGATTAAAACATACAGACTTTCTTAAACTTGCATGTGTTAATCTACACTTTTTTTTGTTAAAACCTGCTATATCTTTATAAAGGAAATAAAAAGTAACTAAGCCTGGGAACATTAAGTTTGGCTGAGCCTTATCACCTATTGTATGCAGAAAATATCACAGCACACGCATATCAGCAAATTTCCATATAAAGGAGATCCAGGCTGAAGGCTGAACAATGCTCAACTATAAGACATGCAGGACATTCATTTCCTGATACATGCACATTTATTTTCTGCTATTTTGGAAGGAGTTAATCTTAATTAGATTTTTTTCTTGCTCACTGGATATCAGGATAATGTCTAAGGCCGGGTTCAAACTATTGCGAATTGGATCCCCGCATCCAAGTTGCAATAGGAGGAGATTGTGACCGGCTCTCTATGGGGCTGGTTCACATATCTCCGATGCGGCCCGGTGCGAATTTGCACAGGAGCCCTGTGCGTCTTTTGGTCCATTTCAGGTCCAAATTCAGCCCAAAATTTGGGCTGAAATCGGACCTGAAACAATGAACCAGGACGCACAGGACCCCTGCTGGGAGCCTCATCGGAATTAGGTGTGAACCAAGCCTTAAAGTGTATAAGCACCCTTGGTGCATTGACAATTATATTATAGTCCTCCCCTCCACTCCCCTACCAGTCTTATACTCACCTGTCCCAGCCTATTGTTAAAATGTTAAAAATGGGCCCATGCACAAGTTATGCGCCTTACTATTTTGAAGTTGGTCTTGTAGATGCTGTGTCCCAGATAGCAAGCAATTGTGCTGCAAATTTGAAAATGACTTGCTAAGCTATTGTTAAGCCCCATACACACGGTCGGATTTTTGCATGGATTCGGTCCGATCGGACAATGTTGTTAAAAAATCAGACCATGTGTATGCACCATCGGACAGTGTACGTCGTATTGTCCGACGGACAAAGTCCTATCTCCTGCTGGATAGATTTTCCGACAACACGGTCCGATCACACCAAATCCGATCGTGTGTATGGTAGTCTGACCGGACAAAGTGCTACGCATGCTCAGATCACATTACAAGACCAAGCTATTGGCTACTAGCCTCTACGTAGTCCCGTCGTAGGCAACAAACGTCACCACGTTCAGAATGATCGGATTTTCCGACAACTTTGTCCGACCGTGTGTACGCAAAACCAACATCAGACAAAGTATGACGGACATGGTCTGACGGACCTGGTCCTCGGATAATCCGCGCGTGTGTATGGGGCTTTAGACTTGTCAGGCTTTACATGTTTGTTGCACAATTGCAGCAAGTCCGCACTGCATGACTCCAGATCAACTTTGCAAACATTCTGCAAGTCTGCTACAAGTTCTGGTTCAGGTATGTTGTGCAATAGTCATCCCACCACAGGGGTCACTGTGGCAGAATCTTCATGCTGTAGACTCACCACTGCAACAAATTGGAAAAGTGTCAACTAGAACTTGTGCTTCAAGTGCTCTGCAAGTGTACAACTTGCCAGTGAAAATGTGCAGCAAGTTAACAAGACTTACAATTCAAACCTGGCACAAATTTGTGGCAAGCTACCCTTGCTATCTGGGGTATTGATGGTTCTACAGGGCCTATGGGTCCTAACTATTCTTATAGTCAGATCTGCCATATAATTCTCCCATGCGGGCCTACTGCATCATTGGGCTGGTGTGAGCTGACCTGATCCCATTATGAGATTTCCTAATTGTCATTTTGTTATAGTTATCAATAAGGTACTCTTCATTGGACTATTTTCTATGTTGCTTATGGACTCATGTTCATTGATACCCTCGTTTCTTACACACTATGTTCTCCTCTGAAATCAGACTGCCGAACAGTCAAGCCCCGACATTATGGTTTCTATATGTACCTAGTATATTGCGTGTGCAGTGCTCTTTAAGAGATTGCTCTGTTGATATGCTTTGTTCTTTTACTTGAAAAGAAAAATCTAATAAAATCTGTTTAAACAGAAAAAATGGGCCCAAGCTTTTGTGCTCTGAATTCTCCATACATTACTAAGGAGCTTCCAAATAAGAGCTTATACACAACAGTACCATAGGAACGAATGGGAGCGCAGAACTCATGCATGAACCTGGCCAGGATGGTTTCACAAAGCGTCTTTGTGATCAATTCAGAGATGGTTCATCAAATTGGGAACAGGTTAGTACAATACTTTTAGGGGGTGCAGGGAGTGGGGACTATGATATAACCTTTGGTGCAGTTATACTTTACACCTGCATTCCAAACAAGCTGTTAAATATGAACTAAAACTGAACTAAATACATATACATGAACTGTTTGCCCTGCCAAAGGTTCTGTAATTGTGTTTAGCTAGGCTTGGGATCCAGGTATTCCTGCCAGAAGCACAACACTAATGAGGTCATCACTCTGCTCTTTGTTCCTATATGCTCAAATTGTTGATCTACAACACTAAACAAAGGAGTATGAACCCTTATTGACTTAAAATACCCTTCCCTTCTGAATCTGTGCAGCTGTGCATAGGATTAGGAGAGGCTGATATCAGAACAGATTTGTTAAGGAAAATGAAATGTAAAGATACATGCAATGATTTTTTTTTATTTATACATAATTGGGTGAAATTGTGTTCTTTTATATTTGCCCGGAGTGCAGATGTGCATTTATGTTGTGCTTTTACTGTCGAGCTTATATGATTTTTTTTATTTGTTTCTTTAAAAAAAAAAAAAAGGTATTTCACAGACATATTTCTAAATTCTTTCTAGTTGCTAAATGTCAGACAAGTGCTGCTATTAAAAGCAGAAACATATTAGTCAGTGCTGTGGAGGTGAAAACTGCAAACTCAAACCTATACAACTACAAAAATGTGACCCCAGGAGGAGAAGCGGGCCATTAGATAATTTTAAACAACTGCAAGGATAAGACTCGATGAAGAATAAAACATCTACTACAGGTTGTACCGTTTGTAGTCACTAATGCCAGACTGGTAGGGTAGACTTGCAGGTAGGGATGAGATTTGAGTACGGTGCCACATTGAGTTTGAGGCAGATCTCACAATTTCACAGTTTGGCAAAACTACGAATTTATGGACTTAAATTTATGAATAACTCATAATGCACTGGATAACCCTTGTACCTGCTCAGAGGGGACCCTGACAGCCAGGGAACGAAAATAAATGTCAAGCCACCGCCCTCACTAGAAAAGGAAAACTCCCAGAAGCCATAATTTAATGTTGTTGGAGCTGGTTCAGGAGAGCTATCAAATCTGTGTAGGAAGAGATATTTTGCTATACGGTGCAATACTGTGCTACGCAGAGCTATACGGTGTGATACAGTGCTATACATGCTATACTGTAAATTGCAGTGTGGTGAACTCTGTACTCTTGTAAACCCCCTTTTTTCACAGTTCCACGAACCCAACTGTTTTATGCATTTTTTGTGGTTGTATGGAGGAAATCCTATCTTGCTAGAACCTTTTTTAGGTTTTGGGCATGCAGCATACTCTTGTTGCTGAACAGTTGTTGGAACTGCCCTTCAAATTCAGCATACCACCACATTTCTGCGCGATAACGTTGGTGCATTAAAAGCTCCATGCATTCACCTTCTTATCCCTATAGTTTCAGTAACTGCCAGGCATTCCATTCACCATCCCGAAAAAAAAGGAGACTGAGAGGCAGGTCTAAATTGAAAGGTAGAGGTTGGTGCGCATGTCCGTAGTAGGGGTCAGCGGGTCCTATAGGAGTAGGGCATAAAAACTGGAGGTGAAGCATGTGTGCCTTTTTCAAATACAGTCACAGCACACCCAGGCGATAGTTGATTGAACGACAAACCCTTCTACACCTACATCCTTATAGAGTAGAGCAGCCGGTTGTTTGCCAGCATTACTAATGTGCCTTTTTCCTTCTCTCTGAGACTGTTCCATAACACAACATCCAGCTTTAAAGAATAAGTTTACTTTTGCAACATGTTTCATGTGCCACCTGTTTTTAGGGTGGGACATTTAACATGTTCCAGCATCTACACCTCCTTCCCTCAATACTCCTCTCATTGTGACAGCGGATGGGGTTTGTCCATTGTGGCTGACGGCTTGTAGTAGATAATGAACTACAAGGACACTGGTGAGCACTCTAGTAGTTCCTTAAACTTTCTGCTCTCAAGTAACTGTCTACCCGTATGGGCGATATGGGCAGACAGCTATCCTGAGAGTCTGCAGAAAAACTGGACATTGCACCTGCAATCCGCTGGTCGCCAGTGCAATACTTTGAGGCCCCCTTAGAAAATAAATAAACGCACATTTTTTTACCTGCAAAAAAATGTGCATTATTTTTTATTTTTTTAAAAGGTGAACTTAGCCTTTAACACACACCCAAACCTGTAATGTACAGGATTTGTATATTTTCAATGTGCTGAAGCATGAAAAGACCCTCTCACTTTCGTGGGTTAATTTAATTTTCAAATGTTGCCATTAGTACGTGTCCTCCATGGCAGTTCCTGGCTCCCTATACCATTTTTTTGGCATAGCCAATTTGCACACACATACAAGGCCAATTTAGATAGGAGCCAGTAAGTAAGAAAACAACATAAATTAAAATGATTATTTTTGTAAGGAGGTAAATATGGAATGTCACACAAATCACCCATTGCTAGAGTATTTGCATCTAATTGTTGCAACATGTATTTAATGTGACAAAATTTGACTCTGGGAATTGCAGATCTGCAGCAAAGTAATGGTGTGATCTTTGCACCCATTAAGAGTTCAAAAAACCCAACTAGCCTAGAAAATACACTATTAGCATAAACATGATGTTAACTCATGTAAATGTCATCTTACATGCCATAACAAAGAACGGTCAATGGGAGTTTCCATGCGTAACGGAATAAGTGGTCCCTAGTGAAATGCATTTGTGAAAAAAAGATAATAGAAAAGAGTCATTTTCTAAGCTCTATAACCCAACCTTGGTCACCAAACACTGAAAATGATTCTACAAAAAGCATAAATTGTTACCAGAGCACTGTTAACAAGGAAGCAAAGCGGACCTATATTTTCACATGCAAGTATATACAGTATTTAATTCCTTGCTGTAATAAAAATACAAGTGCTGAAAACAACACTTTATTTAATTAAAAGGCTGATGCCACAGTCACATGAATAAACCCAAGGCTCTGATCAAATAATCTATTCCAGCAGGTCTGGTGTAATGCCGTGTACACACGGTCGGAATTCTTGTCGGAAAAAGCTCTGTTGGTTTTCCCGTCCGAATTCCGACGGAATTTCACTCAAACTGTCTTGCCTACACGCGGTCACACCAAATTCCGACGGTCAATAACACCGCGGCATACAACATATTCAACGTCACTATAAAAGGGAAGATTAATACTTCCGAGCATGCGTCGAATTGTTTCCGAGCATGCGTCGGAATTTTGCGTGTCGGAATTGCATACACACGATCGGAAAATCCGATAGAAAGGTTTTCCGGTGGAAAAATTAAGAACAGGTTCTCAATCCAAAGTCCGTCGGAAATTCCGATAGAAAAAGACCGATGGGCATACACACGGTCGGAAAATCCGATGAAAAGCTCCCATCGGACTGTTTCCATCGGAAATTCCGACCGTGTGTACGCGGCATAAGAGACTCCTGCCTTAACAGTGATTGTAACTTATAATAATGACCAAGAACATAGACATTAAGGTTAAGTGAGATGGCAGTGGCCCCTTTTTTGCCTTATTAACATTTTTAGTGCATTCAGTAACTTTATTACTACATATAGGAGTTAAGTATTTATCAAAATAGGAATTCATTTTAGACTTCAAACAGAGGAGACACCAAAATTCGAAAAGAAAAAAGAAAAAAAACAAAAACAAATTTACTGCAAATTAGAATTTTAGATTTTTTTTCAAAACAATTTAAATCAAAATGTTAACCAAACATACCAATTAACACTTATTAAACCTTCAACTTGTCTAATGTAATAAAGCTAAGGGTAAAGTGGGGATCGACATTATATCATGATCTTAGTGCCGTGGCAGCCCCGGAGCCTTTAGTGGTTAATATAAGATTATCAATTTCCAGAACTCTGCTACCACCCCTTCCCTGCAATCCACACAACACATCTCTGTGGGTCAAAATAGCACAGCACACACACTGTATTAAGGAATAAGGCAGATGCGGGGAAATTTACTGACACTTACTTTGCAAATTATTTTTTTTAACCACTTCGGCTCTCACAGTTGTTTACCCCCTATGGACCAGACCATATTTTAACATTTCAGCTATGTGTCTATTACCTTTGCAATTACTTATGATACAGAATTGATACATAAAATCTTTTTTGGGGGACAAACTGGGCTTTCTTGTGATCCTAAGGTCCTCTGAGAATTTTTTTTTTATGTATTTGCAGTTTAAGGGGAAAAAAAAAGTAAAAACTTGAAAAAAAAAAAGGTTTATTTCAAGTTTGATCAGTAATACTTTAAACACAAGTATCGTTACTGTGGGGAAAACATGTACATTTTATTCTGCTGCTTGTTCTATTTACTGCAACATTAAAATCACTAGACATGTGCAAGTCTGTTGGGTCATACAAATTCGGACACATTTTTGGTTATGAAATAGTAACGAATAGTAACAAATTTCATTGAAATACGTTAAAATTCCTTTTGTTTATTCGTTTTCTAAAAATTCTAACTTTTCAGAACAATTAGAATTTGGATCAGTGGAAAAATGATCGACCATTCTGAATTCTGTGTGAAGAAATAGCTGGTTGTTAAGCAATAGGCTGGGAAGCCGGCCGCCCGCGTCCTTAACAACCACGAGTCATCATTTGTCAGCGTGCTTCCCCTCTGACAGATGACTGTAAAGAAAAGAATGCTGACAGTGCCCAGCAATAGAAAAATGTAAGAAAAAACAGCGTAAGGTTCCCCCCCAGTCCATAACAGGCCCTTCCTGGTATGGATTTTAAGGGGAACCCCATGCCTAAATAATAAAAAATAGCGTAGGACCCACCAAAATCCATACCAGACCTTTAGCCGAGCATGCAGCCTAACAGGTCAGGAAAGGGGGAGGGGCAAGAGAGCGCCTTATGATTTACAAATGTTACATTGAATGTTCACTGTGATTGGCTGTCACAGTGATCATTCAATGGGGAAGGCTTCTGACTGGCTCCCAATCGTAGGATTGGGAGCTCATCTTTCTACAGACACCAGGTCTCACAAGTCTTTGCATGGTTCCAACTCAAACATAACAGTCCTCTTAGCTCCACTACAACTGCCTCTTGTAGTTCCTCAACACTGAGTTCCCGGTCTCTCACTAGACCCTCTGATTCACTGACTCTGAATCCCTTGAGTTCCTCCAAGGTTTGCAATGGTATCTCCCTCAAGCGTCACCCCGGCTTCTCTGCTGAGTCTCTCCCTAGCTTGGCAATCCAGATACTTCTCAAGCTTCACCCCTGCTAACCGGCGAGGTCCCTGGATTGACTCACAAGGCTGCCCTGCAAGCGTCTCCTCCGCAGGTTGAGACCCTGACTTGATCACTGCCTGAAGTTTCCCGATTCTCCACCATGCCCTTTCTGTGAGAATGTGGTTCCGGTACTTGCTTCAGTTACTCACTGTGGTCCCTGGTAAAGGTGGTTGGTACCTTTGTGGCGACAGCTTCACCTTGTACCTCTGACCACTGACAGGTTCGCCCGTCGGCAGAACCATCACTTCTGGTTGGACTGCAAGCCGCAATCCCAACCCTGCGCTACTCTCTCACTTCTGGATAGGCCCTCACACAGTCCAGCAGCCAGATGCCCCCAGGATAGGCCCAATCTCTGGCCTAGTACACAACACAACACAACACACATCCACCCAGACAGCCGTTCAGGTGGGCACAGAACATAGATCACCTGACTGCACGCAAATATATAGGTTCTCCCAGCAGGCCAAGGGATTCAAGACCCCCCTGACACCTACACTGACCCCTCGACACATACACTGACCCCCCTGACACCTACACTGACCCCCCTGACACATACATTGACCCCCCTGACACCTACACTAACCTCCCAACACCTACACTGACCCCCCCGACACATACATTGACCCCCTGACACACTGACCCACCTGACACGTACACTGACCCCCCCGACACATACACTGACCCCCTGATACATGCACTTATCCCCCCTGACACATACACTTATCCCCCCTGACACATACACTGACCCTCCTGACACATACAGGGGGGGGCACCTGACACCTACATGGACCCCCCCTGACACCTACACGGACCCCCCCTGACACATACACTGATCCCCCCTGACACATACACTGACCCCCCTGACACATACACTGACCCCCTGACACATACATTGACCCCCCTAACACCTACACTGACCCCCCTGACACATACACTGACCCCCCTGACACATACATTGACCCCACTGACACCTACATTGACCCCCCTAACACCTACACTGACCCCCCTGACACCTACACTGACCCCCCTGACACTTACACTGACCCCCCTGAGACATACACTGACCCCCCTGACACATACACTGACCCCCCTGACACCTACACTGACCCCTCTGACACATACACTGACCCCCCTGACACCTACACTGACCCCCCGACACATACACTTACCCCCTGACACATACAATGATCCCCCTGACACATACATTGATCCCCTGACACATACACTGACCACCCCCTGTGACAGGTGACCTCTTGAGACTCCTGCAGCTCAGTCTTACCTGTGTAGTTTAGCCCATCTCACCCATGACTACTTCGAGACAGCAGGCTGCACGCACCAGGGAGAGAGAGCCAGGATAGGAGAGCCACTCCGCTGCCCGGCCATTTACACAGAGTGAGCGGGGATCTCCCAGTGCCCAGCGCAGCCGCAGTGTCATTCCTGCCTCCTCCTAGACCCGGCAGCGCCTATGATGGACGTCACACGTCCTGCGGTCTCTGCACTGGATCAGTGGGAAGTCCATCATAGGAGCCGGGTCCCGGAGGAGGAACTTTTTGTACGGCACTCGGCCACGCTCGATAAGTGGGAGATCGTTCCCTGTTGCCTGTGTAAACGGCTCTGGGCTATTAATGCATTTATCAATATCGAGACCCGGGGCTTTTTGGGGGCACACTCGGGCTCCAGCCCCGTCAGCCCCCCCTCCCAACGCCACTGCCTGCGGCCCAGTCTCTGAAGGGAGGGGATAATCATCTGCTTCAGTATGTAACAGTACATGTTGGCATTCATGGTTCCCTCAATGAGCTGTAGCTCCTCAGTGCCGCCAGCACTCATGCAGCCCCAGACCATGACACTCCCACCACCATGCTTGACTGTAGGCAAGACACACTTGTCTTTGTACTCCTCACCTGGTTGCCGCCACACACACTTGACACCATCTGGACTAAATAAGTTTATCTTGATCTCATCAGACCACAAGACATGGTTCCAGTAATCCATGTCCTTAGTCTGCTTGTCTTTAGCAAACTGTTTGCAGGCTTTCTTGTGCATCATCTTTTGAAGAGGCTTCCTTCTGGGACGACAGCCATGCAGACCAATTTGATGCAGTGTGTGGCGTATGGTCTGAGCACTCACAGGCTGACCCACCCACCATTTCAACCTCTGAAGCAATGCTGCCAACACTCATACGTCTATTTCCCAAAGACAACCTCTGAACATGAAGCTGAAAACGTGCACTCAACTTCTTTGGTCGACCATGGCTAGGCCTGTTCTGAGTGGAACCTGTCCTGTTAAATCGCTGTATGGTCTTGGCCACTGTGCTGCAGCTCAGTTTCAGGGTTTTGGCAATCTTCTTTTAGCCTAGGCCATCTTTATGTAGAGCAACAATTCTTTTTTTCAGATCTTCAGAGAGTTCTTTGCCATGAGGTGCCATGTTGAACTTCCAGTGACCAGTATGAAAGAGTGAGAGCGATAACACCAAATTTAACACACCTGCTCCCCATCCACACCTGAGACCTTGTAACACTAACGAGTCACATGGAAGGAAAATGGCTAATTAGGCACAATTTGGACATTTTCATTTAGGGGTGTACTCACATTTGTTGCCAGCGGTTTAGTCATTAATGGCTGTGTGTTGGGTTATTTTGAGGGGACAGCAAATTTACACTGTTATACAAGCTGTACACTCACTACTTTACATTGTAGAAAAGTGTAATTTCTTCAGTGTTGTCACATGAAAAGATATAATAAAATATTTACAAAAATGTGAGGGGGTGTACTCACTTTTGTGAGATACTGTGTATATATATATATATATATATATATTTTTTTTTTTTTACGGTAGAGAGGCAGCCACCACACATTTTAACAAGGGTAGCAGCCCGGGGGCAGTCCAGATAAAGCATGCACAAAAATAACGTATTAATAGGTGCACTCCACAGTGTAGTTTATTCACATTAACTTGAAAAAAATACATTGTATATGAATATAAACATAAAAACTTGATTCTTTGGTGTTACTCTTCACAAATGAAATATAAATAAAGTAGAACAGAATTTACTCCTAGGGGAGATTACATGGCAACTGTTGCAACTGTAAAATGAATTATAACATTTGTTAGGAAGCTGAAATTACAGCAAACTCAGCCATTTTAGAGTACTGCTGTGTTCATTGACTTAGTACTTAATCCTTTGTGTTTTACCTGTGTTTAATGAAATTGCCAGAACAAATTTCCAGAACATAAAAACATGTTCAGCCTGAACACAGACCTGGGTTCAAGCTGAGAAATGCATTTAACATACAGTATACTGTATGAAAATGTAGAGATAACAACATTTCAAGTCAACTGTTACTACTGTCTACTACATTTTGTATTTGCTTGATATCTATCTATCTATCTATCTATCTATCTATCTATCTATCTATCTATCTATCTATCTATCTATCTATCTATCTATTCATGCACATACAGATATATAGATGATGATAGATGTTCTGGCTGTGTTTAATAACAGACAGATTAAACACAAATGCATGCCAATAGTAACTGTATATGTGTCTGTGTGAAAACCGAATATATATAAAATAAACATAAATTTAATATTTTTAAGTCATGGACCTACTATTTTATCTGTTGCCACATTTCATTTCAGTGGTATGTTTTTTCATAATGGGATTTCTGGACTGAAAGTTGTATCCTCTTGAGTTGCAAATTTGTATTTTGTATTATCCTGCCTGGCACTGCTATGCCCACTTGTTGTTGTTTCTATTTTGTTTTACTATAAATGAAAAAACTTTTTGAAAGTTAAATAAAATATTTCTAAATCATACTTGTGTTATTAGTTATTGCCATCAATTATTTTTGCAATGCCAGTACACAGGCTGGAACCCAATGGCTAGTAGGTTGTGGGTGTGAAAGGGTTCAGTTCTGCTTGTAGCCCATATGCCCTGTGGGAGGACAAGATTGTTTCTTCATGGATGGTGGTGGGGGGTTGGATTACATTCACTTTCTCTTTGCAAACAGATTAGCCAGAGAACCGTATGGCCTTAGGAGGAGTTATATGTAATGGACCAAAATGCCTTCTTTTATAGGAATGAATGGAATTAGTCTGTGGTTTTCTAGTTACTACTGCAAATTCCAGTGCTATTCAGTTATTCTGATTTTCCAGAATACAAATATCAGTTCTGTGGTTCCTAAACTTTTAACCTTGACAACTTTGGTTGCCTACAAAACAGAACATCTGGGAAAGGACAAGGCAAAAAGACCCATTTGAATTAGTTTTACCTTTTTTCTTAATTGGCATTCTATTGTTTTTCAGATGTGGTTTATTGAACATTCAGGTTAATCTTGGTATTGCCATTATGGCCCTTGTATTGATATTTAATAGCATAAATTATATATTTTTTTCTGTAGCAAGCCATTTTCTACACACCCAATTTTGGGATATACCATGTACCTGCTTGGTTAGCAAATAAAATAAAATGGGGGGTGATTATGTTATATAAGCCAAATTTGTTTCTTGGAGGTGAATCTATATTTCTAAATATTTTTTGTATTTTTATGTATTAATAGCTATGAAGTAGGATATTATTAGTACCTTGTTTTGAGCCTCTATTTGCCCATGACTAATAATCTGTAGTCATTAATTTTAGAGTTTTTATATTAGTGTCAGACAGCAATGCAGGGAGGATTGGGATAACTTCCTGGAGTTTCTGAGCCGACACTATAATCCCTTCATATAAGGTGCTTGTAAATGAATTCTGTAAATAAGTGGTTATTTATGTCTTGTCCACTAGGTGTCACTTTGCTGAAAAGCTGAGTACGGCATCAGTATAAACATTAGATCCACTTCAGGTTTATTTTTTTCTGGAAGGGGGATCATCCCATCTATTTATCTCCTTTCTGTGTCCTTTCTATTGCTGATGGGTCACATAATAAATATTTGGGGGGTAATATTAGCAGTGGTTCCTTATACACCTTGTATGTAGGTTTGTTTTAAACTGCAGCAATTTTTTTTACTGAGCTCGTTGGCGTGATGGGTTTTCTTATAGGAGACCCAGTTTACGCTACCGCGCATGTACGTCTAGTGAATCACGGCTCAGAACAAGGCCTGGTTTATCAAGCTTTGTATAAAGGGAGGTGAAGCAGTGCGCCGCCCGTGCCAGTGGACGACGTCATCTCTGATGAAACGCGCAGGGTGGATCGATACGCTGACGTCACCTCGTGTTTACATTTCGTTTCCTAGAAGGATGGGTTTGTCTGTTCGTGCACCGGCCGGCACAACAGTCTTAAGGCTCATTTAAACACTACTATTGTAAGTGCAATACTTTGTATTTTAAAGTTTTAATAAATGTTAAAGGTTTTACTCTATTTGGAGCCTTTATCATTTATGTGCTATGTCTATCCATCCACTGGTCCAAGCTGATAAGAGGTGGCTTGAAGATATTTAAGCGTGCTCATTGTGTGTTGGAACCAAGCTGTGTTTACACTACAATGTTTTCCTTGATCCTCTGTAATGGTGGATCATGGCGATCTGGTAAAAAGGTTCTTCTATTTTGGTGGTGGATTCAGCACGACATCTGACAGCATTTGGAGACGTCATTGCACTTGTTGATGGATTTATCATTTGAGCACTGGTGGACTTTTTATGGAATTTACATTTTTTGCGATTATTATTTATTTATTACTCATTGGTTTAGCGCAATTCTATTTTTCTCTTGATTTATTCCTACTGTGTTAATATTGAACAGGAGAATTGCAGCTTCCATTATACTTTAGAATTTTAGCGCAGTCTCTTCATTTTCTTTTTATATTTTCTTTTTATATAAATACAGCAGCACAGAAGAAAAAGTCCTATTTTACCTTTATAAAGAGTGAATGTGAAAATAAGGCACAGAAAGAATAACATTTTGTAACATAGTCAGAAAGAAAGCACTACTTGCATCTTAAGCGTTTTTCCAGGAATGCTGAGCAAGACCTACTTTCTCATAGTATTTGATCTCGTAGTCCAGAATGACCCCATTAGGATAGTCTGGTTCTTGCCACGAGAGAGCAATGCTGCTTTGAGATGCCCAGTCTTTCCTCACCATGCCAATTAGTGAAGGAGCTGAGGAGGGAAAAAAGAAAACAATAGTGTGAATGTTGGTATAATGTAATTCAGACACTTTTTTTTAATGTAGGTTCACTTCTTAGCAGTGATTAAAGTAAAACTTCATTTTCAACCCGATGATGTCTTTCCTACGCTTTCTAAAATCACTTTCCTCCTTTCCCATGTGGATCCTGATGCTTGAAGCCATGACATCATATCATGCTTCACCAAGGAGAGAGAGAAGTTTTTCATTTTCATACATTATGAAAGTTTGATATTTTTCCTTAAAAAGCAGTGGCTGCTGAGGAAGCAAGGAATAAGGTAAGTCTATCACCTTGTTCATCATCCCCTATGCAACATGGGCAGTTAACCCTTGCAGGGGGGAACCATTGCATGGGTAAAACATTTTTTTATGCCGCTGGAGTTCAGCTTTAAGATTTAAGATTTTAGCTTTGTACCTGCCTGACGCAGGGGCAAGAAGTGACATAGACTTAAAGCAAACCTGTCCTCTGCTTATTCAAAGCAAAGTAACAGGTTTGATTAACCCCCAGCCACCCCTACCATACAATTTAAGTGGTTGTAAAGGCAGAGGTTTTTTCACTGTAGGGCTACCCTTAAAGTAGTCGCTTGTTAAGATGGGTCCCCTGTCCAGGTTAATAGAGGAAAAGAGCAAACAACACAAAGAAATTCCTTAACACTCACTACTAAGTAAAGAACCAAGGCTATGGGTAAATGTAAACTTGTATAATATTTAGAAAAGTGTCTGATAAGACAAATGTAAACCAACAATGATTATGGTTACACACTCCAGCACACTGAGTAGTTAACAAAAGAGAGAGAGTGTGGGGCATAAATGACATAATGCCCCATATTAACATAAACAGATACATGCCACATAGAGTACCCAACAGGCAGTGAACAGATCTTATTTACCAACATCGGAGCTATATTGCCTGGGTAACCTAATGATGGCTGTGCTAGGCCTAGACTGTTTGGGTGAACATGATCAGCGTTAAAGAGTATAAACAATATAAAGAAAAGAGCATAAACAATATGAACAATTTAAAGTGCATAAACAAAATAAAGAAAAAAAACATGTTACCATTAAACTTAGGCCCCTTTCACACTGGGGCGTTTTTCAGGCGGTACAGCGCTAAAAATAGCGCCTGTACACCGCCTGAAAAAAACGGCCCCATTCACTCCAGTGTGAAAGCCGGCGGGCTTTCACACTGGAGCGGTGAGCTAGAAGGACGGTAAAAAAAAGTCCTGCTAGCAGCATCTTTGGAGCGGTATAGGAGCGGTGTATTCACCGCTCCTATACCGCTCCTACCCATTGATTTCAATGGGATACCGCGGTAATACCGCGGCAATACCTTTGCGGGGGATTTTAACCCTTTTTCGGCCGCTCGCAGGGCCGTTTTACTGCGACTAAAACGACGGTAAAGCAGCACTAAATATAGCGCTGCTTTACCGTCGCCGCGGCTCCCGCCCCAGTGTGAAAGGGGCCTTAGAAAAAGGGTCTCTAAGATGGATCTTCTGCCGTGTTTTTTAAATTATATATATATATATATATATATATATATATATATATATATATATGTATATATTTTTTTACAATTTAACTTTTAAATATTTATTACAATTCTTTCTTTTATTATTATTTTTTCGTCAGCCCTGTTGGGGGGAGGGGGGCTTTGGTGAGATATCAGGGGTCTAAACAGACCCTCCCCTTTGAGACAGGGAAGGGGAATGAAGATGAATAGTCAAGAGACAGCGACTCATGTTTATTCATTAACTGAAGCATCCTAAACACAGTTTATGATGCTCAGTTATGAATGGACAGTCACTGACATCTGTGCATTCAGAAAAGAAAGGAGACGGTAAATTACATATTTACCGTCTCCTTCCTCCGCTCTCCATCCTGACAGATCCAGGACATTGTGGGGACTGGAGGAGAACAGAGGGGGACTGGAGAATGACACAGAGGGGGACCGGAGGACGACACATAGGGGGAAAGAAAGAGCATGGAGAAGCACACCGAGGGGGACTGAGGAGCACGCGGAGGGTGATTTCAATAAACCAGCTGAAAGTCGTGGGAGGGAAAGGAGGAGAAGCAGCTGTCAGCAAATGCTCGTTATTGGCACCGGTATCGGTGCAACCCTAATACCCAGTGAAGTGAACAGCCTCAGATGATACACAGGGATAGAACAAATCTCCCTACTTAAGTTTTACATGTATATCTGCTGTCGTCATCTTTATGTATTCTTTAGAAAGTGCAGATCAAGTTAGGAGATTTTCTCTTCCTGGTTAGCACTGCAGCGAAGCCTGGGCATACAGCCAAGACAGCTGATTGGAGGAAAGGCATACACCCACTCTCCTCATAGGTAGAGACTTTCAGATCTGTTTGTTGAATAGTTCAGCACTCTGCTAATATATTTATAGCATCCTCCCCAATACAAAACTCTGGCTGATTTTATCTCAGTTGATGGATAACTTGTAAGGAGTTATCAGGCTGATAACAGAAGAATGGAGCAGGAGACAGCTATGGGACATAGTGCTTTGAAGAGAGATAATACAACATTGCAGATATATGTGCCCAGCTCAAATTTCATGAATCGGGTTTACATCCACTTTAAGGTATATATCCTTCTGTGATCAGCTCCCAACCCCCAGTCCTATCTTAATATTTACCTGACCCCGATCTCGATCCAGCACTTCTCTCTCTCTACTCACTGGACATGGAGGCAGCAGTGCAAGCCATTTGCTCCTGCTGCTGTCAATCAAATCCAGTGAGCAAGGAGCGAGAATGAGCCGAGCCGCACTTTGTGTGTCAATGGACACACATAGCCCGACTTAGGAGCAAACCCAACAAGTTCCCCTATAGCAAGCAGCTCTCAGAAGGGAGGAGGAGTCAGGATAAAATGTATAAAATGTTAATTATTTTAAAAGAAAAAAAATAACTTTTAGAATCACTTGACAAAACCTGCCCTTGTAGTGAGCCCCTTGTACTACAAGGGTAAATGGTTGATATATCTAAGGGGTAGCAAAAATAGCAGTATTACTTAACCTAACCCCAGCTGGCTCTGGCACTGTCCTCTTCTCCCCAAAGCTCTGGTCTGTGGGCAGTCCTTCAGCATCATCATGTACAACACAGAGAGGAAAAAGATAAGTAACAGGAGCATGAAATTGTCCAAAATGTCTTGGTATGCTGAAACCTTCAGAGTTTCTTTTCACTGGAACTAAGGGGCCAAGCCCAACCCCTGAAAAACAACCCCACACCATAATCCCCCTTCCACAAATGATTTGGACCAGTGCACAAAGCAAGGTCCATAAAGACATGGATGAGCAATTCAGGGGTGGAGTAACATGATGGGGTGGAGTAACATGACTGGCCTGCACAGAGTCCTGACCTCAACCTGATATAACACCTTTGAGGTGATATAGTGCGGAGACTGTGAGCCAGGCTTTCTCGTTCAACATCAGTGTCTGGCCTCACAAATGCACTTCTGGAAGAATGGTCAAACACTCCAATAGACACACTCCTAAACCTTGTGGACAGCCTTTCCAGAAGAGTTGAAGCTGTAATAGCTGCAAAGGGTGGGCCAACTCAATATTGAACCCTATAGACTAATACTGGGATGGCATTAACCACTTGCCGACCGGTGCACGACGATATACGTCGGCAGAATGGCACGTACAGGCAGGAGGGCGTATATATAAGTCTCTCCTTAATGCCTGTCCGTGCCATCGGGAGCGCGCGGGGAGCGGCGCGCGGGGAGCGCCGGTCGGCACCCCCGTGAGTCCGGTCGCGGTCCCCACGGACTCGATCGCCGCGGGGACCCCCGCGATCGTCTCACGGGAAGGCTGAACGGGGAGATGCCGAGATAAACAGCATCTCCACGTTCTGCCTAGCAACTAGTGACGCCGATCTCTGCTCCCTGTGATTGGAGCAGAGATCAGCATTCACTAGCTGACAGCCACGCCCCCCCCCCACAGTAAGAAACACACCCTAGGCATACTTAACCCCTACACTGCCCCCTTGTGGTTAACCCCTTCACTGCCAGTGTCATTTATACAGGGATCAATGTATTTAAATAGCATTGATTGCTGTATAAATGACAATGGTCCCAAAAATGTGTCAATAATGTCAGATGTGTCCGCCATAATGTCGCAGTCACAAAAAATATCGCAGATCGCCGCCATTACTAATAAAAAAAAAAATATTAATAAAAATGCTATAAAACTATCCCCTATCTTGTAAACGCTATAACTTCTGCGCAAACCAATCAATAATCGCTATTGCGATTTTTTTTTTACCAAAAATATGTAGAAGAATACGTATCGGCCTAAACTGAGGGAAAAAAAATGTTTTTTTATAAATTTTTGGGGGATATTTATTATAGCAAAAAATGAAAAATAATGCGTTTTTTTTTCAAAATTTACGCTTTTTGTTTATAGCGCAAAAAATAAAAACCGCAGGGGCGATCAAATACCACCAAAAGAAAGCTCTATTTGTGGGGAAAAAAAGGATTTTGATTGGAAGCCACGTCGAACGTCCGCGCAATTGTCAGTTAAAGCGACACAGTGCCGAATCGCAAAAAGGGGCCTGGTCCTTTGGCTGCAAATTGGTCCGGTCTGAAAGTGGTTAAAGTTCATGTGCATGCAAAGGCAGGCATCCCAATACTTTTGACAATATAGTGTGTGTGTGTGTGTACATATATATATATATATATATATATATATATATATATATATATATATATATATATATATACACACACAATTAATTACACTTGGAACTACTTCTATGAACTTGTATATCATGTGCTTTTGCTGCCTTAAAGTTATTTTAAAGGCTCTCTTTTTTTTTTTTTTTTTTTAATAACAAACATGTCATACTCACCTGCTCTGCGCAGTGGTTTTGCACAGAGCAACCCAGATCCTCCTTTTCTCAGGTCCCTCACTGGCCCTCTCTCCTGTCTAATGCCCCCAGAGATTGCAATGAGGGCACCCAAGCAGGCTCATTTCTGAGCTGTGGCTCTGACTGTCCATTCACATACAGAGCCGTGGCTCAACCCCACCCCCTCTCTCTCCTATTTGTCT
Organism: Lithobates sylvaticus; assembly: GCA_028564925.1. Taxonomy (NCBI): domain Eukaryota; kingdom Metazoa; phylum Chordata; class Amphibia; order Anura; family Ranidae; genus Lithobates; species Lithobates sylvaticus. Next base: position 87,569,897 of record CM053027.1, on the reverse strand, counting down.
CACAAGCTGTGAATGGCAGAAACGGGAGCCAATGGCTCCCACTGCTATCTCAGCCAATGAGGAGGGAGAGTCCCTGGAGGCCTGAGGCTCTCCTGCACATCGCTGGATCGTGATGGGGCTCAGATAAGTATTTGGGGGGGGGGGGGGGGCTGCAGAGAGAGGTTTTTGTACCTTCAAGGCTTAGGGTAAAAAAAACCTTTACAACCACTTTAATTCAAATGGCACATCATCCTTTGGAGGTGGCCACTTAGGACACTCACACCTTCTGCTATGCCTAAACCAACGAGAAGTGTCTCTGCTGCTGGCACAAAATCTTGTTTGACAGCAGCACTGCTATACCATAAGAGCGAGCAAGCTATCTCTATAGCAATTCTGTTGCCGGTGAGTGCCATGTATAAGAGCAGTGTGTACAGGAAGCTTTAACAATTGCATTTTACTTGTGGCAGCACTGGCAGCTACAAGTGTAAACCCAGCATAAGAGAGCATTTACAAAGCTTTGAATGTGCTTTAAGCATCTTTCTCAAAGCCTTTACAGCACCCCACAGCGCCAGTTTGAAGATGTCAAACAGATCATGATGGGAATGCTGGCTGTCCACTTTGAACAAGACACTGGCAGGATTCAGCAGGGTTTCAGTAAGTTTCATTAAAGCCTTCTAAAGCATGCTAGCAGCTTGTTAAAAGTAACAGCCAGCACTTCTAATATGATCTGTGTTTAATATACCCAAACTGGAACTAAAGGGTGCTTTAAAGGCTTTAGTAAAACAGCTTGAAGCTCGCTGTGCACACTGTTGTACAAAAGCTGAAGCCTGTGTCTACATGGTCTAAAGAAAACCTGTCATTAAAGAAACATGGAGGCTGCCCATGCTGACATCTCCTTCTACAAAATGCTGGTTGGCTGGCTTTCATACTGATATTCTTGCTTCTGTAAAATGGAACATAACTCACTAAAACGTATTTTGTCCCTCCCCCTCCCTCTTACACAAATAAAAAATATTCTATAAAATGTTTTACCTTTTGTGTTCATTTTTGTGCTGCAAGGCTGGTTTGTGGCCTAGTCTGGGCCTCGCTGCCTCCTGGGACTGTCCATGTCACAGCTATCCCACAAGGTAGTTGTTTTACTAAGCTGCAACTTTAGGGCACATCTGTGCACATCTGGCTGATTTCCACACATGCACACAAATGCCAGAGGGCGCTATAGTTCCTGTCTACTAAAACCTCATATCACTTTTACATTAAAGAATAATGCCCCATACACACGGTCGGATTTTCCCGATGGAAAATGTCCTATCGGACAATGTTGTTGGAAATTCCGACCGTGTGTAGGCTCCATCGGACTTTTTCCGTCTGATTTTCCGACGGACAAAGTTTTATCTCCTGCTCTCAAATTTTCCGACAACAAAGTCCTATCGGACTTTTTCCGATCGTGTGTAGCGAATTCCGACGGACAAAGTGCCACGCATGCTCAGATCACATTACAAGACCCAAGCTATTGGCTACTAGCCTCTACGTAGTCCCGTCGTAGGCAACAAACGTCACCACGTTCAGAATGTTTGGATTTTCCGACAACTTTGTCCGACCGTGTGTATGCAACACCAGTGTCAAAATCCGTCGGAAAAAAATCCTATGGATTTTGTGGTCGGATTTTCCGACCGTGTGTACGGGGCATAAGGCTGAAAAATATGACATCAGGATCATGGCTTCAGCTACAGCCATGATCCTGATGTAACCTCTTAAACTAGAGTTGCCACCTCATCCCTTTAAACCCGAACACATATGAATTACACAGGTTTTGAGGCTAATTAAATGCAGATAAGGCACCAAGTGAGTTTAATTACCACCTTAATCAGCCACAGAACCTGTATAATTAACATGTGTTCGGGTTTAAGGCCCGGTTCACACTGCTGCGGTGGGGGAGATCGCATATGATTCGCACCGCACTGCAGTTCAAATCATATGCGATCTCTGTGCGATGCAAATTCAGCCATACAGATAGTATGGCTGAATTCGCATCGCATTCGGCCCAAAATCGGACAGGACCCTTTTTTTCGGACCGCAGCAGAATCGGATTGCATGGTATTCTCACCATGCGATCCGATTCCTGTCCGAGTTTGCAGATCACACTGCGATATGCGAGCTGCTATGGGGGTGTCATTAACATTTCATTGACACTCCCAGCAGCTCGCATAGGGCAGTGTGAACTGCCTGCGAGAGACATGCGGTGCGGGAACCCGCTGTAGATTTGCAGCGTTCCCGCACCGCAGCAGTCTGAACCGGGCCTAAAGGGATGAGGTGGCAACCATAACTTAAACCCAAGGTCTTATGTGTACGTCCTATTGCAGGAAGTGGTAAAATGTGTTAGCTTGAGTTTGGCTTCAGTTTGTTATGCCGCGTACACACGAAGGGACTATCCCGCGGGATTATCCGCTGGACCGAAGTCCAGCGGATAATCCCCTCGTGTGTGGGCGCCGGCGGACTTTTTTTGGCCAAAGTACGGCGGACTAAAGTTTCAGGTTTTGTTTTCAAATTATCCGCTGGACTTGGCAGTCCAGCGGATAATCCGGTCGTGTGTAGTATGGTCCGGCGGACCAAAAAGGACGCATGCTCAGTAGCAAGTATTTTTCTAGTATTTTTCGTTTTCTAGTCCCGTCGTACGTGCTGTACGTCATCGCGTGAACCGTCGGACTTTTTGCGTGATCGTGTGTGGTCAAGTCCGTTCGCTTTTTAGTCCAGCGTACCCAGCTGGAAAGTCCAGCGGATTGTCCGCTGGACTTAGGTCCGCCGGGAAAAGTCCGTACGTGTGTACGCGGCATTAGTGTATCTAAATCTGTTAGTATATCCCACCCCCCTCCAGACTGACAATGTTGCTGTCCAAAGGTGTCTTTGTTGCTCCTTCATCCAGAGAGTGATGCATACTAGCCCATTATGCTTTTACTTTGCTGGGTTTGCTGGAAATAAGAGAGGAAGTAAAACCCATCAGGGTTTACTTCCTCTTTAATGACCAGGCCCTTTTTTGCAATATGGCACTACGTTACTTTAACCGACAATTGCGCAGTCATGCAATATTGTACTCAAACAAAATTGACGTCCTTTTATTTCCCCACAAATAGAGCTTTCATTTGGTGGTATTTGATCACCTCTGCGGTTTTTATTTTTTGCACTATAAACAAAAAAAGACCAACAGTTTTGAACATATCCAAAAAAAATATATATAAAAAAACAAATGTATTCATCAGCTTAGGACAATATGTATTCTTCTAAATATTTTTGGTAAAAAAAACAAAGAAAAAAAAAACAATAAGCATATATTGAGTGGTTTGCGCAAAAGTTATATTGTCTACAATAGAGACATTTGAAATGAGAGCCCTAATCACAGTGTTTGCCAGGATTAAGTACAAAATAATATGGTAAAGCCCAAATAATCGAAGTATAATAGCTTGAGAAACTATGAAACCCTCAACCAAAACTGTTGTTTGTCATCTCAAATATATAGATATTTAGAACTTAAAGGTACCCTTAGATATAACAGATCACAAATGATTATATGGCTGTGCAGCCTCAGTACATCAAAGAGCTGTCTATATTTACATGGTACTCTACCGCTAAAGGGAAAATAAGGCACCCACTATTCACCCCATTATACAAAGAACATCCCGTCACGCACCCCTATACAATCAACAATACACCCACCCCATCCTATGCACAACTCTGAGCTACCATCCATTTATCAACAGGCTGTTACTTGTTAGTAGGGATGAGCCGAACACCCCCCCGTTCGGCTCGCACCAGAACCCGCGAACGGACCTAAAGTCCGTGCGAGCTTTAGAACCCTATTAGTTATAATGGATGCGAACGTTCGAAATTAAAAGTGCTAATTTTAAAGGCTAATATGCATGTTAATGTCATAAAAAGTGTTTGGGGACCTGGGTCCTGCCCCAGGGGACATGTATCAATGCAATTTTTTTTTTTTAAAACGGCCGTTTTTTCAGGAGCAGTGATTTTAATAATGCTTAAATTGAAACAATAAAAGTGTAATATTCCTTTAAATTTCGTACCTGGGGGGTGTCTATAGTATGCATGTGAAGGGGCGCATGTTTCCCGTGTTTAGAACTGTCTCTGCGCAAAGTGTCATTTTTTAAAGTAAAAAAGCTATTTAAAATCACTCGCGGCTAATGTGTTATTGACGTATTCATTGAAACTCATTCATAAAAAAAAGTCATTGATAAAAAATAAAAAAAATGAAAAAAAAAAAGCGTAGGGGTCCCCACAAATTCAATAACCAGGCCCTTTAGGTCTGGGATGGATATTAAGGGGAACCCCAGCCAAAAAAAAAAAAAAAATGGCGTAGGGTCCCCCTCAAAATCCATACCAGACCCTTGAGGTCTGGTATGGATTTTAAGGGGAACCCTAGCCAAAAAAAATGGCATGGGGTCCCCCTCAAAATCCATACCAGACCCTTATCCGAGCACGCAACCTGGCAGGCCGCAGGAAAAGAGGGGGGGACGAGAGCGGCCCCCCTCCCGCCTGAACCGTACCAGGCCACATGCCCTCAACATTGGGAGGATGCTTTGGGGGTCTAAGACCCCCAAAGCACCTTGTCCCCATGTTGATGAGGACAAGGGCCTCTTCCCCACAACCCTGGCCATTGGTTGTGGGGGTCTGCGGGCGGGGGGCTTATCAGAATATGGAAGCCCCCTTTAACAAGGGGACCCCCAGATCCCGGCCCCCCCCTGTGTGAAATGGTAAGGGGGTACAAAAGTACCCCTACCATTTCACCAAAAAAGTGGCAAAAATGGTAAAAATGACAGGAGACAGTCTTTGACAATTCCTTTATTAAAATCTTCTTTCTTCTTTCTTCATCCTTCGGTTTCTTCATCTTCTCCTTCCGTCATCTTCTTCCATCTTCTTCCATCTTCTTCTTCCTCCGATCCGCTTCTTCTTGCGCTGGTCTTCTCGTCCTTCTCGTCCGGCATTTTCTTCCGTCGGTGTCGGTGTCTTCTTGGGCCACTCCGCGCAATGGGAGGCTCCCGGTGTGTGAGGCTCCGCTCCGTCTGACAGGTCTTTTAAAACGGAGGGCACCTGGTGACCCCGCCCCCTCTGACGTCATGGGGAAAGCCATTATGGAATTCCCCATGACGTCCCTGTGCGTCAGAGGGGGCGGGGTCACCAGGTGCCCTCCATTATAAAAGACCTGTCAGACGGAGCGGAGCCTCACACGGCGGGAGCCTCCCATTGCGCGGAGCGGCCCAAGAAGAGACAGAGACACCGACGCCGACGCCGACGGAAGAAGATGCCGGACGAGAAGGACGAGAAGACCAGAGCAAGAAGAAGCGGATCGGAGGAAGAAGAAAATGGAAGAAGAAGATGGAAGAAGATGACGGAAGGAGAAGATGAAGAAACCGAAGGATGAAGAAAGAAGAAAGAAGATTTTAATAAAGAAATTGTCAAAGACTGTCTCCTGTCATTTTTACCATTTTTGCCACTTTTTTGGTGAAATGGTAGGGGTACCCCCTTACCATTTCACACAGGGGGGGGGGCGGGATCTGGGGGTCCCCTTGTTAAAGGGGGCTTCCAGATTCCGATAAGCCCCCCGCCCGCAGACCCCCACAACCAATGGCCAGGGTTGTGGGGAAGAGGCCCTTGTCCTCATCAACATGGGGACAAGGTGCTTTGGAGGTCTTAGACCCCCAAAGCATCCTCCCAATGTTGAGGGCATGTGGCCTGGTACGGTTCAGGGGTTCAGGCGGGAGGGGGGGCCGCTCTCGTCCCCCCCTCTTTTCCTGCGGCCTGCCAGGTTGCGTGCTCGGATAAGGGTCTGGTATGGATTTTGAGGGGGACCCCACGCCATTTTTTTTGGCTAGGGTTCCCCTTAAAATCCATACCAGACCTCAAGGGTCTGGTATGGATTTTGAGGGGGACCCTACGCCATTTTTTTTTTTTTGGCTGGGGTTCCCCTTAATATCCATCCCAGACCTGAAGGGCCTGGTTATTGAATTTGGGGGACCCCCACGCTTTTTTTTTGTTTTTTATTAATGAATGACAGTTCTCTGTGTTACAGGAGCCATCAATTCATTAGCCGTGAGTGCTTTTAAATAGCTTTTTTCCTGCAAAAATGACACTTTTTTGCAGGGAAAGTTCTAAGCACAGGAAACCTGCCCCCCTTCACAGGCCACCTATAGACACCCCCCAGATGTGATACTGCAATGCTGTTCTAACAGCACGCACACACATATCCCCAGAAATAGAGCACATATTGTCAGCAGCACACTGACACGCTGACACTGACTGAAACAGAATATGCGAGGCCGCCGACGTGGGGCGTGTACTAAAGCCCCTGAGCTATAATTGGCTACAGGCATCCTGCCTGTAGCCAATTATGGCTCTCCTCGCTGCCGGCGCTGTGATTGGCCAAGCATGCGGGGTCACAGTGCATGCTTGGCCAATCATCAGCCAGCATTGCACTGCGCGGGCCGCAATGCATTGCGGGGCCGCTCGCATCACACGAATTTGATGCGAGCGGCCCCAATAGTTCTGGGCTCGCCGAGCGAGCGAACGCCCGGTGCTCGATTCGAACATGGGTTCGAATCGAACACCGGGCCCATCCTTACTTGTTAGGAAGCAGGCAGATCTGCACATCATGGCCAGCAGCTTCCATTTTCCCTGTGATTTGCCATTACATGAAGCTTCACCCACTGCCTGCATGTCAGTTCCCTGTCTCTCCTGATGCTAACCTATTTCATGGTAAATCCCATCATGTGGAAGGGTGAGGTTAGAGCTGCCTCTTATGCCGCGTACACATCGGAAATTCCGCCAGCAAAAGTCTGATGAGAGCTTTTGGTCGGAAAATGCGACCGTGTGTATGCTCCATTGGGCTTTTGCTGGCGGAATTCCAGCCAGCAAAAGATTGAGAGCAGGTTCTCAATTTTTCGGTCGGAAAACTTTCTGTACCAATTCCGACAAGCAAAATTCCTACGCATGCTTGGAAAAAATTCGACACATGCTCGGAAGCATTGAACTTAATTTTCTCGGCTTGTCATAGTGTTGTACGTCACCACGTTCTTGGCGGTCGAAAGTTCAGCAAACTTTTGTGTGACCGTGTGTATGCAAGCCAAGCTTGAGCGGAATTCTGTCAGAAAAACCATCAAAGATTTTTCAGATGGAATATCCGCTCGTGTGTACGCGGCTTTACTCTCACTTCTTGGGTTTTATTTAAAGGTAACTTTGGGATCACTCAGGGCCATTTTTAGATAAATTGGGGCCTTTGCCAATAATCAAACTGGACCCCCCCTAGCTAAATGTTGCAGGCTCTCCAACACAACCCAGTTCATAAGGTAATTAATGCTTTACTCCCTAATGCATCTTTTCTTTTCAGAAAAACCTAAACTGTTTTTTTTTTTTATGTGTTAATTGAAAGAAGTTCAGGATCAGAGTATTTTTTTACCAAATGGATTGCCTGCATGGAGGATATTATACTGCTGCTGTAATAATGGGGGAAATTAAAGTTTGGTGAGAAAGCTTCTGGGGGCCCTTAAGAATGTTGTGGCCCTGAGCATTTGCCAAGTTTGTCCTCCCAAACACCAGCCCTAGAATGAGTGTATTTCTATTGATAACTGGAAAAAAGGCATGGCCAATAACAAGGAAAAGTCAGCTCTCTTGCTTGTTAATCTATAGAAACATATCTATTGAGGCTAATAATAATGGAGTGGGAGGCACAAGCCTCCCCTACTGTGACCGCTGAGATGGCAGTAAGACTTCTGCCGCGTACACACGAAGGGACTATCCCGCGGGATTATCCGCTGGACCGAAGTCGAGCGGATAATCCCCTCGTGTGTGGGCGCCGGCGGACTTTTTTTTGCCAAAGTACGGCGGACTAAAGTTTTAAGTTTTGTTTTAAAATTATCCGCTGGACTTGGCAGTCCAGCGGACAATCCGGCCGTGTGTAGTATGGTCCGGCGGACCAAAAAGGACGCATGCTCAGTAGCAAGTATTTTTCTAGTATTTTTCGTTTTCTAGTCCCGTCGTACGTGCTGTACGTCATCGCGTGAACCGTCGGACTTTTTGCGTGATCGTGTGTGGTCAAGTCCGTTCGCTTTTTAGTCCAGCGGACCCAGCTGGAAAGTCCAGCGGATTGTCCGCTGGACTTAGGTCCGCCGGGAAAAGTCCCTTCGTGTGTACGCGGCATTGCACTGCCCTTGTCATGGAGGGCACTCCAAAAAACATTCATGGTGGTAATTCTTCTATCACAAACATCTCATGTATTTCATAATAAACAGAGCAGTTGATAAGGAAGAAAAAAAAATTGGAACAAACTGTCAAAATTAAATTGATTTAAGATGCATCAGTCCAAACAGAAAGTAACAAAAAGAATTGAAAAAAATGAAAATGAAAAATGGTGACTGTTTGAGTTATTGTAATTCATTTCTCTGAGTAATGACACATGCACGCTCACAAGCACACAGTTGTATCAATGATTTGTAGCAAAGCTTTAAGTATTTACTGATATCATCGCGCTTATGAGCCATTTCAGCATTGATCTCTCTGTCCTTAATAAATGACCGCAGGAAAAAGACATTTGTTTTACTTTTGTCTTTCTCAGATGAAATGACTTACAGCAAGAACAAAAGTTGCCATTCCTTGTGTTTGGGTAAAAAGGTATGAAGATCATATTGTTTGATTTCTTATAACTAAATTGGGACCCTTATTTTCATGGCTAAAAAGGCATGGCATAAGGCAGTGGTGTCCAATTTGCGGCCCTTTGCTTGCTTTTATTAGCCACTATTTCATCCACTGATACCAGCAAATGGGCATAATTATCAAATATATACCAAAGTGCATACATAGAAAAAATTCACAATAGTGCAACAATAACACCTAATTAATTCAATGCTCAATACAAAAAATGTAATGATCCAAAATATATGATTTTCCATGTGTAAAGAAAATATAAAAAATATAAAGGATGATAGAATTAAAATGTCATAGAAAGAAAAAACACAATAGCAATCCTCTTTAAACAATGAAAAAAAAAATTGACGAAAATCCCAGTGATGTCCTAATTAAGAAAAAAGGCCGTAAGGTATCCACCACCATATGTGTCGCATCAGACCCACTCCCATCAGGTGGAAACTCACCAAATTTATTTGCCTACCACTCTCATGGTTAGGCTAGTAAGCCATAAGAATCAGTTGTTCAAAGATTCCTTAATAAGCCAATCCAATTCTCCACAGTTCCTTATAGAAGAGGTGCATATCCTTAGGTACATGAAAAAGATAGGCTCCACTAGTGTAATATTATAAAGTTCCATCTTTAATGTAAAAACAATACCCAGTCCACTCACATGTAAAACATCTTGTATCAGAGAGCGTTGACCACCTTTTACGTGGGGTCAAAAGAAGCTCATGTGTCTCATATAGTCCATCAATGGTCAATATCCAGCAGAAGATGAAGGAAATCACTCCAACCAACACTCCTTGTCTCAAACCATGGTACCGGATGCTATAACCCAATGAAGAGATAAACGCCAATAGTGTAAAACCTTTACAATTGAGCTTTATTAAAAAGTATGCACTTACATGCTAGTAGAATACAATCAGCATATAGGATTCCTAATGTGCACAACAACATGACTAACAACGTTGACTAATCTCCAAATGCGATGACAGGAATCACATGATGTCAGAAGGGGCGGGGTAACCGGTTACGTCCCTGGGTGGCCCTGCCCTTGCCTACAAAAGAGCTGTCAAAGTGAAGAGAGAGCAGTCGGTGGGAGGCCCACAGAGGTGGAGCGTTTTCATTTTTTGCAATTTTTCGGGTCTGTAGGGCGGCATTATTGATGGTGGATTTACGTTGCGGGACACTTTTTTTTTCTTTTTTAATAAAGGATTTGTCAAAAACTGTCTCTTGTGGTTTTTAAATTTTGACACTTTTTTGGTGAATGGGTAGGGGTACGATGTACCCGATATCCATTCACATAGGGGGGGAGGATCTGGGGGCCCCCTGCCCCAAAGCACCCACCCCCCAATGTTGAGGGGATGTGGTCTGGTATGGTTCAGGAGCACTCGCTCCCCCCCTCTTCCTGACCTGCCAGGCTGCATGCTCTGACAATGGTCTTGTATGGATTTTGGGGGGGCCCCACACCAATTTTTTTTTTTCATTTTGGCTTGGGCGTTCCCTTAAAATCCATACCAGACCGGAATGGGCCTGGTATGGACTGGGGGGGACTCTGTGCCATTTTTTTTAAATCTGTATTGCTGGGAGTCGGCAATACATTACAGCCGTGAGCAAGTTTAAATGAAATTTTTTCCTTTAGAAATGTCATTATTGCTGCGGCATGTTCTATACATCATACAGATGCCCCACTTTAAGGCAGACTAAGGGGACCCCCCAGGCACGATATTTAAAGGAATATTACATTTTTATTGTTTCACTTTAAGCATCATTTAAGCAACTCTACTGCGCAAAATCACGTACCTGTACATAATTTCATGCAATAGCCACTGGGGGGCGTGTTCACGCCACCTGAGGCACAATTGCGTGCTTGGACACAGGGGATGCCAATCAGCGGGTCTGCTGGCCACCCATGATCGTTCCCAGGAGAGGCAGAGCGGTGATTTACCTATGTGAACAAGGCATATCCCCGTTCTGACAGGGGAGAAGATGAAGATCTTGTGTTCCTGTTAATCAGGAAGACCAATCTCTGTCCTCACCCAGTAAGACCATCCCCCACACACTAAGCAAGCACCAGCTAAGCACACAGTTAACCCTTTGATCGCCCCTGATGTTAACCCCTTCTCTGCCAGTGTCATTAGTACAGTAACAGTACATATTTTTAGAACTGATCACTGTATTAGTGTCTCTGGTCCCCAAAAAAGTGTCAAAAGTGTCAGTTAGATGTCCGATTTGTCAGCCGCAATGTCGTCCTCCCACTAAAAAATTGTTGATCACCGCCATTACTAGTAAAACAATAAATAAATAAAAAATCCGTAAAAATATTTCATACTTTGTAGACGCTATAAATTTTTGCGCAAACCAATCACTATACACGTATTGGGATTTTTTTTTACACAAAATATGTAGCATACATATTGGCCAAATGATGAAGAAATTTGATTTTTTTAATTTTTTCATTGGTAATGTTTTATAGCAGAAAGTAAAAAATATAGTTTTTTTTTTTTATATTGTCGGTCTTTTTTTGTATATAGCGCAAAAAATAAAAACTACAGAGGTGATCAAATACCAGGAAAAGAAAACTCGGAAAAAAAGGACACAAATTTTATTTGGATACAGCGTTGCACGCCCGCGCAATTGTCATGCAAAGTAACACAGTGCCGTATCGCAAAAAAATGAGCTGGTCATGAATCGGGGTAAACCTTCCGAAGCTGAAGTGGTTAATAGAGTTCACATGTTCGCAAGAACTTTTTGCCTGTCCGAGATGTTCTGGTGCAAACCGGGGGGTGTTTGGCCCATCCCTAATAATGACTTATGTCATATTTTTTTTTGAGTTTCCTGATCTCAGAAGGTGCTGAAACCAGAGTAAACACACAAGCTAGGCAACTAACATTTTCTAAAGAAGGTCAGCAATGACAGCTTCATATTTCCTTTGTGCATTACATGTCTGAAGTTAGTACAGGCGCTCTTCACTTCACCTTATTTGACTCTTTGGTAAATCCAGCCCGCAGCAGCACCTCATCATCTCAGCCTGTTTTCTGTCCTACGATCCACCTATTTCGTTTGCATAATATCAAAGTGATGCTGTACTAGAACTTCCCGTTACTCAACTTCAAAAGACTCAGGAAGGTTCACAGAAGGATACACATTTCCTTCACTCATAATAATCTTGACAACTTCATTCTGCTGCAGTCACAAGAAATACATGAATGAAAATATAAAACTTGCTCCATTCCAAAGAACAAAGCTCTTCACAGGGTAGTCTAGATTCACTTGATCCCATTAACTTAGCCACATGGATAAATCCCAGGGCAGGTGAAGGTGGATCTTTGTGTATGTTTATCTTCAACATCTCTGCCATATTCTATTAGTTTAGAAGCAGAATTTTACTTAGTCGATCAACACTGACTATTTTTTATCCGTGCGCTGCTAGCATTAGCAATCGATAGGACAGTACAGCTGTGGCCAAAAGTTTTGAGAATGACCCAAATATTAATTTTCCTAAAGTCTGCTGCTTCAGTGTTTTTAGATCTTTTTGTCAGATGTTACTATGGTATACTGAAGTATAATTACAAGCACTTCCTAAGTGTCAACGGCTTTTATTGACAATGATATGAAGTTTATGCAAAGAGTCAATATTTGCAGTGTTGACCCTTCTTTTTCGAGACCTCTGGAATTCTCCCTGGCATACTGTCAATCAACTTCTGGGCCACATCCTGACTGATGGCAGCCCATTCTTGCAAAATTAATGCTTGGAGTTTTGTCAGAATTTGTTGGGTTTTTTGTTCACCTGCCTTTTGTGGATTGAACAAAAGGGGATTAAGGTCTTGGGAGTTTCCTGACCATGGACCCAAAATATTGATGTTTTGTTCCCTGAGATACTTAGTTATCACTTTTGTCTTATGGCAAGGTGCTCCATCATGCTGGAAAAGGCATTGTTCCTCACCAAACTGTTTGTAACTGTTCACTTTTCACTTTAAACCTTTGTTCAGCACTGACTGACAGGTGGACTTTTTATGCCTTCCTCTTGTTTCCCTGGGGAATGTTTTAATTATCAGACACTTCCTCCTTCCTCTAGTTTTGGAGAAAGGAGGCTCTCATTGACTCAGCATTCAGAGGCAAGCAAACCAGCAGTACCTCGTGGGAAGGCGATTGTTTATTGAAGTTTTCTAAAGTTTAAAGTTGCATACCTTGGCAAGCAGAGCAAGGTATGCAGTAAAGGTGCATTGTCTATCAAAATATATATGTTTTTAGGCATAAATTGAGTCCATGCTGTTAGTTAAAAGATATGCTGTAGACAGCCAAAATCGTTGAACATACAGTCATGTTTCCTTAGATGTTTAATGTTAATTTACTGTAGATGTGTGTGTAGATAATGGAACTCCGCATTTGTAACTCTGTTGTAACCCCCTTTTTGTGATCTCTGTAAACTAATGTATTAAATGTCATTTTACAGTTTTCACAGTGCTTATGGTGCTTAAGGTGCTTAAAATGCTTAAGGAGTTAAAAATATTAACCTCTGTGGTGTTCAACCCTACTGCACACCTTTTAGGCAAAAGAATAAAAGTACTGCACCCGTCAGAAGCTCTCCTCTCTTATTTACTCAAAGCCAATGGGGCCGCTACACTGTTCTTGGATGGTTGGGAGAAGTTGCTCTCGGAGGATGTCTTTGTACCATTCTTTATTCATGGCTGTGTTCTTAGACAAAATTGTGAGCGAGCCCACTCCCTTGGCTGAGAATCAACCCCAAACATAAATGGTCTCAGAATGCTTTACTGTGGGCATGACACAAGACTGACGGTAGCGCTCACCTTTTCTTCTCTGGACAAGGTTTTTTTCCGGATGCCCCAAACAATCGGAAAGGGGATTTATCAGACTAAATTACTTTACCCCAGTCCTCAGCAGTCTAATCCCTGTACCTTTTGCAGAATAGCAGTCTGACCCTGATGTTTTTTCCTGGAGAGAAGTCGCTTCTTTGCTGCCCTTCTTGACACCAGGCCATCCTCCAAAGGTCTTCACCTCACTGTGCATGCAGATGCCCTCACACCTGCCTACTGTCATCCCTGAGCAAGCTCTGCACTGGTGGTGCCCCAATCCCACAGCTGAATCAACTGTAGGAGACAGTCCTGGCGCTTTCTGGACTTTCTTGGACGCCTCGAAGCCTTCTTTACAAATACAGAGGAATTTTTTTATGGAATTAAGTTAATTTTTATTGCAAAGAGGGACTTTGCAATTAATTACAATTCATCTGATCGCTCTTCATAACATTCTGGAGTATATGCCAATTGCCATCATAAAAACTGAGGCAGCAGACTTTGTGAAAATTGATATTTGTGTCATTCTCAAAACTTTTGGCCACGGCTGTATATCATATTTACTTGTTTTAAGCTTTTTTTTTTTTACATTTCTTCAGTTATTTCCTGGTTTCCAAGCCTAGGCAAATTATGTCACATATCCCAGAAGTCTTAAGGAGAAGAGGAGGGGTTTTCTCGGCTAAGCACACCCTCCTTCAGGCATGCCTGAGCTAAGGGCAGATGGATTCCAGGAAGTAAATACTACATGAACCATCAGCCATTACGCAAGATGGCCACAGCCAGAAATGTTAGTGGGTGCTTTTCAAAGTGATTTCTCCGCAAATAAAACACTAAGACATGGATGGATGAGGGAGTTTGAATATTAAAAATGAATTAAATAGCATTTTTGATCTGTGGTGCTCAGATGCAGTGTAGATCCGTTTAAACTTTTGAAGAAATAACTTAAAAAGTAGATATTCTCAAAAAAATACACACACATCTATAGAGAACAGGGCTTGTTATATTCTGCTCTGTGTCACCACACAAATCCTGAGAGCAATACTTAATTTCTTCCAACTCAAATATAGGTCACATGAATGCTTGCAGTGGAAATTCACTTATCTTTTATAGGCCACTTAGAAGGTATAGAGAGACAAAGCAGAGAACGATCGCTGAAATAAACACAGCCTGCTCCAAAAATTTTGTTCTACCCGAAGACAGGGAAAATAATGTTAAAAAAAGACAGAAAAGAATGGAATGCCACAGAGATAATCTGATATTGTGTGTGACTGTGGCTCCTACAGGTTGGTAATAAAAATGTCAGCAAAACAATGCTTTCTATCACTAGTAATGCTAAAAATCCAACTTTTCTCCATCGTGCTGCTTCGCTATTCAGAATAATAGTAAAAAGTGGATTCCGACTGCGGATTCTTTATGCTTGAAGAGTATGAATTATTTCTAATTCGGTGCTACTCTGCTTCCCCGGGCACACAGTGTAATTGTGGAGTATTCAAATGGATATTTTTAGGTTATTAGCTCTATTTTCTAATGCAAATTTAGGCTTTGCCCCATAATTTTGAGGTTTAAAAGGACGTATGTACGCAGGTTATGTATTTTGACTTATACTAATGTGTATTACTTAAAGGAAAGCTTAATTTTTGTAAAAAAAATATACAGTACTGTGTAAAAGTCATAGGCAAGTGTGAGACAATGCTGTAAAAGAAGAATGCTTTCAGAAATAGAAGTGTTATTAGTTTCTTTTTATCAATTAACAAAATGAAAAGTACGGTAAATGAACAGAAGAGATAGTCCAATTCTTCAATTCTACACAGGGTTTTTGAAGGAACTCGGCAGGTAGGTTGTTACAAACATCTTGGAGAACTAACCACAGATCTTCTGTGGATGTTGGCTGCCTCAAATCCTTTTCATGTAATCCCAGACAGACTCAATGTTGAGATCAGGGCTCTGTGGAAGCCAAACCATCACTTCCAGGACTCCTTGTTCTTCTTTACACTGGGGTGCAGAAAATCGAACCAGGTGCTCTGGACTGATGAGTCAAAATTTGAAATATTTGGCTGTAGCAAGAGGGAGTTTGAGAGTAACAGTGAAGTATGGTGGGGGCTTCATTTCTGCAAATGGAGTTGGAGATTTGGTCAGGCTCAATGGTGTCCTCAATGCTAAGAAATACAGGAAGATACTTCTACATCATGCCATACCAAGGCATGATCAAGGACACATGTGAATGGCCCCAGATTTATTCTGCAGCAGAACAGCAACCCCAAACCTACAGCCAATGTCATTAAGAACATGTAGTCCTTGAATTGATGGTTTGGCCCCCTCAGAACCCTGATCTCAACATCATTGAGTCTGTCAGGGATTACATGAAGAGACAGAAGGATTTGATCCAGCCTACATCCACAGAAGATCTATGGTTAGTTCTTCAAGATGTTTGAAACAACCTACCTGCCGAGTACCGATAAAAATGGTGTGCAGGTGTACCTGGAAGAATTGAAGAACTGATGCTGTTTTGAAGGTTAAAGGCTGGTCACACCAAATATTGATTTGATTTGGATTTCTCTTCTGTTCATTTACTTTACATTTTGCTAAATGATGAAAATAAACTATTAGCACTACTATTTCTGAAAGCATTCTTTATTTACAGCATTTTTTCACACCTGCCTAAAACTTTTGCACTGTACAGTATATGTAAGGTGTTGTTGCTAAAGTGTAAGTTCACCTTTTCACAAACAAATTAAAAGGTGAACTAACACCCTACACTCGCCCCACCTCCCACTAATCCCCTCTGCACTTACCTCTGTAGGCGATGAGCTGTCATTGACCACTCAGCTAGTGTAGCAGTCAATGGCTTTAAAATCTCAGCTCTTCTCCCCCTTCTTTATGTAGGGCTTCAGGATAGACCAGAGTGATTCTGGATGGTCAAAGAGATCACTTACTGGTAATGACCAATCAGAATCACTCTGTTCCATCCTAGAAGCCCTACAAAAAAAGGGGGAAAAAAGAGCGAGGATTTAATATCCCCAAACTGCTACACCAGCTGCATGTTCACTGGCAGCTAATCATCCACAGAGGTAAGTGCAATGGGGATCAAGAGGGTGGGTGAGGAATGTGTAGGATGTTAGTTCACCTTTACATTTTTTGTGAAAAGGTGAACTTACACGTTAAAGCTAATTTAGGTCTCATGCCTTTTTATCTCTCTTGCTTGATCCCAAGATGGATTAGGGAGTATGGACTATGGGACATAGGAGTTGATTTACTAAAAACAAATAGACTGCACACTTTGCAGTTGTATTCTGCAAGTGCAGTTGCTCCAGAGCTTAGTGAATGAGGTAAAGCTTCACTTTGCAAAGAATTATCCAATCACATGCAAAGAAAATTTAACAAAAAACAGCATTTTCACTTGCACGATTGGATGATGGAAGTCAGCAGAGCTCCTGCTCATTTATAAAGCAGAGTGCAACTGCAGTTTGCAAAGTGCAGAGTCTATTTGCCTTTAGTAAATCAACCCCTTAGTGTGCATAGTGCAGTGCACATGATCACAACTAACAAGCAATTCTCATTTGAAACAAACGGAAGATAGGGGCAAAAAAGAGATGTTTGGGAGCTTACAGAAAACATTTCAAGGAGGCATAAAAACACAGAAAGAAACTATTTAATAAAAAAAATTATTACAGAGGCATTAAGTAGCGGATGTATATGGATTCTATTTGAAGAATAAAGATATCATTTAGTGTCACTTTTTTAAAACCCAAGGACTGCTTTAATATGCTAGAGAAGAATGCTTAAGTATTTATTATTTTTTTAATTTTCACCTCTTGCTGCCTATGTAACACATATGCACAGCAGCAAAGGGTGGTGCTTTAACACCTATACACCGCACATATGTGTCCATGGGCGGCAGAGCATTCTATACTGACAGTGTTCCCACTGCACGCTACTAGAACAGTGATCAAGTCTTGATTTCTGCTAATGATCAGTAATTGGGAGATGTTGGATTGGATCACGATCATGTGACTACTGTGACAGCCAATTACAGTGGTCACGTGATCGTTTATTTTCCTTCCCTCTTCCCTGGAGTAAAGACACTGGTAAAAGGATACCTAAGCTGGGTGGGAAGGGGTTAATAATTCCCCAAGTCTTGCAGTTGCTCTTTTTAAATGTTAAGCCACTTCCGGTTCCGGCGCCGCATGGAGCTAGGTGATTACAGCTCCCACCGCGCTCCCCAGAATCCTGCACACTGACCATCCTCCTCTCTCCTGTGAAGGGAACCTCCATGGATCTCTTTGTTGAGCGATCTACGGCTCGAGTGGCCCCGCTCCCCCCCAGACATAGGGAACACAGCACATGCTGCAGCCAATATGACGCCCGCTCCCTCTACTATGATGAATGCAGCTGAAACACCACGATTATGCAGGCTCCCTCAATGCCTGCACAGACGGACCCAGCCTCCCCTGCTAGTATTGCCCAGGCTGTGGTCGCACTTTTGACCCCTATGGTCACTCAAGCAGTGGGCAAAGTGGTTCCTAAAGGACTAGAACACCTCCATGATGAGCTTCAGCTCCAAGCCCTGCATATTGACCACACAGAAGAGCGAATCTCCTCCATAGAGGATGATGCTACTGCTATGTCTTCTGCTATAGCCAGGCTCTCCACTGTTCAGAAGGATTTACAGGAAAAAGTAGACGATTTAGAGAATCGCTCGAGACGCAACAACTTGCACATTATTGGGCTCCCTGAATCGTATTCCTCTTCCAGGCTCACCACCATCTGTTCATCCACCATCCCGGAGCAGCTGGGGTTACGTACTCCGTACATTGTGGAACGTGCGCACGGCATCGACCAGCCGTTGGAAACGCGTTCCAAGCCCCGACCAGTGATTGTCAGGTATCTCAACTACGTGGACAAACATGCCATACTTCAAAAATTTTGCAGAGTGTTTAATGTATCTGTTGACGACCAACCATTACTACTTTTTGCAGACTACTCTATTGAAGTAATGCGCCAGCGCAAGGCCTACTCTGCAGTCTGCTCTTCCCTCTACAACCATCACATCAAATTTAACCTAGCGTACCCAGCAATCCTGCATATCCAACCAGTCACGGGTGAGCACCTTTCATTCACTTCACCATCTGAAGCGGAGCACTACCTTAACAATGCACAACCATCAGCTATGGAACAGGAGGATCCTTCTATCTCCCACGATCCTTCCTCATCCAGGAAATCTGTTTCATATTCCAGAAGTCAGCAAAGTCCTCAGAAACCTCCCTACAAGAGGGGGCGCTTCAGACCCCCAGATGATAAATCTGCGCACCGCTGACTGCCTGCTCCCACCATATCTGGCAGTTGCTACACTTTGCCTCTTCTATTTCTCAGCTCACCATTTCTATTGTCCTCCACCCTGGGTTTTAAGTGCCCCTTGCCTCCCATTAGAGGTGAGACCCCCTCCCATTGAGGGACCATAGCTCTTCATTTTTATTTTCTCTCTACCCCTCCATAAGGACACTACTGACTGCTGTCTGCTGCCTGAAGCACTACACTGGACTATCCGTCCCGCTGTGCCTTCCTCAAATTCCGTTCCCCTTCTCTTCCCCTTCCCCTTTTTTACTTCCTCGTTTATCTTCACCACCCCTCTTTTCCCCCCTTCCCACCTCTTCTACCCCCTTCCTCTCCCTCCTCCTCGGAGCTGGCTCATATCTGCATACTCAGGGAGAGCGCTCTCTGGCGGGGTGTTTTTCTTTTTTGAGAGTGTTCTCCATGGGAAAAAAAGTGAAGTCCCCCACAGGTCCCTGGTTCCTTTATTGTTATTTTACGTGTCTGGTTAAATATTCTCTGTTCTCTCCAGTTATTTTTAGTACTCCACCAAAGTGTTACTGATACCGGATCCGATGGGGCGATGTCTGCAGTGGTACTTCCCCTATCCGGGCTACCTCACGTTTCCCTAATACAACGGCCATGGCTCCTTCGGATGCTGGGAATCACTAAAAGGTAATTTCATGGAATCTTATAGGGGGGGTTTAACTCTGTCATTTACATGTCTGAAGATCGCACACAGGGACCCACAAGACAAACCCCGTTGACTGACACTCCTACAATGCTAGCTGAATCGGTCTTCTCGCTTCACCTTACAGATATCTGGCGCTTCGCCCACCCCATAGATCAGGAATACACCTTCTTCTCCCGCTCCACAGCTCATTCTCCTGTATTGATTACTTATTTGCTCCCCCTCTAGTGACAACGTCGACCATTGAGGACATGGTTATTTCTGATCACTCCCCCATTAGTGTAAAGTTTTCCAAAATAGCATTACCTCGCGCTGTTAACACCTGGTGCTTCCCCTCCTACTTGATTGACAACAAAGACTTTAAACACACCCTACGGAAAGCGTGGGCGGAATTTGTCGAAACCAATGGGGCTCATCTCTCTACCCCTAACCTCTCTTGGGACACAGGTAAAGCTTTCATCAGGTGGTGCATTTTTTCTTTCACCTCACAATTTAAAAAACAAACCCACATCCAATACCACAAAGCTAGCGATTCTCTATGTATGGCCCATTGTGCCTCATCACCAAGCTGCTCACCAGCTAATATATCTACCTGGCAAGAGGCTAAGCGCACCTTTGACCATTGGTCCGCACAGTAGGAACTCACCAGACAATCATACTCTACCCTAACATTTTCATAGATATGCTAACAAGGCTGTCAGGTTGTCGGTAAAACTATGTTCTGGTCGCCGCCCACCAACTCATATTGGAGCTCTACACTCCCCTGCTGTTGTTATAACTAATACGCCCTGTGAAATCAGCACCCTCCTGACCAACTACTACACATCTCTCTATTCTGAAGATCCTATTGAGACAGATGCGAGGGAGAAATGACTTGCAAAAACCAAACTACCTGTATTAACCTTCAAACAATTGGAGATTTTAAACACCCCCATCTCCCGACAAGACATTTGCTCTACTAAATCCCTTCCTGCAGGGAAAGCCCCTGGCCCGGACGGACTATTTGCCAAATTCTACAAACTGACCTCAGAGATATCTCAACATATGATGTCCTTCCAATATACGGCCTAGTACTTGCGTGAAGACAGACCAAAAAAGCTGGGTAAACTTGGGATCCAAGGTACCCTTGAATACCAGAATCCGCTCGTCCCCCCATAGCATTCCGTATATTCCATTTGCTGCTCGATTCAAGGTGAAATGTGTACTTGTTATTAACCCTAATAGTCTCGATTCCCTTATCTCGCTTCCACTCCTCAGGTTGTTTCTTTGGTACAATTTATTAGTTAGTTACTCTTGTTATACCAGATGTGCTATTAGTTAACTATGATTGTTCTGAATTTTGCCGTGATGTCAAGGCTGATTCTATATTACTGTTATTTTGTTCTACTATGCGAAGGCTATGTTATCTGTCTTAAAGCCTTCACAGATACTTGATTTGTGTTTGCAATACTTTTATTTTTATTTTTCTTTAATGAAAATTCTTAATAAACATATTATATAAAAAAAAAATGTTAAGCCAAAAAAGAGGCTTGCAATCACAACCACAAATTACTAGTAAATATACACACCATTAATTATATCTAATTAGTACTTCTTTGCCATCAAGGATAAATAGTGGAATGATAATGAAAATTTTGTCCTCGGCTCAAAAAAAAAAAGAAGAAAGGAAAAGAAACGCACTATTACTATTATTGCCATGTTTGTTCGTTTTGGCATTTGGCTGGGTTGGATACTCTTCATTCGATTAGTATTATTTCCCCTCAAAGTAATGTTGGCACCACCATACCATTAAGCTGCACATTCAAATCATGTAAGTACACAACAATCATTAAAAAAATAAAAAAAATAGTTTGGCAGTACATACAGAAGCAGCTCCCATCCAACCTTTATGGCTAGCGCCACTGTCTGTCTGTTCTGCAGCTGAGCCCCCCTGTAGCTGTATAAATGTTTACACAACTGAATACAAATGACAAACATCAAATCCTAAATGATCATTGGGATTAGCCGACTAGAATAATAACTACTGAGCTCCTAATGACATACTAAAATATAACTTCACATTTGGTTAATGATGAATATTAAACTGACTAGTCTGATTTGTTGGAATTTTGTTGACCAGGATGCTCAAATTTGTACAAGGAATTAACATTGAGTGCCATTTACAACGTTTATCTCCGTAAGTTCACCATACACATTAAAGCTGAAGTTTAATCTGCTTATCTTTTGCCTTCCCTTGTTCCATTCCCCCTCCCCAATCAATATGCTAATAAAATGTTTAAATAAAACTTTCCTATTTGCGTTACATATCTAATTTTATATCTGGTGTTGTCATCATTAGGTCCCTGTGAATATATAAGCAAAGCATGCAGATTATGGGTAAGTGGAGGGGCCTGAAGGGTGCAGTATATAGATTCCTGAAAACATCACAGCACCTGGTCTCCTCTCAAGAGCCCTAAGCTGCGGACTCGATCTTTTGAGGAGTTATGCAAATATCAAAGCAGACAATGGGAAAAGGTTAAAACCGCGCTTATAGATAAATACACAAAAAAACAAAGCAAATAAACAAAAAAACAAAAACAAACAGGCTGCCGCTCAAGGTGGGATACACACACTGAACGTTAATGGAAAAAAGGGGAAGCAGCGCCAGATTACAGTAAAAAACAGCGATAATGACACACTCCCCGTAAATGTTCTATGGTAATTAGTCCAGGGCCAACTATAATAAAAGTTCATATATGGAGAGATAGTTCAAGGTTGACTAGGAGTGGGTCAATAATGAGCTCCACGCCAGACCACAGTCCACGTCCAAAATAAATTGAAAATCAACTCCGCAGTGACAGTATGCAGTAGGTGATATACGGACCCTCCACCACCATATAATATGCCCTTACCGGAAGGCAGAGCATATGAGGCTCTGCAATGACACAATCAGCTGTAGATGTCCAGGGATTAAGGTCTGTACTCATCAGCAATGTTTAAAGTTGGTTGTGTATAAGGGGTGTCCCAAGCTCCTCCCGATCCTCGATCACAGGTGTAGACTCAGAAATGTACCATTTATGAAAGGAGAGAAGGGCCACCCATAGCGTGAATCCATATAGATAATTTATTAAAAGCCAATAGTAAACTTACATTAAAAAACGAAGCATAAAACAAGTCTGCCGGCCGGTCGGATCCTGTAGCCCGTCCTCCTGAGCGTGGTGACGTCACTGCGCCCCTTCCCAGACCAGTTTCGACACAACTGTCGTCATCAATGGGGAACCAGCGTGGTGACCAGCGTGGTGACCAGCGTGGTGACGTCACTGCGCGCCTTCCCAGACCAGTTTCGACACAACTGTCGTCATCAATGGGGAACCAATGGTTCCCCATTGATGACGACAGTTGTGTCAAAACTGGTCTGGGAAGGCGCGCAGTGACGTCACCACGCTCAGGAGGACAGGCTACAGGATCCGACCGGCCGGCGGACTTGTTTTATGCTTCGTTTTTTAATGTAAGTTTACTATTGGCTTTTAATAAATTATCTATATGGATTCACGCTATGGGTGGTCCTTCTCTCCTTTCATAAATGGTACATTTCTGAGTCTACACCTGTGATCGAGGATCGGGAGGAGCTTGGGACACCCCTTATACACACCTTAATCCCTGGACATCTACAGCTGATTGTGTCATTGCAGAGCCTCATATGCTCTGCCTTCCGGTAAGGGCATATTATATGGTGGTGGAGGGTCCGTATATCACCTACTGCATACTGTCACTGCGGTGTTGATTTTCAATTTATTTTGGACGTGGACTGTGGTCTGGCGTGGAGCTCATTATTGACCCACTCCTAGTCAACCTTGAACTATCTCTCCATATATGAACTTTTATTATAGTTGGCCCTGGACTGATTACCATAGAACATTTACGGGGAGTGTGTCATTATCCCTGTTTTTTACTGTAATCTGGCGCTGCTTCCCCTTTTTTCCACAAATATCAAAGTAGTCATGTTCAATTCGTTTCGTAATGAAGCTAAATTCAGACGATTTTTGAATCTTTCGGACATTCGGAGACATCCGAACTTTGAAAAAAATAATGAATTTCAACTAAAACTAAAGAAAGTATAATGAAAATAACGCATGAATTCAGCAAGATTCGTTAATTTTTTTAAGGCTGGGTTCACACTGCAGAAGGATGCGGCTGACAGCAGGACTCCGGTGCGTCACTGTTCTCTGTTTCAGGCTTGATTCACTCCTATGCATTTTTAGTGCTTTTTGCATTTTGCAGATTGGCACTACAGAATGTGTTCCATAGGAAACCATGTTAAATGGGCTGTAGTACAAATCTGCAAAATGCAAAAAGCACTAAAAATGCATAGGTGTGAATCAAGCCTAAAGGACAAACAGGCCCGACTTTTTGCATAAATCCGGACCTGAAAAGGAGCCAAAGACGCACAGGACCCCTGTACAATCCGATCCGCAGCCGCCTCGATGTGTGAACCGGCTCCATTGAAAGCTAGGAGGATGGACTAGGAGGGTGTCATATGACGTCCTTCCGGGATAACAGGGCTCCAGCCTGGCCATGTTATTATAATAGGCCGGGTGTGAAGCTGTTAATCCTTGGCTGATTGTTATGGACAAGCACTGCACAAACTGTTGGCGCTACCAGAGGAGTCATTTTCAGGGGAGGAGCTTTTCTGCATAAAAACGCCAAACGTGGCTAAACACTAGGCATGTTTAACACTTCAGCATTTATTCATTTCAATGGCCAGAATACATTGAAATTTTGTCCCATGAAATAAATAAATGCTCAAATGCCAAATGCTGCTAAACTCTTCTAAACCCGCCTAAACTGGTTTAAAAAAAAAATGCAGCTAAGGTCAGTTTTTAACGCTGATTTTCTCCTGTAAGGAGAAACCGTGTTTACAATAAACCAGTGTGTATATGAGGCCTAAACTTTTTTGAAGTGTTACATAATGACACTTCTTTCAACTGCATGCATTGCAGCAATTGTGGGGAATCGTGGTGTGTTGAATAAGAATGCAGCGTGCCTACATCCCACCTCAGCACAGCATAAATGCCAGGGAGTGTGTTGCATGGCAGCCACATGCCAGTGAGATTGCATGGTCCTGTTACCAGCTAATGGCAGAATAATGAGGAACATGTAAACTAGGTCTGTTTGTCAGGCCATAGCAGAAAATGTCAGGAAAGAAGAAGATGCCACTATGACCTTCACCTAGAATGAGACACCACTTTAGTTATATACTTTGCATTCAAATGATCTTGGTGAACATCTTGCTGAACACATATCTGCAGGATGCATACTTCTTGATCAAACATATTTGGTACAGACGCTGTGGCAAGTTATGTTTTTATCAGTATATAATTGTATGGTTTTTTTTTTGTATTTTTTGTATTTCCAGCTGTTACTATGGGCACAGTGCTGTATAGTTGCAGAACTGTACATACAGTACTAATTTCTGCTAACTTTTGCACTGCTGCATTTTGAAGCCCTTTTACACCAAATGCATTGGTCTGTGCTGGTCTTGCCCAATGCAGGCTATTCCTTCAGCCACAGATCCATACAGAGGTATGGACCTTTAACTACAGGCTGGAGGAAGTATTAATGGACTACAAGTTTGAGAATTTTACCACACTGGTGCGCAATTGAGATCTAAGAGTTCTTTTACTGTGGTAGAAGATGGGACTTGTAGTCTCTACATTCTCTGTGAATGGATAATGTGGCTGTGTGGATCATGGGTGTAACATGAAAGATGGTCAGAAAGGAGGACCTTTAAAGCTGAGCTCTAGTCAGATACAAAATAAACTATGTACAACCCCAATTCCAAAAAATTTGGAACGCTGTGTAAAATCGACATACATTTTTTTTTAAACAGTTTAAACATTTGATGTGCTCTATTTTCTATTTTGAATAGAATATGGGTTTATTACATTTTGCAAATAATTGCATTCTGTTTTTATGAAGATTTTACACAGCTTCCCAACCTTTTGGTAGGTAGGAACACAATGACATGGAAAAAGCAGAGTGACAGGGAGACAGCCTACCCTGTGCTGCTTCTCCTTCACTGTCCAATCACAGACTGGGGGCAGGTCCATGACAGCCTGGATTCTGAGGAAGTGGGTTGAATGATGCAGACCAGCGATAAACCTGGATGAGTGAGGACATCTACTGATGGACAAGCCCCTCTCTGGATTGAAGGTGAGTATTGCAGCAAAGGTTGTTTTTATTTTTAATGATGATTTTTCTTTTTTTTTTCTTTTACTTTTGGCAGGAGTTCTGGTTTAATAGGCTTCTGTTGGTGGTCTGAGTGTACAGGCATATACAGTATATAGTTGTTAAATTACACCAGTGGTCTCTAAACTGCGGCCCTTTGCTTGTTTTTATCTGGCCCTTGGGGCATCGTTTACATCCACAGATTCCAAAATGAGATACAGTTCCTCCTAATGACACCAAAGATGGGCACAATTCCTCCCAATGACACCAACGATGGGGCAAAATCCCTTCTAATGACACAAAGATGGGGCACAATTCCTCCTAATGACACAAAGATGGGGCACAATTCCTCCCAATGACGCCAAAGATGGAGCACAATTCCTCCTAATGACACCAAAGATGGAGCACAATTCCTCCTAATGACACCAAAGATGGAGCACAATTCCTCCCACTGACACCAAAGATTGGGCATTGTTTATTCCCACTGATGTCAAGACCTTTTCGCCTCCCAATGGCTACAGTCCTGCCCTTTAAGACTGAAGAACAGTAAACTGGTCCTTTGTTTATAAAGTTTGGAGACCCCTGAATTACACTAACTGAGCCTGTGCAGCCAAACCTTTTTGGCTCAGTTGGCCGAGTGTGAATAGAGAGATAACCACGAAATGTAAATTCAAGTTTAAATTAGAGAACATGGTTCTTTTGTAAAACAGGAAAAATCGATATCCCTTGGATAATCTGTAAACGTAACACACTTTGGAAAACAATGCTAAACTCCTGCAAGAGTACAGTTTTATGGATTATCATTCTAGGAATACTGCATGTGTGTAAACTCGGTCTGAATGTGTTATGATTCAACATATTATACAGGTTCTACCTGTATTATGCTAAGGCTGGAATTCCCAAAGATCAGTTGCATTTACATTGAGGAGCCTCCAAGATTTTCAATCAGAACACTTGTTAGCGTATAAGAAGCGCCTAAAGTCTCTTTGCTTCTGTGTCTGCATCTGATTCTGATGCATTATGTATTATGCAAATGTATGTTGTTATCTAGCCGCAGAGGTTCACGTACCATTAGCATCTGGTTCAAAATACCGCCTTGAGGATTTCTATATCCAGTTTTCTAGATGATGCTAAAAAAAATCAGCAGCTTTCCCCCGAAAAGGGAACCAATAAAACAGTATGAGCGTCTCTTAAAAGTGCTATTTTTATAAGTAATGGACAGATTTGTACCTGATCGATCTCTAGAGGCTCTCTTCTCATTTTTGGCTCATTGAGAACTTCTTCTAAGTGCTCTTTGAAACACTCAGAGATAACTTCTGTTGGCTCTACATCTCTCCTTGACTGTGACGTGATTTTTTCCATATATATATAAAAAGTGAAATATCTGGTTTTGAAAGGGGTTTATGTTCCATTCACACCTATGCAGGTGCGAAAGGGGCACACACTTTTGTTGCATAATTGTGCGCAATTTTGTGCATCACATTTAAGGCAGAACAATAATTTCAATGGGCTGCCCTACACACAAAAAATGCACAAAAGAAGTGTATAACCCATTTTTTTAAAAATTATGTCACACCAAAGCATATGGTAGTTTGTTACTGCATTGAACACACAATGGGATTTTCCGACAACAAAATCAATGTTTTTTTTCGGACGGATGTTGGCTCAAACTTGTCTTGCATACACACGATCACACAAATCTTAGCTTAGTGTCATCTGCAAAGACAGAATTGGTACTTTTGATCCCAGACCCAATAGCATTTATAAAGATATTAAAAAGTAAGGGTCCCAACACTGAACCTTGGGGTACACCACTGATAACCTTAGACCATTTAGAGCAAGAATCATTAACCACTACTCTCTGAATTTGGTCTTTTAGACAGTTTTCTATCCACTTACAAACTGATCTTTCCAAGCCTGTAGACTTTACCTTACACATTAGCTGTGTGTGGGGAACTGTGTCCCAGGTTGTTGGATTTGGTTGGATAATTTTTATTGAAACTCCCCTTCTTAGCTCTAAATGGTATTATTTTTACTAATCTTAAAACAATAAAAAAATAATAAAAATGAATGAAAAGAGACACAGACAGTGGAAACTGTAGTGTCGCCTTACGTTAGTTTCAGTGGGAACGTGTCCCCTTACATTGGTGGCCAGTGGTAAACTGCATTCTCTAACTGTTGGCCAGTGTGGAGAGAGCCTCCTAGTTGGGTGCTCAGTAATGAAGTGCCGCCTTTATATTGGCAGTCAGTGTAGACAGGACCCCTTACTCAGTGGAACATTGCCCACTTACTTTGAACATAGTCATTCAAAGCATAAAGGCCTCATTTACACTTGCTTTTACAGCCTGAAGCATGATCCACCAGACAACCACGAGCATTGTGCACGTGGGCAGCGCAGCACCGTTCACTTTAATGGGTCAGTGTGACAGGGGGTATAATTCTTGCCACAAAGCAAAGCATTGCACCCATGGCATGTGTGTACCTCCAGCTGCTGCCTCAGCAGCAACAGGGGGAGAGGTTGAGGAGCAGTAAAAACAAAACTCATCTGTAGGGTTTTGCCACCCTTCAGTCACAAGTGTATATGAGTCTTTATGATAGTTCAAAGATCCCTTTCTAGTGAACTCTTAAACTATGGTAAATCTGCACCTCGTGAGATTTACTGTCTACAAAAATATTTATCAATAAAGGGCATTACGAACAAATCTGATCAGCCAACACCCCTAAAATTTTAGTGATTTAATATTAAAATATTAGTCAACATAAGCTCAGATCAGTGCATACTGGCTCCCTGGTAGAGCTGACTGGTTCCTAATTTTATAGAAATGTGTATGACATGCAGTAATACAATGTATTGTCTAAGAACGTATTGCAGAGTAGTTAAAAGAATACAAGTTCTAAAAATGAAAAACATGTTCTGAGTTTATGACCGGTGTAAAATTACAATTGATGGACCTTTAAAAGAAAATCTTTTTTTTTTTTTCTCTTGTATTTTTATGTTGTCTCCTCTATGAGAACATTGATCCAGTGAAAAACACAGAGGAATATGTGACAAAGTAAGCTGTTGGAGATATCCTAAATTAGCCTTCCTATTCAAAAAAACACAGAGATAAAAACATTTTAAGCAAAAGATTAAACGTGTCCTGCAGTAAACAACAAATAAATAATAGTAAATGATCACCTGATCATTTACTCTCTCGACTGTACCCTAACAATCTCTCGACTGTACCCTAACAATCTCTCGACTGTACCCTAACAATGGTTGGACATTGGACTGTTGTGAAAAGCAACCTTAAATTGTATTTTTACTTTTGCAACCAAATTTGGTTAACACCTACTTTACATTTGTTACAAATAATTGCTGCTTACATATTTTTTTTTTTGTTTACAAACGGTTTTTATTATGAGTAAGGTCATATAACAAGATTTTGACAGTGGTGGAAAACATACAAGTGAAGGATTCAGTTAGATAATACATTATAGTTCAGAGAAGACATATCATGCGGCAGGATACATACTTTCAATTATCAGTTTAATTAACATTTGCGTAGATGGGTCCATGGATGTGGAAAATAACATTAGTGGACATTATCCAGTAGTGAGGAATCCCATAGAGCCCATTTTTTTTGGTATATATGCATGGAGTCATATAACGTGTGGTGTATTCGTTCTGATAGTTTTATGTTTGCCATACGGTTGAGAACCTGAGGCCATGGTATATTGGGTGAATGCCAGTTGAAAGCTATGGTCCAGTGGATAGAACTAAATAGAGTATGGATTAATCTAGAACTGGCTATTGCTATATCTTGTATGGGGGAGAATAAGAGGCACATTTGTGGTGTTGGTGGGATCTTTCTACCTGAGATTCGATCAATCATGAGATTGGCATTGTGCCAGATGTTTTTAAGTTGGGGGCAATCCCAAAATATATGTAAAAGTGTCCCATGTGTAGGGCATCCCCTGAAACAGAGTGGAGATGTTGAAGGGTAGAATGAATTTAGTTTGGCAGGGGGCTGCTTACATATTTTAAGCTCTTTTCGGAAAACTTCAAAACTGCAGTTTTCCTCTGTTATGCAAAGAGCTGTGCTATGCAGAGGGGGGGGGGGGGGGGCTGGGGACATTGTTAGTTATGTTTACCATAACTAACAATGTCTGGGCTGTCAGGAATCATTATCAGTTATAAAATAGATATTAACACTGTCTGTCTAAGCGTTAAGATGTAAAAGCTGGTGAGTCGATGTATGCATTGTATTGACAAACACATAATATTTCCCACCTTTCGCACACAGTATTAGTATTCCATTGTTTGGAATTTGCTTCCCATGCATGGGGTTGTAAAGTTACTTCTTTGCTTCTATTTAACTTGATTTGTTTTTTCTTACTAGTATGTTACCTTAAGGCCCCTTTCACACTTATACGATTTGTCCCACGATTTGGGACTGCAAAGTAGCATGACAAGTCGTTCCCCATGATTTCCAATGACAGCCATTCATATTAGTACAACTTCAAGTCGTTCCAACTTCAAAGTAGTCCCTGCACTACTTTGGTCCAATTTTGATGCCACTTACACAGGCATTCCTTGAAATCGCTGCGAAATTGTGGCAAAATCGCGGAAAAAGGTGCGGCCGCGAATCGCGGCAAAATCGCAGTAAAATTGTGGGAATTTGAAGTCGCACAAGTATGAAAGGGGCCTAACTGTGTGTTCCCCTTATTTTTGACCTTCTATTTATAGTCCACCCATGGCCGCACCTGGACAGATATGTCACAACTATATGGGAATTCTCCTTCTCCTTCCCCCCTTTTTTTTCTCTTTACCTCTTTGGAATTTTTTGGTAACATTATTTTATACTTTAAGCCCGTCTTCACACTAAGGGCAGGCTTGAAATCGTGCGAGTTCAGCTGAACTCACGCAATTTTAAACCGTCATTTCAGTCCAACTTCGGGGGCGACTTGACAGACATCTGTGCAGGTTCATGCACAGATGTCTATCGAAATCACCCCCCACGTTACCAAAAGTAGTGCAGAAACTACTTTTGGGAATCGGTGCGGCCCCGCAAAGTCGGCGTCGCGCTGATTTGGACGGTGCCATAGCTGGCAATAGGCTCTGATTTGGCATGCAATTTGACGTGTCAAATCGAATGTCAAAATGGCCCAATCTGAAGGTGGGCTAATTGTATTCTAATCTATTCCAATTTTAATATGTGCAGCTTCTTTGTTCCTTGTTGCTGGCATGGATCCTGATGAAGCATTAATAGCGAAATGCGTTGATGCTGCCCGTTTATCTTTTGTGGACAGAAGCTGATTATATATCAAATACTGCAACATCTTTTCAATTTGTCCAGTAATGCATATATTAGACTTTATGTCTGTGGTTTTAAAGATGTTATTTGTTTTTTATGTCTTAAAATAAAGATGTATACTTTTTAACAATCGCTGACTTTTGGATGACGGCGCATTTAAAGTCTTTGTCTCACTCTCCACACCTCTGTGGTGTGGCCAAAGAGAACTATTTAATTTTCTCATGAAAGCTGGGCTTCTCCACTGTATGTTAATCAAGTAAAACTCAATGGTGTTTATTTTCTAAAGGCAAATAGACTGTGCAGTCGTTCCAGAGCTTAGAAAATGAGGGGATGGTTTGCTGACTTCCATCATCCAATCGTGCAAGCAAAATTACAGTTTTTGTTTTTTTCTTTGCATGAAGCTTCACCTAATTTACTAAGCTTTGGAGCAACTTCACCTGCAAAGTGTGCAGTCTATTTTCCTTTAGTAAATTAACCCCATTGTGTCCCTATTTGTCAGTGGCGAAAGACTGAGAATCTTTTCATTTTAGGGTAGCTTGCAGTCTGCCTGAGACCTACTCCAAACAAACCCTTAAAGGTAAACATATGTATATTTCTTAAATCATTTTTATTTACTGCATGAATGGGCACACATAACAACCATATAGTGTTTTTTCATTTTCATTTTACCTACAGGTAAGCCTTATTATAGGCTTACCTGTAGGTAAAAATCACCACTTTAAGTCCCAATCACAATCACGTGATGCACCTATTCTTTTATTTTCTTTACTGCAGAGGGTTGCCTGATGGTTTTCCGATGGACTTCCGATGGACTTGTGTACACACGTTCGGAAAGTCCGACAACAGACATTTGTTGGCGGAGAATTTGAAATCATGCTAGCCAACATTTGTTGATGGAAAGTCCGAAAACAGTCGGACTTACCGCCAACAAGCTCACATCCAACACTTCCCGTCGGAAAATCCGATCGTGTGTACGGGACTTTAGTCTTACTCAAGCATACTCTTGCACATGCCAATGTTTTTTTGCTATAGTGCTTGCCTAATGGTTTTCCTGAATGCGGAAGTTTCACGTTTGGGAAATATGTTGAATGTGCAGACAGGGTAAACACTGATGCAAAGAAACTTCTGTGTTTACAACGTGTACAAGAGCATGGCTGCATACAACCATTCTTTGGGTGCCCCGTCACTGCTTGTTGACCTGAGCAATTAGGTTGTCCAGCAGTGGGGTTCTTTTAGGTCCTGAAGATTGCAGTGACATGATAATGTCACAAAGAAGGGAAGCAGGAAGACCAGTCAGCAGGAGCATAGACTCCTGCGCTAGATGGCTGGTCACCAATCACAAAGAGCAACTGCAGAAGGTTACATGATAGTGGGCTCAGGTAAGCCAAAACAGTTTTTTTTTTAAATAGGGAATGGGTGTGTGTGTAGGGGGTGGGGGGGTCAGTAGGATAGTGGAGTGGAGTGGAAAGGTCAGGCTTTGTCATTTATGAAATGTATATTTGTAAAACAAGATTGCATATAAGTACTGAAAAAAAATAAATGAAACAACAACTCAAAAATTTGTAAACTTTGCATTCAAATGAAAATGTCACTTTAATAATGGCCTACCCTCCATAATCTCCATTATGAATGCTAGTTTTACAAGACCGAGCGCGTCTGGCTTGTACTCGATTCCGAAGATGCGGGAACTTTTGTACCATTGACTTGTGTACACACGATCAGAAAGTCGACAACAAAGTTTTGTTGGCTGAAAATTTGAGAACCTGCTAGCCAACATTTGTTGGCAGGAAGTCCGACAATAAATGTTCGATGGAGCATACACACGGTCAGATTTTCAGCCAACAAGCTCACATCCAACATTTCCCATCGGGAAGTCCAATCGTGTGTGTACGCGACATTACTCTCAGAACTTGTATTCACACTTTTTTATATATACACATATATTTTTCTGATGTCGCTCTCAAAGCACTAACCAGACCCCAGAGTGGGTGCGACATTCACCACTCTTTTTAACTATTAGGCTTTTTAGCGTTGAGTTTAACATCAGTTTTCATGTGTGTGTGTTTTTTTTTTTTTTTTTTATGCATTATAAAAGAGCTTCTCTTCTTCTGAGGTTTCATACAATCACTGGGAGGAAAGGATATTTTTATTAGGTAGTCTCAAATCAAATACATGAAATATGAAGCAGGAAAACAACTACTTTTTGTAGTATGTTGAATACTCAGAACAAGAGAAGGCATCTGTGAAGAGACACGCCATTATAATACAGCCTTGGTTCCAGAGAAAATACATTTTTGGCTGCTTTACTCATAAACACTTTATAAATACCAACCACTTTTTATCTCCTTTCTCCTGGATTATGCCCCCATTTCAGAAAGTGCTGAAGCTTTTTAAGTTAAAGCAATCTGGGATTTGGGGGTCCCAAAGCTCATCTGAATACTAATGCAGGTATATATAGGCTACACTTTATGTACTTTGTCATTTTTACTTTTTTCTGTTTTGGCAGATGTACTTTAGAACAACATTTTGAAACTGATAGAACAAGGCTCAGAGTTTACCTGCACTGTTCCTTAACAGTATTATGTTTAGCACATAATTCTTAAAAAACTATTTAAAAAAAAAAAATATAGATCAGATAATGACACACCATTCTACCACTGTCCATTTTATTAAACTAAAATAATTTTTAACATAATTTTAATGTATAAACTTGGACAAGAACTACTTTCTAAAGGTCAAATCCCCACCTTATCACATTCAATTAACTAAAAAAGGATATACTGTATATAGTAATGACATCCAGTTGTGTCTACCTTATAGATGATAATATTAAGGGTATGCTTAATACATTTCACCCCCCCCCCCCCCCCACACACACACACACACATGGTACTACTTGTAAGTCCCCTCCAATTAATAACTCATAGGCCAATCCAGTCCAGTTTCTCTGTTTCATTGCCATGGTGTCTTTAAAGCACATTCCTTAACAAATCTGTCCCCTGCTCCATTCCTCCCCACTTAGGTTCCTTATACACTCTATTATCCCTCAACACAGTTTATCATGTTCATGTTTTATTATGGTTGCCTAAATGTAATTAGTCATATTCCCTTGCATTGGAATTTCCAGTACTCTTTCCCCTACAGCTGATGAATTAGATTATAAATAGAGCCCAATGTAAGGCTAACTATACAATTCAGATTTCACTCCTTTAGCCTATGAACAAGAGAAATTAATTAATTCCCCCCACAGGAATCCCCACTGTCGCTACTGTATTCAGACCTGAATACCCAAACAGTGACTGCCACCCAGGGCTACAATTCCATGTGTGGTCAACTTAAGGATTTATGCACATGGACTGTTGGCATTTTTTATGCCTCGTGTAAACCTGCTGACACCTTTCCAATGCACAGGAAGCCACATGTGCCACATTCATTCTGCCATTCAAGTAAACTCATAAGCCCCGTACACACGATTGGACTTTCCGACAACAAAACCATGGAATTTTGTTTGAAGGGTGTTGGCCCAAACTTGTCTTGCATACACACGGTCACACAAATGTTGGCAACAATTACGAACGTAGTGACGTACTAGATGTACTACATGGTTTTTAAGCTCTTTAGCGCCACCTTTTGGGCTCCTACTGCTAATTTCGGGTTAGTGGAAGTTTGGTGATTGTTAATTTGCGCTTTTCTTTTTGCGTTTTTAATTTCATGCTTGTAAGTTCATTTCTGAACGGCCGGTCGTCAACCAGACATGTTGCGGAATCGGAGGAGATAACATGTTATTTATTATTGGCCTTGGAGTTATTGCTTTAACATTATTTTTTTGGTTGAATAATGATTTGATTTGGTATATTTTCTATATTTTTGGATGCATAGAATGCACTTTTTGGTTAAGTTATATTGGCATATATATATATATATATATTTTTTTTTAATGCACAAATAAAAAAATAAAAAAAACATAATAATATTATTCTTGATATCACTAGAAAAAAAAAGCCTTTGAAAATTAGTTTGCAATAACTCCATCAGTATCACCAGCAAAGCAGCTTCATTATTATCACATTAAAGAAGAAGAGAATTGTGCGCTGCATTTGGAGATTTCATAATTTGCCCCGTCATGAATGTTAATTCTCCATTACGAACACTAGTTTACAAGACCGACCGCTTCTGCTTCCGAGCATGCGTGTTTGTACTTTGGATCTTTGTCCGACGGACTTGTGTACACACGATCAGAAAGTCCGACAACACACATTTATTGGCGGAAAAATTTGAGAACATGCTAGCCAACATTTGTTGGCAGAAAGTCTGACAACAATTGTCCGATGGAGCATACACACGGTCGGACTTACCGCCAACAAGCTCACATCCAACATTTCCCGTCAGAAAATCCGATTGAGTGTACAGGGCTTTAGTCTTACTCAAGCATACTCTTGCAAATGCCAATGTTTTTTCTGCTATAGTGCTTGCCTGATGGTTTTTCTAAATGCGGAAGTTTCACATTTGGGAAATATGTTGAATGTGCAGACACGATAAACACTGATGCAACGTGTACAAGAACATGGCTGCATACAACCATTCACTTGACTGGAAGACTGTACATGGTACATGCGGCTTTCCGGGTGTAAAAAAGTGCTGGGAGAATTATGCAAGCCATAAAAAATGCCTATTTTAGTCCATGTGCAAGTCTCACAAAATGCGCATTTGTGTGGCATGGGTCTTGGAAGAAAAGTCTACTATATTTAGCAATACAGAAACAGTCTCACCTTTCAGTGTTTTTTTTTCTCAGCTTCAAATCTCAAATCCAGGTTGAACCAAAGACACCGTTACTACAGTGATCCTTGCTGCCTTTCAGGTCCCATGCTAAATATTAAATACAGTAGGTTGCTCGCTTTGCATGGGTGCCATTCAGAGAATGCTTGCATTCTTTTCAATGAATAACATGTGTTCTCTGATTGATGTGATGTCATGATTCCCACCTTGTCCAATCACAGAACAGCATGTATTCAATGGTAAAAATAGCTAGTGACCCCCTGTATTTATTATGCATCAGGGAAGTTGGTGAGTGCAATATATTCCTTCTTTTGTACTTTGTATAAATCCTTGTTGGTTTTACGCTATGGCGCTTTTGCCGGTTTTATCTCTTTGAGCTATTGGGTATAATAATTTGGAATATTGAAAAATTATCATCCCTGGAAGGTATCCCTTTTTAGATATAATAGGGTCCAACTATTGAGATCAGGGCACACTCATTATCAGGACACAGTGGTGGTGCTTCGGACACAATCAAGATTTGTGGGCACAAGAATATTTTGTTCATCACTTTTATGGACTAATGTTTTTTGCACATGGATATTTGATAATTTGTACACTTTCTTGTCTCACATAATTCTGTGCACACATTGTGGGAGAATAACTAAAACTGGTGCACTAAGAATCTGGTGCAGCTGGGCATGGTAGCCAATCAGCTTCTAACTTCAACTTGTTAATTTAAGCTTTGACAATGAAACTTGGAAACTGATTGGTTTCTATACAGAGCTGCATCAGATTTTGCACGCTCAAATTTTAGTAAATCAACCCCCTTGTGTATTTGTGTATTTATTCTTGCATGTACAGTGTTTATTGTTTTGCGCATTTATATGTTATTATAGTTTGAAACGCTACACTATTGTACCTGTTTTTTTTACAATCCTCCACTGCACTCAGGAAGACTAGAGCAATGACATGCAGGTGTTCTGATGAGAAAGGTCCCCCCATCGGATAGTGTCCTCCCTATACTGCGCAGGCGCTGCACTTGCACAGTACGGAGGACAAAGGAGACGCCGAAAATGTCTCCGAAGGTGAACAGCTGATTAGCAGCTCTACACGGCGCCTGCGCACTTAATAGTACATTTTGTCAGACGCTGGCTATGTTGTAAGCACTTTGTAACAGGGCCCCTTGCGGGCTCACTTCGCTCGCCATGCTTCGGGCACAGCCTCGCTTCGCTCGTCATATTTATATTCTAACTCTATGTCCACTTGGATGGTGGGGATTAAACCTGGACTCAGGGCAGAATGTAGTGCGCAGGCGCCGTGTAGAACTGACGATCAGCTGTTTATCTTCGAAGACTTTCGGCGTCTCCTTTGTCCTTCGTACTGCGCAAGCGCAGTATAGGGCAGGCACTATCTGATTGGGGACAGTTCTCGACAAGACTCAGGCAAGAAAGCATGTAGACAGGAAAAGTTTGAAAATATAGTATTTCATTAAAAAAAAAAAATTGTTTATGATACACAGGGGTTGATTTACTAAAGCTAAGAAGTGCAAAATCTGGTGCAGCTCTACATAGAAACCAATCAGCTTCTATTTTTTTTTTTTCCCAAAGCTTAAAGCATTTGTTACCCCAACACTTCATATTCCTGATATGTTCCTGCTGTACCATGTACTTGTATGAGAAAGTACCCCGTTCTCTATGTATTGCTTCCTTTGTGTAAAATCCTTGGTGTTCCCGCCAGTCCCTCTGATTTTCTACTAAAAACCGACCACACTAAGCAGAAGAGCACATTGTGGTCAGTTCCCTAGCTATGCTGGGAACTCATTGTACTCTCCTCCAATGATTGGACTTGTCCTGACATCCCCCCACTGCCCAGCCATTCACTGGGTAGCTCAGTGTGCTGCTACTACTCCTCCCCCGGCTCTTATGCGGCTGAGAACAGAGGGAATGTGATCACTTATAAAAAAGGGAAAACAGGTATTTATAAAAAAAATCATATCTATACAAAACTGTTTTGCCTTTCATTTCTATTTTAAACTGAATGGATTGTTTTACAAGGTTATTGTTTTACAATCACTTTAATTGAACACGCTGAAGTTAGAAGCTGATTGGCTACCATGCGCAGCTGCACTAGATTTTGCACTCTACAGTTTTAGTAAATCAACCCCACAGTGCTTTAGCAACCTAATTTTCACCCAGGTTAAAGTTTAGATCTACTTTAACCACTTCAGCACCGGGCCATTTTACACCCTTCCTTACCAGAGCACTTTTTGCGATTCGCCACTGCGTTGCTTTAACTAACAATTGCGCGGTCGTGCGACGTTACACCCAAACAAAATTGACGTCCTTTTTTTCCCACAAATAGAGCTTTCTTTTGGTGGTATTTGATCACCTCTGCGGTTTTTATTTTTTGCGCTATAAACAAAAGAAGAGCGACAATTTTGAAAAAAAAACACGTTTTTTACTTTCTGCTATAATAAATATCCCATTTTTAAAAAAAAAAACTATTTTTTTCCTCAGTTTAGGCCGATACGTATTCTTCTACATATTTTTGGTAAAAAAAATCGCAATAGGCGTATATAGATCGGTTTGCGCAAAAGTTATAGCGTCTACAAAATAGGGATAGATTTATTGCATTTTTTTTATTTTTATTTTTTACTAGTAATGGCGGCGATCTGCGATTTTTTTTCGTGACTGCGACATTGCGGCGGACACTTCGGACACTTTTGACACATTTTTGGGACCATTCACATTTACACAGCGATCGTTGCTATAAAATTGCAGTGATTACTGTGTAAATGTGACTGGCAGGGAAGGGGTTAACACTAGGGGGCGCTGCAGGGGTTAATGTGTTCCCTATAGGAGTGATTCTAACTGTGGGGGGAGGGGACTCACAAGGGGAGGAGACCGATCAGTGTTCCTCCGTACTGGGATCACATGATCGGTCTCCTCTCCGCTGACAGGACGTGGAGCTGTGTGTTTACACACACAGCTCCATGGTCCCGCACGGTCCCGTTGTGTTAACGGGCAATCGCGGGTGCCTGGCGGACATCGCAGCCGCCGGGCACCCGCAACGGGTCCCGGGCGACGCCGCGGGCGCGCGCGCGCGCCCCCCAGGCGGCCGGGAATGGGAGGACGTCATATGACGCCCACCCAGGATGGGAGATCCACCTTGTGGGCTTCATATGACAGTGGGCGGTAGGGAAGTGGTTAAGATACAATAAACTAGAAATTATTGATTTTTTTCCCCCAATAGCATTGGCGATTTAGTAAGTTACTCTTAAAAAACAATCAAAAGATGTTTTGTGTATATCCCACAATAAGTTGCAGCTTTTTCACTTCTCTTTAGGGTTATTTCCACTATACCAAGCGCAGTTTTCCACTTTTCCACTCTTAAAAAACAGGTTTTGAATTATATTTTTTATTCCGTGTTTAATTCTTGTATAAAATAGTTTTTTATGCTGAATCTCACAAACCTGTAGAGTCTGCGATATGACATGTGTCATGGAAATGTGATCCAACTAGGAACAGAGTCTGGCGGAGCCCCAGTTGTTATCTTGGAAACAGATTTAGATCAAAGTTGTTTGGCTCACTGCACATGTGTAAATATCAATAGCATTTTTATGGTAACTGTACATACTACTTATCACAGCCTGCTCCTTCTGTTCTCAGAGAATAAACACATTAGTAAGCTTTTCCAAATTAGACTCCTGAGAGTTTCACCCCTTTATTTGATAGGAGCCAACGATCTGAAATAAAACACTGTATCTCACTTTTTTTTTTAATTGTGTTCTGGCTGATGCTCA
The DNA here is from genome assembly GCA_028564925.1 of Lithobates sylvaticus. NCBI lineage: Eukaryota > Metazoa > Chordata > Amphibia > Anura > Ranidae > Lithobates > Lithobates sylvaticus. The sequence goes on along the minus strand of CM053027.1, from coordinate 87,530,357 downwards.
GTACAGATCAAATATTGCTCACAGTCGAGATTTGTGCATGATTTATAAAGCACTCAGACACACCATCATCGCATTATGTTTCTAAATATGGCTAGAATTCCTATGATTATTTCTTAGCTGCAGCTGAGCTCCTTTCTCCTTGATCTCATTCTTTTTTTGTTATTATTAGTATTCAGCCCAAGTGATGTTTCTTATTACTATTTTAGTTTCCATTTTTTAATACTCTCTGCCACCCCCATGCTACATTATTAACATCCGGGCAGAAACAATACTTTTCTTACAATAGAAGAATTCTAATTTTCTTTCTTATAATACACCAGTGACATGAAAATACAGTACTTTCCTAGTTGACCACCCAATCTTTATTGTATACATTTTGACATTTTGACACTATTTGATTTATAAAAATCATTTAGGAAACAAAAATAATTTCCAGGTGCTTTGTTTCTTATTCTGATGGACCAGTGGGGTTGATTTACTAAAGGTAAATAGAATGTTCACTTTGCAAGGAAAATTACACTTTGTAAGGGAATTTTGATCAGAGATCATTGAATGAAGAAGAGCTCTGCTAACTCATCCAATCATCCAAGAAAATTTTAATTTAATTTTTTCGGTTGTATGTGATTAGGTATTCTGTGCAAAGTGAAGCTTCATCGCATTCATTAAGCTCTGGAGAAAGTTCCCATGTAAAGTGCAACTTCTCTTGCAAAGCAAGATGTCTAATGGCGCGTACACACGATCGGAATTCTCGTCGGAAAAAAACTCTGACGGTTTTTCTGGCGGAATTCCGCTCAAGCTGTGTTGCCTACACTTGATCACACCAAATTCCGACGGTCAATAACACAGCGGCATAAAACATGTTCGACAGCACTATAAAAGGGAAGTTTAATGCTTCCGAGCATGCGTCGAATTGTCTCCGAGCATGCGTCAGAATTTTGCATGTCGGCATTGCATACACACGATCGGAAAATCCGATAGAAAGGTTTTCCGTCTGAAAAATTGAGAACAGGTTCTCAATTCAAAGTCCGTCGGAAATTCCGACAGAAAAAGACCGTTGGGCATACACACGGTCGGAAAATCCGATGAAAAGCTCCCATCGGACTGTTTCCATCGGAAATTCCGACCGTGTGTACGCCGCATAATTGTCTTTAGTAAATCAACCCCACCGTATCAATTATTATTGTGCTCAACTGTGCCTTGCAGGGATAAAGAGAGCTACAAACCCAATCATGATTTCTCTAATCAGCCAGAGTATAAACACTTTTCCTGCATTGTTAACAATCCTGTTCAATAAATACAAACTAATGAACTCCAGAAAAAAGAACAAAGGATTTGAAAAGTTTTTGGGCCGTCCATAGGGGGCGCACGGGCGTGCGACCCCCCTCTCAGGCAGCCACAAAAAAAATATAGAAAAAAGGCCCTTAGGGTGCCGGACACAGTGCACTATGGTAAGTGTGACGTCTATGCAATCATGAGATTGCAGACGAGACGCTTCATTTGAAGGGTTTTGACCTGCTTTGTGGCGAAATCCATTGCACCGGAATACTTCCGTTCGAAGTATCGCTATGGCTACGGGTGCTTTGTTCTAGTTTGGCACCGCCCTAGGACATGGGTTGTGCTTTCCCTTCGAGTTACAACACCACTTCCGGTTTCCCTGTGCCAGTGATAAATCGGAAGTGACGTCAGCAGCTCCGTGGAACGCATGGCCCGAGCGGAGCTATTTCAGAATTGGTAAGGAATGTGCCTGCACTCTACACTGTCTGCAGTATATACACCTTGACCCTCACACAATTAGAAAGACCAGTATTTCATTGCTAGTTGCTATGTAATTTAATGCACTAATGCAATAATGCAATAATAAATGGTATTATCTATTGCTTCAACACCAAGCACTGAGAGATACAGAGCAAGAAGCTTTTGTCATGTAAACGGTCCCTGGTGTAAACTTTTATAAATTACATTTGCACAATTTGAGGAGAAATCATCTTTCCTGAAATTGCTGCCGGAAATTATTTTAATTTTAAGCGAATGCAACAGTTATGAAAGGTGTCTCAAAGCACAGGGCTAATTCCTAATTGCTGTGAAAGGCTGCCATTTTGTGTTCTTATTCATTTGGCAGAGTTTAAATATCCTGATTCTCTGTGTGTTTCCAAAGAGGTTTGCTTTTGTATGTTCTTGTTGGAGTGTCATTTAAAAAGCTGGCCTTGTGGAGATAGCCATTCTCAGAAATTCACAGATGCTATGGCTCCAAGCAAGCATGATAGTTGAAATACGATTCTTTGGCTTTAGATTGCTTGAATCATGGGCACGGCTGCACACTGTGTGCTTTGCAAGGGCTAAAGGTGCTGTACACTGTGTGCTCTGCAAATGATGACTGTATTGCAGACTCTGCGATGAACCAACTATGCTCTGTGTCCAGCAAAATGCTCTGCAGCTTTCTAACAGTGTAATTTTTCAGTTTGTTTGTGACGATCTGTGAAGCTGTGCTAAATACCATGATCTGTGAGGCTGTGCTATATACCATGCTCTGTGATTCTGTGCTAATTACCATGATCTGTGAGGCTGTGCTATATACCATGATCTGTGAGGCTGTGCTATATACCATGATCTGTGAGGCTGTGCTATATACCATGATTTGTGAGGCTGTGCTGTATATAACATGATCTGTGAGGCTGTGCTATATACCATGATCTGTGAGGCTGTACTATATACCATGATCTGTGAGGCTGTGCTATATACCATGATCTGTGAGGCTGCGCTATATTCCATGATCTGTGAGGCTGTGCTATATACCATGATCTGTGAGGCTGCGCTATTTACTCTGTTCTGTGATGATGAGCTATATACCCCAATCTGTGATGCTGTGCTATATACTCTGTCCTGTGATGCTGTGCTATATACTCTGTCCTGTGAGGCTGGGGCTATATACTCTGTCCTGTGATGCTGGGCTATATACTCTGTCCTGTGATGCTGAGCTGTATACTCCTCACACTGGTGTGGCAGGGTGTGTGTCCTATGCCGACATACTTTTTCTAACGAAATTAAACTTTAAACATGTTGTGGCGCAGTTTTTTTCTGTTCTCTGTTATTTGGTTATCTCCCTATTACTGCAGCCTGTTTTATATATTTTAGGTCTACTTTTTAGGTCAGCGCGGTCTTTTTTACATTATACTTTTTCTAATAGGTAAGTTGGGAGGTATGCAAATAGGCTGTTCACTTTGTAAAGGAAATTGAACTATGCAACTATACATGCAATATTTGCCCCAGAGCTTTTTGAGCGTGGCAAAGTTTTAAGTTTACAATAAAGGAGAAAAAAAAAAAACATTTTATCTTGCAAATGATTGGATGATGAAAATCAGCAGAGCTTCGTTTCATTCACAAAGCTTTTGGGAAAAGTGCAAAGTGCAACTTCACCTGAAAAGTTAACTGCCTAAGTTCTCCAACTAAATGTTTTTCTAATGTAAGAATAGGAGTGAGCTAGTGGTGGGCCCTAAATTCAACAGCCAAGCAGGATGTAATCTACTTTGTGTGAACCAAATGCCTTTGTTATAAGAGGAAATCTAAAAATGTTAATTGTGCCTAAGTAGTGCCTTTTGCGTTAAACTGAAAATAGCAGTGCACGTTCTATGCTAGGAACTCCTGTGTCTTAAAGCTGTACATCTGCAGGGTGAGATCTAGGGCACTGCTGCCTATAGCTGCTAGTCTCACAAGGTTTGGAGTGAGATTTGAAGATGTGGTAACTGTGCTGCTAACTGTGCCCCTTGCTGGAGAAAATGCTGTACCCGAGGAACTGCAATGCAAGTATCTTCCTGCTTTTGTTACATTCTTTCTGTGGAAGTGTGCTTCTAGTGCTGCTGCTTGATTTTTACAACAGTCATCAAGGGTGAAGCTCTGATATTTGGAAGCAAAGCCCTGCCTCTACCAAGATGGCTGCCTCCACACAGAGACACATGCGTGGTGAACGAATCCTGGTGAAAAGATTTGCTTCAGGGAGACCACAAGCAATACTGGTAACCAGTCCTTTGCCTTCAGTCTGTCCGCTCTCGTCCCCCCCTCTTTTCCTGCGGACTGCCAGGTTGCGTGCTCGGATAAGGGTCTGGTATGGATTTTGAGGGGGACCCCACACCATTTTTTTTTTTTGGCCGGGGTTCCCCTTAAAATCCATCCCAGACCTGAAGGGTCTGGGATGGATATTTAGGGGGACCCCTACGTCATTTTTTTTTTTAACTTGAAGCGGGGTTCCCCTTAATATCCATAGCAGACCTGAAGGGCCTGGTAATTGAATTTGGGGGAATTCCCACGCTTTTTTTTATTTTTTATCAATGACTTTTTTTTTCATCAATGACTTTCAATGAATGACTGTTCTCTGTGTTACGGGAGCTGGCAATTCATTAGCCGCGAGTGATTTTAAATAGCTTTTTTTCCTGCAAAAATGACACTTTGTGCAGGGACAGTTCTAAACACGGGAAACATGCGCCCCTTCACAGGCATACTATAGACACCCCCCAGGTACAAAATTTAAAGGAATATTACACTTTTATTGTTTCACTTTAAGCATTATTAAAATCACTGCTCCTGAAAAAACGGCCGTTTTAGAAAAAAAAATTTGCATTGATACATGTCCCCTGGGGCAGGACCCAGGTCCCCAAACACTTTTTGTGACAATAACTTGCATATAGGCTTTTAAAATTAGCACTTGAGATTTCTCCCATAGACTTTTACAGGGTGCTTACGGCTTTTAGAATTTGCCGCGAACACCCCAAATTGTTCGCTGTTCGCTGAACAGGCGAACAGGCAATGTTCGAGTCGAACATGAGTTTGACTCGAACTCGAAGCTCATCCCTACCCTCTAATACTTTATGAAGTTTTTTCTCCATCTTATCTTCTTAACATTTCCCCATAAATTCTCATGGACAAAATGTGAGAAATAACGTATATATCATACAATCATTCCATAAACACATACCACATACACTGCATATATCATTTGATGAAAATATGCTTAAAAAATTGTTTACCATTTGCCAAAAAAAAACTTCAATCTTAAATCAGCATGTTAAAATAACACTCCCTGTACCATCCTTGCTCTATTTGTACTAGGTTTTAAACAGGTTATGACCAAACGCTGAGGGAGCTTGAAACACTTTTCTTTCTGCTTGCCCCCCCTCCCTGTATTTGTAATATGCATGGATCAACATAGGTGGTTTTAGGAATGTGCAGATTTCTATCTATGCACACAGTTGGCGAGCTGGGCTTGCACCCTTTCTGGCGAGGGTGAGAGGCTGAAAACAAGTGAACCAACCTAGAGCAGTGTTTCTTGTGTAAGGATAGGTTTCAAATATGTTTACATAAGATTGCAACAGCGGAGTAAATTTGCAACATAAATCGTTGTTGGTTGGAACAAACTATTAAATGGTTCAATGAATCAGAGACATTTTTATAAAGAAACATAAAGGCACATACTTTACCTATTAAGGGAGACTGGATTGTGAGTTTTGAAGAAGTTTTTATCTATGCCCCTGGTGCTCTAGGAGGCCGTGAGACCCCTTTTGTAAACCTCTCTGTAGGTACGTGCAGTCTATATTCTCCCCTGCAAGTGGCGCTCATCCGCAGCGGCAATGCAGAGGGTTGAGGAAGTTGAGAAGAACCCAGTTCCTCTATGGTTTCCTCAGTCACAGGAAGGCAGCTATCTGATTGGATGCTGACACCCCGTGTGACTTTGTCATCCATCTTGGGTCATGCAGAGTCTATTTAAGACCTTGGCTCCCAGGTTTGGCTCACATTTTTGAGAGTTGTAGTGTAGGGACAGGACACCCATCTGTCAGGGAAAGGTTCAGGAGGAGTAGGGTCTGTGGTGTATTGCTGAACTTCTGATTTCTGCTTGCCACATCACGCTGCACCTACTCACATCTCCATTAATGACATTTGTGAAACCATAATGTGCTTGGTTAACAATCAAATACAAAACAGTATTTAAAGTGTATCTTTAGTCAAAATGTAAAATCCTCATATAATTTGTTTACTGAATTTCAGTTATTTCTAACCTACTCCATTTATCAAACAATCTTGAAGTTTGTAAACTTACTTTGTGAAAATCCTTACACATTTACTATCTTGAACTCAGTGACATGTATTTACTATGTCCTTGTCACGGTAACGTACGCCTACGGTGGCCTCGTGGAATTTATTCTAAGCAAGTAAAACTGGTTGTGACAATTTCACAGCCCGCACTACCTCCGGCCACCACTGGAGACTCCACTCCAAGTCCTCCTGCAAATGCTCCGATGCTTCACCCGATACCTGGGCAGTCAGGGGTGATCGGCGGTGGGGGGAGTTACAAACACCGATCTCCCTGTATAGATTTCAATAAAGCAGCTGACAGACTCTTCTCCCCCCTGCGGCTTTCAGCTGCTTTATTGAAATCTATACAGGGAGATCGGTGCTTGGAACTCCCCCCACCGCCGCACCGATCACCCCTGACTGTCCTCTGTGTCCTCCTCTGTGTCCCCCTCTCTTGTCTCCTGCCATGTCCTCCCTGCTCCTCCGGTCCCCTGCCATGTCCTCCCTGCTCCTCCGGTCCCTTGCCACGTCCTCCATGCTCCTCTGGTCCTCGCCATGTCCTCCCTGTTCCTCCGGTCCCCCGACATGTCCTCCATGCTCCTCCAGTCCCCTGCCATGTCCTCCGTGCTCCTCCAGTCCCACACCATGTCCTCCGTGCTCCTCCAGTCCCCCTCTGTCCTCCTCCGGTCCACGCCCTGTCCCAGGTCTGTCAGGATGGAGAGCGGAGGAAGGAGCCGGTAAATCTGTAATGTACTGGCTCCTTCCTTTTCTGAATGAACAGAGCCAGTGATCACGGACTGTCCATTCATAACTGAGCATCGTAATCAGTATTTACAATGTCTCTGTTTATGAATGGAGATGAGCCTCTGTCTCATATCCATTCATTTTCAGTGCAGTTGAGGCTGCAGAAAAAGGGACTGGGGAATCTGTGTCCTCAGTCCCTTTCTCTGTCTCAAAGGGTAGATGTCAGGGGTCTGTTTAGACCCTTGATATCTCACCAAGGCCCCCCCCCCCCCCCCAACATGGCTGATAAAAAAAAATTATAATAATAATAAAAAAAAACTGTAATAAATATTTAAAGGTAAAATTGTAACCCCCCCCCCAAAAAAAAATACACTGACAGCGCCCCCCCCCCCCCAAAAAAAAAAGAAAGCATTGTAAAAAAAATAACAAAGAATAAATAAATTGTAAAAAAAAATTACAAAATAAATGAAAAACTACATTCCACTGTCACATGACATTAAATAAAAGTTTTGGTAATCAGTATCAGCGAGTACTTGAAAAAAGTATCTGTACTTGTTCTCGGTCTTAAAAAATGGTATCGGTGCAAACCTAGTACGATCAAAAGGAATTATTTTCATCTCCCTGTCGCTAATATTTTAGCTTTTATGGGAGATAAAATAGATTCCTCAGATCTGTTGATATCAATCAAAGCTGGCAGACAGTTCTGTGCTTTGTGAATGCCCCCTACTGATTATTTTAGCCAAAATGGCTAGTAGTCTTCTTTAAGGCTCTGGGAAGGTGAGAATCTATTTCTCCATGGAAGGGATAATTTTATCGGCATCACCAGTGTTTCTCAACTCCAGTCCTCAAGGCGCCCCAACATGTCATGTTTTCAGGATTTCCCTCAGATGAAACAGACATGGTAATTACTAAGGCAGTGAGTAGGCACTGTTGTGCACTCATTCCACAGAGTCTGCCTTCTGAAATAAGGGGATGCTAAGAGAATGAGTTTAAAGAGGCGGAGTTAGTACAGGAATTACTGCTTGCAGGCAGCAAGTTACCATGGGATATGTAGTCCTTAGAAGTCAAAAGTAAACAGCAGAGGAAAAACTTGCAAAGCATGCAGAGAGTCCAGGAAGTTGTGGAAAGAGATGGTCAGCAAACAGACGGAACTCACAGCATGAAAGATATGGCTACATTTTCTGTGATTTTATCTCTGTGTATGGCCTGGGTCAGCTAGACCAATCGAAACAGTTATTAGGAATTTTGCTCAAGTTCATTACCTTCAAGTTGAGTAATGCACTAGTTACCTATTCAGTGCTCTTTATATCTAATGCCCCGTACACAAAACTTGGATGTTTTTTCTGACGGAATTCCGCTCAAGCTTGGCTTCAATACACACGGTCACACAAAAGTTCTCTGAACTTTCGACCGTCAGTAACGCGGTGACGTACAACACTACGATGAGCCGAGAAAATTAAGTTCAATGCTTCAGAGCATGTGTCAAATTGTTTCCGAGCATGCTTAGGAACCTTGCGCGTCGGAATTGGTACAGACGATCTGAATTTCCGATCGGAACTTTTTCCGACCAAAAAATTGAGAACCTACTCTCAATCTTTTGCTGGCGGGAATTCCACCAGCAAAAGTCCGATGGAGCATACACACGGTCGTAATTTCCAACCAAAAGCTCGTTTTTTTGCTGGCCGAATTTACGATCGTGTGTACGTCCAGTAACCCTCTACAAGCAGTGCATCTTATTACATTTGTACACAGTATTTAATATTTTTTTAATGATTACTTACTCACTGTTTAAATATGTATAAATAAGAGGTGTCTGTCAGGTAGATTGTACCTAGCACTCTGCATAAAATCTCTTGAAGCCATCAGGGTGAGGAATTGATTATACAGATATCGCTTGCACTGCACAATGCTAACTACTAGCAGAAGCTGCCAACAGTGCACAATCCCTGTACAGAGCTGGAAATCTTCTCTTGATGGGTGCTGGCATTCAGGTACTGAATTTCATATTGCTATTCATTTCCCTCAGCAATCCAAGTATTTTATATAAAGAGACTATTATAATTCTGGAACAGCTCAGTAAGCTATATTTTGGAAAAATAAGGCTTGAATAGAAAGAAAATACAGTTAAAATGGCTATGGAAAATAGAAGTCAACCGTGTTTAAAATATGAATGGCACATTTGCAATATAAACTGTTTAAGATACAGGTAAGCGATCTGTTAGCCAAAATGCTCCAAAAGTGTGTGTAAGAAAAATATGGACACGTTCTATTATTCACTGATACTGAGTGACACATACAGTACATACTGTAGATAATTCTTTAACATATCAAGCCATGAACAGTCTGGTCCTTCCTATCTCCTCTTCAGTCTCCAACCCATCATGGGTATTTGCTCTACACAAGCATATGCCTTTTTTTGTCCTGATCCCTCACACATGTCTACAAAAATTCTCATTTGTTTTTTGTGTCTACTAATATTTTCTTGCATATGCCAACAGGCATGTATTATCCTTCTAATCTTTTTTTTTGTATTTTTATTAAAGTTTTAAGAATTGCAAACAAAGCGTGTCATGCACAGTAAAAGCATTGTTAAATATACAAATATATAACGAATGCAAGTAGATCGAATACAAGCGTATTTCAAGGTTGTGATCTACTCGTGAGGAACAACATATAGACAACAAACACTTGAAAGCATATCAGTACAGGAAAATGTACAACATGGGATTATAGAATGTTAAGCTGTATATTTAGACTGAATCCACACAGGAGAAATGAGGGTATGTAGAGGCAGGGTGCTGTGGTGCCGAAAGAGTACATAAGGCTCAACCGGGATTAGAGAGGGGAGCCAAACTCATAAATCCCAAATTTTGTCCAACCTGGCCACAGAATCCTCCACAAATGCTGCATACATACGGTCGGAATTTCCGTATGTCAGAAATTTCCGTTGTGTGTAGGCTCAATCGGACATTTGTTGTCTGAATTTCCGACAACAAAAATTTGAGAGCTGGTTCTCAAATTTTCCGACAACAAAATCCGTTGTCGTAAATTCCGAGCGTGTGCAGACAATTTCCGATGCACAAAATTCCACGCATGCTCAGAATCAAGCAGAAGAGCCGCATTGGCTATTGAACTTCATTTTTCTCGGCTCGTCGTACGTATTGTACATCACTGCGTTCTTGACATTCGGAATTTGTGTGACCGTGTGTATGCAAGACAAGTTTGAGCCAACATCCGTCGGAAATAAATCCAGGATTTTGTTATCGGAATGTCCGATTGTGTGTACGCAGCATAAGGCTGTCAAATGCTCCATTCTGCGAAGTTCAACAATTACCTTCAAAAGTTGATCGGGGGGAGGGGGGGTGTAGGAGATAACCAACACATTGGGATAACTCTCTTAGTAGCCAATAAAATATATGAAGCTAGTTTGTTCGTAAATTTCCCAATTTCAGGAAAAGGAAGGCCTAGGAGGAAATGTAACGGATCCAATGGGAGAGAAGACTCAAATATTTGTTGGAGCAGAGACATAAGGGTGTGATTAACTCACATTGCCAGAAGATATGGTAATGGGTGCCTCTTATTTTACCACATCTCCAACACAAGGAGGATAGTGAAGGATCAAAGTGGTGTAGTACCTCTGGTGTCCTATACCAGAATAATAATACCTTATTCATACCTCCAGCATACAAAATGCTGGAGGGGAAAAAATCTATTATTCTCTATGGAGATGATTCACATCTCACCTCCAAAACACCTGAAGCCAGAAGCCCCAAAACGCCTGAAGCTCAAACAAGTTCTGGAACTTATTTTTTAGGCAGATTTGGGAGTTTTTCTGCTTTTTACATTGGTGACCTTTTGACCTGTAAAAAATCATGGCAAAAATGCGTCAAAATTGTTGCAAAAATGCGGTAAAAAACGCTGCAAAAATTGTGCAAAATCACGGTAAAATAGTTTTCTCATTTAAGGAAAGAAAAAGAAAGTTTAACATTTTGTTTGAGAATAGACCTTTATAACATTATCACAAACGTGTCTAAATTTACTTACTGGTAATCAACTTTACCTCCTGGAAGTCTGTATCGAGCAGCCACTACCCTTTCGGTAAAATAATTGCTTGAAAGATTAGTTTTGAATTCTCCTCTTGCCTCCCTGTTCCTGATATCAGCTTTTTACCAAGAAATACTACACTCCTGAACCTTCCTCACACCCTTTATGTCTACATTCCTGCCCCCTTTCCTCTCTTTGCTCAAAGTTGTACATATAAAGCAGGAGTAAACCCTGCTGAAACTTTTTTTTTTTATACACCTTTAATTTTTTTTTTGAAATACTTACCTTAGAACGAGGCGTCGGTAACACACCTGGTCCACGCCAAGGTAGCTGACATGTTGCCTCGGCGTGTCTTCTGGGTATCGCAAAACCAGCGCTGTGAGTGGCTGGAGCCACGATGTCGTCTCTCCCGCGCATGCGCACGGGAGGTTCAGATACTGCCGGCCTTTCAGCCGAGAATCCCCCGTGCGCATGCCCTGCTGCAGTCAGCGGCTCATTGCACGAGGAATATCTCCTAAACCGTACAGGTTTAGGAGATTTTTTTTTTACCTACAGGTAAGCCTTAGTTATAGGCTTACCTGTAGGTAAAAGTAAATTTTTTTGACTATACAACCGCTTTAAGTTACTGCAGGTTCTCTTAAAATGTTTTATCCTCGGGATTTTGCCCCATTGTTGTTGTCTGTCAAATCCTGAAGAATATGGAGAATTTTTCACACTTTGGAATAGCAGGCAAAACCATGCAAATCATTCCTTTTTGTCCCTTGGCCAACTGTACATCCAGAGCCTAAAATTATATATATATTCCAAACTGCATACAAATGTTGCAGACTCTATAATATTGGGCTGTATCTGTGCTATAAACCCGCGTTTCTGGATGTGCATCAGTGACAGCTGTAATGCAGAGCGCAGGGCCGCCGTACCCCAATCTACATTAGGGGGCTGGACCCATGGATTCCAATGAGGGTTTTTTTTTTTTTTTTTTAGAAGCACGTGATTAAAGCTCTAATAGGCTTCAAAAATGGGTGGGCTGGGTGAGCCCACCCAGTTGTGTGACAATAGCAAATTAATATTTGCTATTGTCTTCCTAATTCTCCTCCCAGCCAATCAGGAAGCGAGTCCTGGGACCCATCACCCAATTGGCAGAGAGGAGAAGCAAATCTATTGGCCACCGAGGAGGAGGGAGGAGACGCAGGGGAAGCTGTCATGAAGCACCAGGAGGAGGAGACGCAGCCCACCCCCTGGAGAAAGCACTGCCCGCAACATAGATGGGGTAAGTGTGGAGCTGGTGACCAACTGGGGGGCTGCCTGTGACCCAACGGACCGGGGGGACGGCAAACATTCCACCCACCGCCACCCCCCCAAAAAAATATACCACCAGCTGCAACTGCCACTTATACGCCGATGACACCAAAATCTATCTGTCTACTTCTCACCTCACTCCTTCAGTCTCCACTCGCATTACTAACTTACTAACTGACATCTCAGCATGGATGTCCCACCACTTCCTTAAATTAAATCTCTCTAAAACTGAGCTATTAATATCCCCCCCTGCCTGTGCCCCCCTCCATGACTTTTCCATCAAAATCAACAATGCAACCATCAGTCCCTCCCCTCATGCCAGGGTACTCGGTGTAATTCTAGACTCGGACTTGTCATTTCAGCCTCAAGTCCAATCGCTGTCAAAAGTTTGTAGACTTCACCTCTGTAACATCTCTAAAATTCGCCCCTTTTTGACAAATGAAACCACCAAGCTCCTCATTCACTCCCTTGTTATCTCTCGCCTTGACTATTGCAATTCCTTTCTCATTGGCCTGCCTCTCCATAGGCTATCCCTCTTCAGTCTATCATGAATGCTGCTGCCAGACTTATCCACCTTACCAACCGTTCAGTGTCTGCCAACCCTCTCCTCCAATCCCTACACTGGCTCCCAATCACCCAGCAAATTAAATTCAAAATACTAACCACAACTTACAAAGCCATCCACAACTCTGCCCGAGCTACATCACCAATCTTGTATCCAAACATATCCCAAACCGTCCTCTCCGCTCTTCTCAAGACCTCCTACTGTCAAGCTCTCTTGTTTCCTCCTCCCATGCTCGTCTCCAGGATTTCTCCAGAGCCTCTCCCATCCTCTGGAACTCGCTGCCTCAACCTGTCTGGCTATACCCTACTCTAGCCACCTTCAAGCGATCCCTGAAAACTCATCTCTTCAGGGAAGCCTATCACGTCTCCAACTAAATCTTTTACCACTTCCATCAGCTCATTCCCCACAGTTACAACCTTTTGTACCACCTCCCCCACCCTATTAGATTGTAAGCTCTTCTGAGCAGGGCCCTCTTAACCCTCTTGTATTTTATTGTATTATAACTGTTTTGTCTCCCTTTTATATTGTAAAGCACTGCGTAAACTGTTGGCGCTATATAAATCCTGTAATAAATAAATAAATAAACTGATGCACATGGCCAAGTAGCATCAAGAAATTAGTCACATGGCTCCAGCCACAGTCCTAAAATGCTGAATAACCTGTCTTTGTGTGGAATCAGACCTTCTATTCATAAAGGTTCTACTGTGTTTCTTTAATTAAAGCAATTCAAGCACATGACGATTAAAATGTTATGATGAAAAACCAAGTAACATTCTACTTTGTGGCATACATACCTTCCATAGCCATAAATATTAAATGACTGCCATGGAATCTGGAGATACAAGATATCCATTTGTTACCTGGGGCAGCCCAAACTCTTATCTAATTATGTCATAAAATATGGCTTATACAGGGAAAGATGGATCTCTTTGTTGGGGCTTTAAATGCTGAAGAAAACACGAAGAGAGCTTTACTGAAAGCTGCAAGTTTGAAGGAGAAAAATTGCTCTTTTGGGAGTGCTACCTTTCTGAGTTAGACACCATATTTATTTCGTGTTTTATCGCTACTATACAGTGTAAAACATATAAAAAGAGTGATATATGGTAAAGACGTTTATATTCCATCTCAGCCATTTTCCCGTTTACTGCCTTATTTACTACCGAGTTAAAAAAAAAAAAAAGACATTCTGTTTATAGAGTGACATTTCTTACGTTTCACATAGTACCACTATCAGCACCAGCGGGCAGTGACCCTTGACCTTGTCATGTCAAAGTAAAAGGTTGCTGACTTAATGCAGACTGACTGAGAAGATAAAGATAGCAAAAGGCAAGATAAAGATGTGAAAGGCAAGTTAACGTTTGCTTGCTCTCTGTCACAATCATTCCCTCCCAACTCTGATTTGCATTTTACTAAATACTTTGCCCCCCAACCTTTTTTTAAAGGAAACCTGCAGGTGAGTGAAAAAAATGAAGGGTGGCATTACTGACCTCTTTCTGAAAATGCTAATAGTCTGGATATCTATGGTTTTAATATTTTTTGAGTCACAAACCTGAAACAAGCAGAAAAGTGGATAGATCTGCATAATTGTTCCAAATCAATCGCACCCTGTGTGCTTTTCTCACTTCCGGTTCCCTTCAAACAAGGCTTGGGCATGATAAAATCATACTATATGCATGATAAATGAAAAAAATGCAACCCTTGAATTAGTTTATTAGGTATTTAGAAGTCAATAAGGATGTCTGTAACCTGCATGACACTGCAACTCAAGTGCATTTATACTGGTCCTAGAACTCAGAGTTGACTTGCTATATCTATTTGACCACCTGTGAAAGATGTCTTCTCCTCTATAATACCTGTATGTCAAATATTCCAAAATCAGAGGTTCCTCTATGAAAAGGTTCAAGTTGCAGAAGGAATCCTGGAGATTAAAGGGAACCTGAGGTCTGTACATGCACGTTTAAAGCTGAAGTATGGCCTAAAATGATTTTTGGGCATTTGCACAGTAAATACAATTTAGCTGTTCTATAGCATACCCCATCTCTGGCTGCTGCAGTGGTTGTTACATATCTTACTTTTACTCAAGCAGCAGTCTCCTGTCGCTGCTGAACGCCTAACACTTGCAGTTTCCGGCTGCAGTACACTGGTCACTGTGGACCATTCTCCTGTTCTTTAGTCACAGAGCACCTTGCGTTTATTAAAAATAATGCAAAGCTTTTTATGAATGGAGCAGGTATAGAATGAGTGGTCCACAGTGATCAGAATGCTGAATGTACTGCAGCAGGAACTACAAGTCTGATGCCCCGTACACACGATCGGACTTTCCAACAACAAAACCGTTGATTTTTGTTCGGAGGATGTTGGCTCCAACTTGTCTTGCATACACACGGTCACACAAATGTTGGCCAACAATTACGAACGTAGTGACATAAAAGACGTACGTGAAATCTCCATTATGAACGCTAGTTTTACAAGACCGAGCGCTTTCGGCTCATACTTGATTCCAAGCATGCTTTCGAGGGCTTTCACACTGGAGCGGTGCGCTAGCAGGACGGTAAACTCATTCCCCACAGTTACAACCTTTTGTACCACCTGCCCCACCCTATTAGATTGTAAGCTCTTCTGAGCAGGGCCCTCTTAACCCTCTTGTATTTTATTGTATTATAACTGTATTGTCTCCCTTTTATATTGTAAAGCACTGTGTAAACTGTTGGCGCTATATAAATCCTGTAATAATAATAATAATAATTCCTTTGGAGCGGTGAAGGAGCGGTGTGTATACCGCTCCTTCACCGCCCCTGCCCATTGAAATCAATGGGGCACCGCGGCTATATCGCCGGCAAAGCGCCTCTGCAGAGGTGCTTTGCGGTGGTTTTTACCCTTTCTCGGCCACTAGCGGGGGTAAAACCGCCCAGCTATTGGCCGAATAGCGCCGCAAAAATGACGGTAATACCGCCGACGCACCTCCTGCCCCAGTGTGAAAGGGGCCTAACACCTATGCTTATCTATTTTTAGCCAACTACAGTCTGGTTACGTGAATTGGCCCCCCTGTGTCATTCAGCGGTTGCTGAGGGGGAGAGGAGGGAACACCGACTAGGGATGGACCATAGGAGCCTATGGGTGATGTCACTGCTAAAGGCTTTACCAGCCATTGTCAAGCGCCCATCATGTGACCCAAACAGAGGGGGCTGAAAATAGATAATTATATACATCTTTCTAACAGGTCTGTCAGCATAGGTGTTAGAGAGGGAGGGATCATTGTTAAGACTAGTTAGGGTTTAGCCAGGAATTCCAACACATGCCCTGTGCTTTCCTGTGAGAAAAGATCCTGGCAGCCCCTAAATAGAAACACACAGTTAAAGTGGTTCTAAAGCCAGAAGTTTTTTTTTTTTATCTTATTGCATTCTATGCATTAAGATAAAAAAAAACCTTCTGTGTGCAGCAGCCCCCCTCAGCCCCCCTAATACTTACCTGAGCTCCATCTTGACCCAGAAATGTTGCACAAGAGTCTCGGCTGCCTGGGACTCTCCTTCCTCATTGGTTGAGACAGCAGTAAGGAGCTATTGGCTCCTGCTGCTGTCGATCAAAGTCAGTGAGCCAATGAGGAGAGATAGGGGGTGGGCTGAACTGCGGCTCCATGTCTGAATGAACACACAGAGCAGCGGCTCAGCTTGGTTGCCCCCATAGCAGGCTACTTGCTGTGGAGGTACTTAGCTGGAGGAAGGAGCCAGGAGCCAAAGAAGAGGAGGATCTTGGCTGGTCTGTGCAAAACCATTACACAGAGCAGGGAGGAATAACATGTTTGTTGTTTTTAAATTAACAAAATAAAACTTTAGAATCACTTTAATGTTTCTAAGCCATTAAACCAACTGTAAATCGACTTTTTGACAAACACAACTGTCCCTGCCCTGGGTTTGTTAAACTAGGTTTATAGCTTTGCTGTAGTTAGCTGAGGTGCAATTCATTTTTCAGGTCTGATCCACGTTTCCTTAAATCTTGTAGCTGATTGCTTCTGTCTGCTTCTGAAAGGACATTCCAGAAATAGAATCGGAGGATCAATTACTGGGTTATAAATAGTTATCTGACCTTAGCCAATCCTTGGGAATCTAACTCAGAAGGTGTGGCTGGGGAGAATATAAATATTTGGGAGGATCCCATCACTCTCTCTCTTCCCCTGGGACTTCTCCCCTGGGAGGGGGCATGTGTGTGTGTGTTCCAGAGAAGTTACTGCTACTAGGCCTCATCAGGTGCAATGGGCTGAGAGCCTAAAGAAGCCTAGCCTGAAGGAAACTTGCCTGTGGAAGCCCAGCTGGAGAGTTGGGTGCCTTTGGCCTGAAGCTCCAGATGTGAAAGTACGTTAGAAGTTGCTTCTGACTGTGACTGCTCGCAGAGGGTGTCAGATTTACTTTCTGTCCCCTCTTTGTTCAGCATTATGTTTAAGGCTCCTACTATAGGGCCTAACACTGCTGAGACAAGATTTTTTAGGAAGCTGTGCTCCAAGATCTATAAGTGCCTTTGGGTACCATGCACCAATGCATCAATCTCCCTCCCTGCATTATTTCATAAGACCTGCAATCTCCCTCCTGCATTGTTTCATAAGACCTGCAATAAAGGGTATAAAGACCCCTTGAGCCTGAATTTGTGTGTGTGCTTTTGGGACAGAAAAAAAGGGCAGGCAGCCTCCACATAAGAAAAGGACCCCAATATATTTCCAGCAGCCAGTTTGGAGGTTAGCGCTAAACACCTAGTGTATACAGTATATTATATATTCATCAAAAGCATACTATATTGTTGGCTTGTAGTTTTGGGGATTCATCCACAATGAAGCAGTCATTTTAGCTAATTTCCCAGTGGCTAAATATAGCAATACTAAGATAGACATGACGTTTAGCCAAAAGATTAAAAGGATATGTGTACTTTTACAAAATTTGCAAAATTTCATATGTTTAAATGTTTAGTAATGTATGAATCCCAGGTCAAATTTTCCCAGCCCGCCCCTGGCTGGGGTGAAGGAACATAGGAGACATAGGCCTCAGTAGGCTGGGGGAGGCACATGAGAGAAACCAGCTGAAGATGGGGTCTACTGGGGAGCAAATAGGAGCTGCTAGAGTCTGTTCACCTGCACCTTACCTGTCTGATATAGTATCTCACTACAGACTAGTAACTGCTGGATAACGAAATAGACAGGGCTGCATCTTATGGATGAAACCACCTTTAATTCCTACACTGAATGAACATCCTTGGCATTGATTAGACAATTGTACAGTGCCAGTGGGGATGATAATGCTATATAAATTATTCATAATAAATAATACTCTTGTATGCATTTATATTTTTATTGTGAATAAAAATGAAAACCTGCAAATTCTGTCCAGTTGTATGGCATATCTACGTGCCTTACAACACTGTTTCTTCTTGCCTTATCTTTCACATTGGTATTAAGACCCTAAAAGTGGCAGTTAGGATGAAGATAAGAGCATCTTTAGAAAGAAAATGGAAGGTCAGAAGGCCATTTCTCCACAGGGAGGCACACCAGGACCATTCTCATGTGAAACTCATTCCGTTGTTAGTATGCATGAGGAAATTCCAACAGCCTGTGACAGATCTGAGCTGAGAGCAGGGATGAGGAACTTAACTCCTATGGGCTGATATTGCACACCTGGCAGAGATGCACAAAATTGCTTCAAGATGATGTTTGAGTACCAAAAAAAAAAAAAATAGAATTAAAAAAAATTAAGCACCTATTTTATGGAGAATAGAAATTAACTTAATGAAGCAGCCACCATTTTAATAGCTTTTGACTAGAGTCGTTACGAGTTTATTAAATACTGGTCATATACTGCCTACCTTCTATGAAAAAGAGTGAGGATTTTCAACATTGCAGGAGACATTCCCCAGTGTGAAATAAAGAGGCGCACACATTTAGGACTGTAAAGAGATGTGATTAGGGTAATCTCTGCACATTGGTGAGAAGAACAAATTGAAAAGCAACGGGATAAAGTTTTTTTTTTTTTCAAGGAGATGTAAGAAATAAAAAGCACGGCAGATGTTCAATGCGGAGGTGAAACTCTAGCAGTGTACAATTGGTCATGACAGGAAGCTTAGGTGACCTTCTTCTGAAAGTGTTACTTGCTTGTCCATCGTAATTAATCTATAACTTCATTTATCTCGAAATCAGTGACCAGAAACAATGCAAGGAACCTTTACCTTGAAATTTAGGATGCTCTATAACAGACACCAGACCTTTATGCTATGTTTAATCTATGGCCCCTTCTCATTTCTCTTGCCTTTCTATTGACCACAGAGGTCACCCATCAAACTTTGTAGCCAATACAGAGGCAAGAGGGGTAGGAAAAGGCAGGCTACAGTGTAACTATGAGAGTATTGGATACTTGCTTTATAGAGCACCCTGGATTTAAGGAGTACATAGGTGTAAGGGAAATAAACTGATTGTTCATAACACCTGCAATATGGATTTAATTACTTTTTACCCTCTTTGTCAAGTCCATAGGTTTTCTTTAAAGGGAATGTATAGTCATAATAGCCCTCCACACCCAGCCCTGGCATCCCTTTAACTGGGCAATTATGCCCTGGAGGGTGGGAAAGTCTGCAGGATCACATGACCACTGTGATTGGCTGTCACAGTGGCCACATGATAGGGAGTCAGCCCCACCAGCTCCAGATCATTACTAGAGCATAAGAGCTGCCTTTGACAACTTGAGTTCTGCACTGGGTGCAAGCAATTTGCGTGCTCTCCACACAGAAAGCTCACATGTGTGGCACAAGATATGTGCAGTGTGTAAGCAGTAAAGCCCACCCTCTTTGCCACCACACAACCTCTGATGCCTATCACTGAGCCAATGTGACCCTCCATGGAGCCATTTCCAGGAATGTAGACTGATGATCTAATCCTGCAGTCTAGGCGCACTATTGACCTGTCTTGTTGCCGCCCTTTTTGTAATTTTACCACTTTGCCAATGACGTCTAGGGCAGTGGTTCTCAACCCTGTCTTCAAGTACCCCCAACAGGCCATGTTTTGGGAATTTTTCTTAGATAAAATAGCTGGCCAAAACACCAAGCCATTGACTCTGAGTTAAAGCACCTGTGCAAGATAAAGGAAAACCTGCAAACATGGCACGTTGGGGGTACTTGAGGACAGGGTTGAGAACCACTGGTCTAGGTAACCCTACTGACAGCCAATGGAAAGTGTCCACATCACCAGGCCATGATGTAGGCACCCTATGAAGGACCCATCCACTCTGCTGTCCAGAAGTAACTGATCCATGTGATTTTGTATTAAAGGAGAAGTATAGCCAGTGCTGTTTGCTGTTTCTTGGCCTAGGGCGGCACTTTGGGGGGGGGGGGGGTCAAAAAAGCTGCCCCCCCGCACGAAACCCCCATCCTCCCAAGCAATCTCATCTGATCTAAACCCCATAGAGAATCTGTGTGGTATTGTCAAGAGGAAGATGAGAGACACCAGACCCAACAATGCAGAAGAGCTGCAGGCCGCTTTCAAAGCAATCTGAGCTTCCATAACACCACAGCAGTGCCACAGGCTGATCGCCTCCATGCCACGCCGCATTGATGCAATAATTCATGCAAAAAGGGCCCCGACCAAGTATTGACTGCATACTATACTATACATATACATACTTTTCAGTAAACCTAAGCTTTTGTTCATTGGTCTTTTGTAATATTCAGATTTTCTGAGATACTGAATTTTGAGTTTTCACTAGCTGTAAGCCTTAATCATCAAAATTAACAGAAAGAAATGCTTGAAATATATTACTCTGTGTGTAATAAATCCAAATAATATATGAGTTTCACTTTTTCAATTGAATTACTAATCATGTGCTTAAAAAAAAAAAACCTTTGAAATCCCTGCGTCTAAGGCCCTGCATGTAGATTCGATTGGGGCCGGCTGCATGGTTTACGGGGGCGGCGCCCCTGTGCCCCGTATGTATGGGCTACCACTGGTGCTGACTATAACCACCCTTTTCCACCACCTTTTTCCACACTCCTGCTCCATTCATATAAGCTGTATTATCGCTTCTCGCAATGAAAAGCACTCTATGAATGGAGGACGGGCAGATGAATGAAAAGTCTGCCTCCTTCGTTCACAGATTGCTTTTCATTGCAAGTAGAGAAGATGGGCTATAAACAGAAACTGTTTGGTTAAATTCACAAAGGCAGAAAAAGGGTGAGTCTGTGTTTTTACTGCCCTGACCACCTACCTACAAATTAACAAGACAGATGCTCAGGTCTCTACATATTGCTGTGACTGCGATGCTTTCCTTTGCAGTGTGGCAAATTTAACACAGCGTGTTGCGTTTGATAGGTAGTGATGCTTGCCAAACATGCCCACTGAAGTATAAAAGACTGTGCTACAACTATGTACAGTTGCGGTGCATAATTTCACTGTAAAATCCCTCATGGGCAGTGGCAGCCACTCCATTATGGGCGCATTAGCACTGCCCCCAATCCATTCGCTTAGCCCCTAATCTACATGCAGGGTGCCGGAAGCATGAATTTCAAAGTTTTTTTTTTTTTTAAGCACATGATTAGAGCTTGAGGCTCTAATTGGCTTCAAAAAGGGTGGGCTTGGGGAGAAGAGCACCGCTCCCCGAGCCCGCCCAGTTGTGTGACAATTGCGAATTAATATTATTTTTTTTCTTCTTGCTTCTCCTCCTGGCCAATCACAAAGCTGGTCTTAAGACCCAATTGGCCACGAGGAGAAGCGACCATATTGGCCGGGAGCAGAAGCAGGGGGGAAGCTGCCAAAAGGAGGAGATGCAGGGGGAAGCTGCCAAAAGGAGGCGATGCAGGGGGGAAGCTACCAAAAGGAGGAGATGCAGGGGGAAGCTACCAAAGGGAGAAGATGCAGGGGGGAAGCTGCCAAAAGGAGGAGATGCAGGGGGGAAGCTACCAAAAGGAGGAGATGCAGGGGGGAAGCTACCAAAAGGAGGAGATGCAGGGGGGAAGCTACCAAAAGGAGGAGATGCAGGGGGGAAGCTGCCAAAAGGAGGAGATGCAGGGGGGAAGCACCAAAGGAGGAGATGCAGGGGGGAAGCTACCAAAAGGAGGAGATGCAGGGGGGAAGCTACCAAAAGGAGGAGATGCAGGGGAAAGGGAGGGGGGGGGGGGAAGTGGAGGAGGGAAGATTTGGGGGGAAGGGTTGCGGGGGAACAAGAGGGGTAGGTGGGGAGAGGGGGAGGATCGGAGCAGGGACGAGGTGTAGGGGGGGGAGGGACGAGGGGAGGGGGACGGAGATGGCGGTGGAGGGGGAGAGGTGAGGGGGCGGGGGAAACGGGGGAAGGTGGGCGAGGTAGGATAGGGGTGTGGATGAAGACGGGAGAAGGGGGGGTAGCAAAAGGATATGAGGGGAGCTGAGGTAGTGAGGAGGACAACGGGGGCAGGATGGGGGAGACGGCGATGGGGAGGATGGAGGGAGGGGAAGGGGGGAGGCATGAGAAGGGGGGGGCGGGGATGGAGGAGACGGGGGGAGGGGAGGAGAGTGCGAAGAGGAGGGGAGTGGTTGGGGATGGGGAGATAGGGGAGGAGGGGGATGGGCGGGGGGAGGGGGGTTGGAGGGGAAAGGGGGGGAATGGGGGGGGTAGGGGTTGGGGGGTAGGAGGGAGTAAGGGAATGATAGGGTGGGATGGGGTAGAGAGGGGAGGAGAGATTGGTGAGTGGGGTCGTGGAGGAAGTGGGGAGAGAGAATGGTGGGGGGAGGCGAAGGGGGGGAGAGGAGGGAGATGGAGGGAGAAGGACGGAAGGGCGTGGAAGTGGGATGGAGGCGAGGAGGGGAAGGGGAGGGGGAAGGAAGGGGAGGAGAGGATTGCAGAGGAGTGGGAAGGGGGAAGGGAGAGGAGAAGTGGGTGAGGGATAGGAGGCAGTGGGGAAGAGGGAGGGAGGAGCGAGGGGGGTGGGGGGAGTAGGGGGAGCGGGATGAGGAGGCGGAGGGCGGAGTAGGGTGGAGGAGAGAAGAGGGGGGGGGGTAGGAGGGGAGCGAGGAGATGACGGGGGCGGGCAGTGTGCAGCGGGGGGGAGAGTGGGGATATGGGACAGAGGGGGGAGGAGGGCGGGGGCAGCGGATGACGGGTGGATGAGATGAGGAGCGCGGTTGGGTAGAGGAGGGGAGGAGAAGGAGGAGGTGAGGGAGGAGGGGGGGAGAGTGAGGGCGAGGGGGACCCCCCCCCCCCCCCCCCCCCCCAAAGGAGCGGAGAGGGGGTAGAGAGGAGAGGGGGAGGAAGGGAGGGTGAGAGGAGGAAGGGGATGCGGGAGGTCGGGTGGAAGGGGCGGAGGAAGTGTGTGTGAAAGGAGGGAGGGGAGAGGGGTGGAATGGAGGCGCGGGGGAGGTGACGGGGGAAGCGGGGAAGGAGAGGTGGGGGGGGGGGAGGGAGAGGATAGGGGGGAGATGGGAGGCGAGGAGAGGGGTGAAGTGGAGGAAGGGGAGGGGAGAGAGATGGGAGGAAGGGAGAGGAGTTAGGGAAGGGGTTGGGGATAAGGAGGGATGAGGATAGGAGGAGGGAGGGGAGGAGATGGAAGGGGAGGGTGAGGGGAGAGAGAGGAGGGAGGAGGGATGAAGGGAGGAAGGGAGGAAGGGGGTGGGGGAGTGAAAGAGAGAGGGATAAGGGAGGGAGGAGGAGGGGGAAGCCGCCAAAGCTGCCTATGAGCTGGATGGGGTAAGTGCTGGGCTGGTGGGTGGACGGGGCGAGCGACGGGGTGGTTGCTTTGTTTGCTGATCGACCGAGTGACATGGGGGGGGGGGGGTTTGACTGACCGGTCGGGTAGTTTGTTTGCCGCCCCCCAAAAATGGAGCACCAGCCGCTACTGCAGCATCAGCAGTCATCTGCCTCAGAAAAGCGATCCACTGCAGATGGTACAGTAAAGTTCTATTGCCTGTATGAAAATAACTTTTTAATGTGTTCTGAATAAACATGAGAGCAGATTTACCTTACCCTGTTTTTTTGGGGGGATTTTGAAATGAATAAATAATAACCCAAAAAAACTCTGCTTTACCCTCTTAGAAAATGCTATTATGCTATTATAATCACGGTCAAATGGTTCCGTAATCCATACTGCAGATATTGTAAAAAAGAAGTGCGTAAGGTGAAACAGAGACAATCACAATGCAGTATGCTGGCACTTAACATCAGCGTTCCAACAACAGCGGCGGAAGTCAGACAGATCTCACGGTTTAGGAGATTAGCTGTGACAACCAGCTGAGAAAATAGCTGAAGCCAACGAAAAATTCTGACACGACAAAAAAGTCTCATAAAAGTATACGGTAATGGGCCATGTTATAAACAATTTGACTTAAATCCGTTAAATAAGTCATGAGCCGCTTTTTTTGCTTCACTCAGCGACTTCTCCAAAATTAACGGGGACATTGGTAGATAATTCATTTTATCATTTACGTTGTTAACCAAAAAAAAAAGCAGTGAACGGGATGAATCATTTCAAAGGAAAAGATTAAAGGGCAAATCCAAAAAAAAGAAAAAAAAACGCAACTCATATTGTAATTTCTAAAAGAGACTGGAACATTACATTATATACCATTTTCTTAGATCTGCACACCTGCTGTTGCCATTATGAAGATCCATTCTAATTAAAGGGTAAGTGTAGGCAGATATAATCAAATTATGTATTCATTAAAAATACTTTGATGTATTTTAAATAGTATCTCAATCTGTCTTTTTTTATTAACCTCCTACAATCTTTTTTTCACATAATCAATCAGACTAAGGGCAGCAATGTAAACCAATCAGGCTTTAGTGCATTGCACAGTGCTGTGACTTTGTTTTTTCCCTTAATTATTCTAGCCTCTCTGCAAAAAGTAAAAGGAAATCTTAAACGTTTACTAAACCCACTACAGGGGGTCCCCTACTTACAAACATCCGACTTACAAACGACTCCTACTTACAATTGGAGGGAGACAACAGGAAGTGAGATGAAATCCACCCCTAGGAAGGGAAATTCACTCCTGTAAGAGTTAATATGGGAAAAAGGTGTCTCCACTGATGCTTTATCACCAGTCCAGGTTTCCCTGACAACCCAAAATTTTCAAAATCCAATTGTCATTGGGACAGAAGGTGATGTGAAATCTTCTGAACAGGGGCACAGACAGCAAAACAAATGTTACAGGGGTGATAACCCTTCTCTATGTTATCTAAAAAACTTAAAAATAGATTTTTTAGCTGGAGCTACACTTAAAAAATTTACCTGTTCCGACTTACAAACAGATTCAACTTAAGAACAAACCTACAGTCCCTATCTTGTTTGTAACCCAGGGACCCCCTGTACAATAAAATCAGTCTGTATATGCAGTAAAGCATGCTTGTTTTACTCACTGTGGAACCTAAGGGGTTAATCCTCCATATTGTGTAAAAAGGCTGTTTGATCCTGTCTTCTCTGATCCTCCCCTCATTCCACTGTCCCCTAATTATTTCCTGATAACACAGAGTCTATGGAGTCAGGCTGCACATGCTCAGTTTGGTGTGTATTGCTAGAGAGATTTTTGCATGGATACATGTGATCAGCACGGGGCCAATCAGCACTGTCTATACAGAGGGTCAGGGGTTTTGCAGTCTCATAGGACAGCCAGAAAACTCCTCCTACAAGCTTTAACTATTGCTTGGCTGGATACTGATATAAGTCACATACGACTGCTATATTCTGCTGATGAGAAAAGGTATTTAGCAGTTTAAATTTACTAAAATAATTGCATTTCAATGTTCTGTGTACTGTTGGAGATCAGATATAGTGAATGCAGGGTCCTGGGTTTACTAACACTTTAACTATTTAAAGCCCAATTAAAGTTTTTTTTTTATTAGATTTTTTACTATAATTCAATCTTATTGAACATACAGTAATGGACATTTGAGTATTCCTAATAATCAGTGAGCAACTTTTGTTAAAATAGCCTGTGCTGGCCTCATTCTGAAGAGCTGGACTGCTGCTCAACACAGAACACAACATGCCCCTGACTCCACTCGAAACGCGTCAAGCTTCTTCCTAAGAAAAGGAGTATGGGCAGCAGGTCTGATATCATTGAGTCTGGAATATTATGATGAGTTTGTGACAAAGTTTTTTTGTGAGTATACATTTTTATTTTTAAAATTAAGAGGTTTATAAAGGTAATGTGCTAAGCTGGAGCTTAACGATTTTCATATTACTGGGTTTAGTAACACTTTAAGCCTTTACAACCACTTTAAAGGTTTCAGCTTGGCATTGGGTCCAATGATGTGGGAAATGTCACCTGAAAGGATGGTTCTGAAATGGAAGTTTCATCTTTTCATACTACAGCACTGAGTACCGTATATACTTGAGTATAAGCCGAGTTTTTCAGCACATTTTTTTGTGCTGAAAATGCCCCCCTCGGCTTATACTCAAGTCAAGCACTTTTCTGCAGCAGAGAATGACATTTTCCAAACCGACTTTGGGGCCCCGTATCTCGGGCCACTTGGTGCTAGAAACCCCATTTGGTATGCAAACCCAGTAGAACTAGCACTACAACATATCCAAAGATGGGGTTCCTAGCACCAAGTGACCCAGAGATACGGGGCCCCAAATTCGGTCAACTGTATCCATCTGCAGCAATGTCATTTCGGGACCCCCTGCTGCTAGGGGGCATTTAGGAACCCTTAACTACCAAGTTTGAAGTTTGGGGGACCTATGGCTGCAAATGGGCACAGTGAGGCTGCAAATGGGCATTGTTGATCCTCTTTTCCACTTACAGTAGCTGCGTATTTCTCACCCTAGGCTTATACTCGAGCCATTTTTTCCCATTAATTGTGGTAAAATTAGGTGCCTCGGCTTATATTCGGGCCGGCTTATACTCGAGTATATACGATACTATAAAGTGGTCAATGACAGCATTTAGCAAAAAAAGTGCTGGCAATGCTTTTGCATTAGTATTTTCAGAGAGCAAGCAGTCAAGAGAATCTGTGCCAAAATTTCCAGGGTCTGTGAGCACCTAAACCCCAAACCACAAATGTAATATATTGCAGCTTACCATTCAATTCTAATACAGCCACCACACCTACATTAGATGTAGGTGTGGTGGCTATATTTGTTTTTTGGGGTGTTTTTTCCTCTGTGATCTGGCCAGTAACACACAGCGGCGCCCTAATCTCTATGCGGGGTGCCAAAATCATTGTTTTTTTTTAAGCACATGATTAGAGCCTGGGGTTCTAATTGGCTTCAAAAAGGTTGGGCTCGGGGCGCAGAGCACTGTGCCCCAAACCCACCCACTTGTGACATTAGCAAATTAATATTTTCTATTGTCTTCCGGCTACTCCTCCCAGGACAGGATACAGATTTTAAGATCAGATTAGCCGTGAGGAGAAGCCCGGGAAGCCATGACCTGGATGGGGTAAGTGTGGACCTGACGGGGGGGGGGTTTGTCCCCAAAAAATGGTAAAACATATGTCCTCTATTGGAGCTCCCGCTCTGGATGAATGAGATTAGGGGGCACATTTGGACAGCAGCATTATCAGTCTGGGAGGAGAAGAGTGTTAAATGGACTAGAAGATACACTAAACAAATTAAAGCCAAACTCTAGCTAAAGCCCCATACACACGGTCGGATTTTCCGATGGATTCTGTCCTATCGGACAATGTTGTTGGAAATTCCGACTGTGTGTAGGCACCATCGGACATTTTCCATCGGATTTTCCGACGGACAAAGTTCTATCTCCTGGCTCTCAAATTTTCCGACAACAAAGTCCGATCACACCAATTCCGATCGTGTGTAGCCTAGTCCGACGGACAAAGTGCTACGCATGCTCAGATCACATTACAAGTACAAAGCTATTGGCTACTAGCCTCTACGTAGTCCCGTCGTAGGCAACAAACATCACCACGTTCAGGATGATCGGATTTTCCGACAACTTTGTCCGACCGTGTGTATGCAACACCAGTGTCGGACTGAATCCGTCAGAAAAAATCCGATGGATTTTGTGGTCGGATTTTCCGACCGCGTGTACGGGGCATAACACTTCTTAAGCAGTTACAGCAACAGGTAGTTTCCTTTTGGAATAAAGGTTCTACATAAATAAATAAAAGCTGATAATTGTAAGCACCTCTGTTAGTGGTAAATGGTTTATCTGACATACTGGCAGGATCACCAGGTAAAAATAAAGGACAGAAAACAAAAAAAGAAAAGAAAACGAATGCAGCCACCACATCTAAGAATTGGTAAGCTGTAATATTATAACTGTTTGCTGTTTAGTTTAATACCACTTTAAAAGAGAAGTATAGCCAAAGCTTTTTTGGACATACTTGTGGGTCCCAGGAGTGCACTTTTCTTCTACTGTGACCCAGAGTCAGCTGAGATTGGGCTACTGTCCCTATCAGCTGATGTAGCAGAGCGCTCTGGAAGGATCCCGACAATATTGTCAGGATCCACCCGAAATGCCTGATCAGTTTCTCAGAGTCTGAGCCAGCCACTCTGCTCCCCTCCCCAGCCTGGTGCTCCAGTGCTGGAGTGGCAGAGTATAGAGTGGTGACTGAAAGTCAATGCTCTTCGCTCTGAGCAGACCGAGAACTGAGAGATCACCGGTTATATGAATGCTCAGTTCTAGGTTCTAGAGCTAAGGAGGGACAACTGCAGCATCAGATCAATGCACACATTCTATGGCAAGAATAAAGAAGACAGAAGCACTGGCTGTTGTAAGACTTTGAATTAAAGTACGTTTTACTCTCTATTACAACCCATTAGAACAATAAGAGCATTAAGAGGACACCAACATTTAATATGTTACTAAACCCAGGACCCTGCATTCGCTATATCTGGTCTCCCACAGTACAAAGAACATGGAAATGGAACTGTTTTAGTAAATATGAACTGCTAAATACCTTTTCTCATCAGCAGTATATAGCAGTCTTGTGACTTTTATTAGTGTCCAGGCAAGCACTGTTTAAAACATGTAGGAGGACTTTTCCCCTGGCTGACCTATGAGGCTGCAAGACCCCTGACCCTCTGTCTGGACAGTGCTGATTGGGTTCTGTTTTCCTGTACTAAGATTTACACAACTCTGTTACACAGCACAGCCCTGTCTGGTAAGTCAGGAGACCTGACTTGTTTTCAGCTGCAGTTAAAGTATTACTAAACCCTGGACCCTGCATTCATTATATCTGATCTCCAACAGTACACAGAACATGGAGATTTAATTGTTTTGGTAAATATAAACCAAATACCTTTTTCTCATCAGTAGTATATAGCAGTATTGTGACTTCTATCAGTGTCTGGTTAAAGCTTGTAGGAGGAGTTTTCCTTCTACTCTATCATATGAGGCTACATGACCCCTAACCCTCTGTCTGGACAGGGCCGATTGGCCCAGTACTGTTCACACGCACTCTCCCAAAAAAAAAAAAAAACTCTCTAGCTATACACATCAAGCAGAGCATGTGCAGAGTGCTTCCAAGGCTCTGTACTGTCAGGAGATGGATTTAAGGCTGTGGAAGAAGGGGAGGATCAGAGAAGACATGATAAAACAGCTTTTTTACACAATGCAGAGGATTAACCCCTTAGGTTCCACAGTAAGTATAACAAGCATGCTTTACTGCATATACAGACTGATTTTACTGTTGTGGGTTTAGTAACACTTTAATATTTCTAGCCAGACTAGCGTGTAGTTTACCGGAAACTTCTACCTTACAGAACAATTTATGTTAACTTTGAGGCTACTGTTTGTAGGAGTAAAGATTATTTCTAAACTAGTATAAGATTTGTTTTAAATAGAGTTCAGCTTTAAACTTTCTAGGTGGATAATTGAATTTATCGCAGCAGTTATTCATCAGAGAAGCACTATCTAAAATATCACATATGAAAATATGTATGTAATAAATAGCTTGCAATATGGAGCTGTTTTAAAGGAAAGATTAAAGTGATATTAAAGTCTTTTTTTTTTTTTTTTGGTTTAAAGATAACAAACATGTCATACTTACCTGCTCTGTGCAGTGGTTTTGCACCAAGCAGCCCTGCTCCTCCTCTTCTCGGGTCCCCCGCCGGCGCTCCTAGCCCCTCCCTCCTGCTGAGCCATTCAGACGGGGGGGGAGTAGCGGCTTGGGCCCACCCCCTCTCTTTCCTCATTGGCTCACTGACTTCAATTAACAACAGCAGGTGCCTATGATGCTGTCCCAGCCAATGAGAAGGGAGAATCTTGAACAGCCGAGGCTCTTGTGGATCGAGATGGACCTCAGGTAAGTATTAGGGGGGCTGAGGAGGGCTGCTGCACACAGAAGGTTTTTTATCTTAAAGTGGATGTAAACCCACTCTCATCCTTTCTAAACAACTGCAATATTGGTTATCTAGAAGGATATACATGCCTCCTGCATGTATACTTATCTGTCAAATGTCTCCCCTCTGTCTGCTATGAGACCCAAAAAACTGAAGATTGTGTGGGTGGGTCCGTTTTCCAGGGCTCAGTGGGTGGAGTCGTGATGTCAGTAGACTCCCCGCCCACCTCTACACTCCCCTTATCAACATGCATTTTCTCCTGTGTATTTCTTACACTGAACTTCTGCTATGATCTCTAACATCCAGTCAAAACCCAGAAAAGTCCCCACATGACTTCAGCATGCCAATCATGCTGAGGTGTGGAACAGCCAATCCTTGCAGAGCAGCAGAAGAAAGGAGTGGGAGGTAATTAAAAAATAATGCATGTCTCTTAAGCTAGTGAACGAGATATGTAAATAACCTGTCACTCACAGCAAGGGGGAGGAATTGACAAAGTTTTTCTCTGTTTGTCAAGATTTATCTCACTGAACAATAAAAGAGGATTGCTCAGAGCTGGATTAACTCTTTGTGGCAAGACTGGGCTCAAATGATAGGAAATCGTATACTCTACATTATGACATAAAAAATAAAATAAAATAAAAAATAAAAAAAATTTGGGTTTACATCCACTTTAATGCATATGCATTAAGATAAAAAAAAAAAACATTTGCCTTTAGAACCACTTTAAATGAATTTTAAGTTCAAATATAAGTCAGAATGTGTACCAACAAAAACAATAAAAGATTTAGGACAGATGTGCAGATATTTTTGGGTTGTTCCTCTGTCACTTTCTGTACATTTATGAATGCTAGTCTACATTTTATAAATGATCTAGTCTTCCTGGAACAGAGGATATAAAAGTATACTGCATTAATTTAATTTTTACAGCATATCATCTCTGCAGGGTAAACCATTCCAGCTACGCTGCCTTGGTATTTTAGCTGCTACTGCCTTTTTTTTCTTTTTTTTTTCAGCTTGTGTTAAATTTAGGTTCATGATGCATGGTGGCGCTCTGTCTTTTGTGTGTTCTTAAAAAAAAAAAAAAAAAAAATCAATGAAAGAAAGCAGACAAGTGATCCTGGCAGTGTTTCATAAAATCTCCCACAGGTTTGTAGGCAGATGGAAAACAGTATAGTCAAAAATGTTAACCTTTGCGATTCAGTCATGAATACCCTTAAAGGGGTTTTCAGCTTTTAGATTGGATTCAGCCAGTCCATTGTTAGCCTCTTGATGATATAGACATAAAGGAAGCAGGTTTTCATGTTATTACCCACTGAATACTGTAAATAGGAAGACTTCCTCCCAGCATTTGTGTTTCCTGCAGGTTGGTTCTTTGCCTAGACTTTAACAAGAAACTGATACTACCTAAATGAAAGGGAAAAATAATTATTTTACGGTGTGTGACCACAATGCAAGTCTGAGTGAGTGCCTATAACTCCAGGGAGTGTTGGTTGCATGGTCTCCCTCAGCTCTGTGGTTCCATCTACTGGCCCCTAAATTACACAGTAGTGATGTATCGGCTGACCATCCTGGTCAGTTTTTTCTGGGCATGCATGGTTGAAGGCTACCAGTGTTGTTCAGAACTTAAAGAGAACCCGTCACAAGACACTTTTATAATTATATGAGCATTTAATGTGTTTTGTGAATAATATTTACCTGTACAAGCAGTGACGGCTGGTCCTCAATTTTTTTTGGGGGGGGGGGTAGGCAATCAAACCCCTCGCTAGGTCAGCACTTACCCCATCCACGGTTGCGGCTTCCTCTGCTTTTCGTCCTGGGTAATCCGGTCTTAAGATCCACCTCCTGTCCTGATTGGCCAGGAGGAGAAGCTGGAAGACAATAGTGAATATTGATTCGCTAATGTCACGCTACCAGATTTCTCTTTTTCCTCTCTGTTGTGAGCAGAGCCTGCACCAGCTAAGCAATTGAAGCCAATTAGAGTCTCAGGCTCTAATCATGTTCTTCAAAAAAAAAACTCATAGAAACTGAGTAGAATTATAGGGGTCTGATAATGTTGAGTTTTATTTATATATATATATATATATATATATATATATATAGAGAGAGAGATGAGAGAGAGAGAGAGAGAGAGAGAGAGAGAAAGCGAGAGAGAAAGCGAGAGAGAGAGAGAGAGAGAGAGACTATCACTTTAAGAGTTTGTAATACACTTTCTTGCTTCTTCTTATGCCGTGTACACACAGCCGGACTTTTCGTCAGCAAAGGTCCGACGGAGCAAATCCGTTGGACAATTCGACCGTGTGTGGGCTTCATAGGACCTTTGCTGTCGAAAAATCAGACGGACTTTAGATTTAGAACATGTTTCAAATCTTTCCGATGGACTTGAGTCCGGCCAAAAAATCTGTTCGTCTGTATGCTAGTCCGACGGACGAAAACCGACTCTAGGGCAGCTATTGGCTACTGGCTATGAATTTCCTTATTCTAGTCCTGTCGTACGTCATCACGGTCGAATCTGTCGGACTTTGGTGTGATTGTGTGTAGACAAGTCCGATTCGACGGAAGTCCGTCTAAAGTTCATCGAAAAGTCAGACGGAATTCAGTCTGTCGAAAAGTCCGGTCATGTATAGACGGCATTAGACACAGAGTTTTCAGTCCATGATGATCTTCACCGTCAGATAAGAAACAATAGTTTACTCCCTTTTTGCTCCAAGAAATGGACTGTCTTATCAAGCTGGTCTGATCCAGTACCATTAGGGTGGCGCCCATGTTTTCTTTCACTTTCTATCAGTCACATGATGTAACCACCTACTTAACTGTTCCCTTGCTGTTAAGAAGATATGGATGCTGATTGGACTAAACTATATGGTCACACCTATAACACGCCTAGACCTTATGCATATTCATAAGTATATATTGTTAAACTCGATGTTTGTAAGTCAGAGACACTTTCTCCTTCATTCTGCCCGGTGGGGCTGGAAGTCGGTGTGTGTTGTGTCTCTCCACTGCAGTGTATGAATAAAGCACCTAATATTCTTTTACAGAGATTTGGGCTCACTGTCTCATCTGAAGGTCTTTTTCTTAAGACTCCCTAACCTGATTTAACAAAACCTATGAGTCTGGTGCCCCGCATGGAAATTAGGGGGGCGGTATATCTGAAATCAGTGGAAGCTCTGCTGATTTTATCATCCAATCATGTGCAAGCTAAAATGCTGTTTTTTATTTTCCTTGCATGTCCCCCTCGGATCTACAGCGACTGCACTTCCAAGTGAACTTTCAGTGCAATTCCAAGTGCACTTTGCACTTGTAGTTTGCACTTGTAGTGCAAAGTGGATTTGCCTTTCGTAAATAACCCCCCAGTATCCTAGCAAGGAAATTTCAAGGCATTTTTTGCAGAAAGCCACTAATGAGCACTCTGGAGCACTGGTAAATATATTGATTTCACCAATAAATGTCACATGCTCTTGTGGGCCTAGAAAGAGGGTGGTGTTCGGTGTTCCAACTAAGGAGCATCCTTGCTAAGGATTGTTGTAATCCGATTCTGGGCCATTCAGAATTCCAGCAGCAATAGGCGTTTAGCTTACAGGGCACGCAAATGATGCCAGGAAAAATGTTAAAGCCCATATCTTGTCTGGTCTCTCTAACTCGTCTTACATCAGGCATTGATGTGGAAACCCAAAGAAGGACTTTGTAAATGATGTACAGAGTAAAGAAGGCTCAGGCCTGACCGCAGCTTTAGGCAAGCAAATCAGGTATATTCAGGGCTGGTGCTACCACTAGGGCGCACTTCTGCCTAGGGCGCCCGGCCACTGGTGTTTCTACTCTCTTCTCTCTGCAGCAAGCAACTAAGTCTCAGCATCAGCAGGCAGCGTGTGTGTCTGTGTCCCGACTCCCCAATTAATGGAAGCAAGCAGACATTAATTGATGGGCGCTGGTGAGGCTGCATTTGATGGGCGCTGGTGAAGCTAAATTTGATGGGCGCTGGTGAGGCTAAATTTGATGGGCGCGCTGGTGAGGCTAAATTTGATGGGCGCGCTGGTGAGGCTAAATTTGATGGGCGCTGGTGAGGCTAAATTTGATGGGCGCTGGTGAGGCTAAATTTGATGAGCTCCTCTGAGGCTGGATTGATGGGCGCTGGTGAGGCTAAATTTTATGGGCGCTGGTGAGGCTAAATTTTATGGGCGCTGGTTAAGCTAAATTTCATGGGTGCTGGTGAGGCTGCATTTGATGGGTGCTGGTGAGGCTGCATTTGATGGGTGCTGGTGAGGCTGCATTTGATGGGCGCTGGTGAGGCTGCATTTGATGGGCGCTGGTGAGGCTGCATTTGATGGGCGCTGGTGAGGCTGCATTTGATGGGCGTTTCATTAAAAAAGTGGGGTATACATGGGCAGAGCAAAGGGGGTGGAGACGGGGGGGGGGGGCGGCAAAATGAGGTTTCGCCTAGGGTGTCAAAAATCCTTGCACCAGCCCTGGGTATATTTTCTTGCCAGCTATTAATGGTAGGTGGTTCTTGTATTGCTTTAAAGCCACTTAGCAGGTTGGTTGTGCCCACTGAGTTAATTTAAATGCTAAATTTTCTGTTTAGTCATGGCTTATTTCAGCTCGTCTGAGCAGAGTTTTTATTCTTTTCATTTTATGTATTTATGCAAGTTATCCCTGTATACCGTCACACTGAGAATGTTGACAATATATAATTGCTTCTAGGTAAAAATAAATTACTGTACATCGTTTAGACGAAAAAACCCCAAGTGAAATATTCCAAAAATAAGAATTGTTTCAAGTGTAAAGAAAAAGACCTTACCTTGGTCTAGAAACCTCAGATAAAACATTCTCACACCATGAAAATCAATATAATGCTGTACAATGTGAGAGTAGAAAACTAACTCACAAAGCTTCAATCTCCAGCGGGAAGATAGCCAATAAATAGATGCAATAACAACCAAGAGAAGATGAACAGTTAAGGGAGGAAGACGCAATCCACACCTGGTGCCTCTTATAACCATGGAATATTTATCAGAAGAAAACTCACATTCTTCTTGTGCTGTGTATAGAGTCCAACATAATAAAATATCATCACTTTCAATTTCCTACCTATATACCATCTGTATGGAACATTTTTCTTCTTTTATTGGAAAGTCATATGGTCTCAATAAAAGAGAAAAAAATACCCTTTTCAAAAGATATTGCTAAATGGGAACACTCAGGAGCATTCCACGTATGGTGTGGTGTATGTAAAGGACACACTACCATTCAGTGCCCCGGTCACTGCATATCATTCCCAGAAGCCTTCATCTTCCCCTTTTTTATAATGTGCACTTCCTGCATACCTTTCTGCACATAACTTCCCTGCTTCTCTAACATCTGTAACACCCTCAGTGTACAGAGTAGGTCAATTTAGTTTGGCACCTCTGTAGGCAGAGGGGCTGGGGTTAATTTGCTTGTGTTAGTTGTGCAGAGCTCCAAGGCTGGGTTTATGTTACCTCCCCCTGGCTCCCAGAATTTGCTGGATAGTTCTGGAACTTAGAGGGTGGAGAAACAGAGGCCAAAATCTGAATATTTATTGAGTCTCCACCAATCCCTGGGTAGGCAAAGCCCAGAAGGTGGGGAGATAAACCATAAATGTTCAGAAGCCTGACAGTAAGGGAGCAGAGCCCAGGGTCCCGTTGCCTGGACCCCTGTGCTGGGGGGCTCTGCCCCTTGGCAGAGGGAAGGACAGGAGAGAGCCAGTGGAAGAGAGAGGGAGCAGCTGAAGTCTCACACCCTTTCAGCCTCAGCTAGACTTAGCTGAAGCCACCCTGAAAGTTAAGTTCTGGATCTGTATATAAGTAAGCCTGTGCAGCAGACTCTTGGACCTCAGGATTCATCAAAGATGGACAGAGTGAGTAACTTCTTTTCATCACACTCAAAGCTTTGATAGAGGGGGATCTCAAGGTTCAATATTTTCTATGCCCATATCAAAGGGACTCCTCTAGCTTGGGTTCAAGACAGTCAGTCGCATCAGCATTTATCTAAAGAGTTGCACCTGCATTCATTATTTGGAGCTTTTTGCTATCAGTTTAGCTGTGCCATCAACCCCATGGGAGAACAGCGTTTTTGAAATTAATATCTACAAGCCAGAGAGATTAGCAAGTTCTCAAGGTTTTGTTCAAGTTCTACAGTTCTGGGCATCCCATACTTTCCATTCCCCATTCAAGGTTAACCCTTAAATAAACAAAAACAAAAATCCCCTGGACTGATTCTTGGGTCTGTGTGAAAGCTGCAAAATTCCTGTTGCTTGGCTGTGTGCGTGAGGGAAGACCCAAAAATCCAGCGGCCCTTACAGGGGTAGCACTACACATGATTTCTCTGCCCCTCCCAATGCTGGCCCTGTTCACATTAAAGTGGACCGCCAAACCAACTCTCATCTATTTCCTCCCCCTTTTCTCTTACATAGCTGTAGATAGTTGATTTATGTTTGGAAATTAAATATACATTGTATTATTTTCTTTTTAATAGCAGTGAGGCCTGCTACTTCCTGATTACCCACCTAGGCAAGGATGACAAAGGGTTTAGCCTTCTGCTGTCTCTGAAGATGTCATATAACATATCCCAGTAGCCAGTGTTTCACTGATGGATGAGGTATCACATGGCAATTTCTCCAGGGGCCAACAGTGGAATCAGTTCTGCTTTAAGATAATGGAATGATACATGATACACATGGACATTTCTTGTACCTGAAGAATTTCTGTATTATCTGGAATTATAATCGTTGTCTTTTGATAAAATAAAATCTACAAGAAGATCTTTAAAAGGTAGCTCCACTTTCAGGGAAAAAAATGAAACCCAAAAAAATAATATTGCAGATACAATTGCTATGTATGCATGTTGTAATTTAAAGTGATTTTAAAGGTAGTTTTTTTTTTTTTTATCTTAATGCATTCTATGCATTAAGATAAAAAAACATTCTGTGTGCAGCAGCCCCATTCAGCCCCCCTAATACTTACCTGAGCCCCGTCTCTATCAAGCGATGTTGTAGGAGAGACTCAGCTGCCTGGGACTCTCCTCCTCATTGGCTGAGACAGCAGGGGATCACCATTGGCTCCCGCTGCTGTCACTCAAAGTCAGTGAGCCAATGAGGAGAAAGAGGGGACGGCGCCTAGCCAGGGGGCTCTGTGTCTTAATGGGCACACGGAGCTGCAGCTTACCTTGGGTGCTCCCATAGCAAGCTGCTTGCTGTGGGGGCACTCATCAGGGTGGAGGGGCCAGGAGTGCCAAAGAGGGACCAGAGAAGAGGAGGATCTGGGCTGCTCTGTGCAAAACCACTACACAGAGCAGGTAAGTATAACATGTTTGTTATTTTTTAGGAAGAAAAAAAAACGAGACTTTAGTATCAGTTTAATGTTTTTTAAAAATTACCTTTCCTTTCCAATCTGCATCACTGTAATTGTCTGTAAAATCCAATACAATGTAGCAACCTGGAGACCTTCTGTATACTCCTGGTGTACAGAATGCCTCCAAAAATTGAATTTACTGTGTGATTGGCTCACTGATTTTCTCAGATCTCTGCACTGATACAATTCAGATTTTAGGCACCCCCTGCAATAGAAATGTGATTTTTGGTGAGATAATCCCCAAGGCAGTGGCGGCTGGTGCAAACTAACGCTAGCACACACCCGGATGGATGTTCAAAGCATCACGATCACAGCAACAAAAGGCAGGAATCTGCTTTAACCTTTGTTAAAATCTCTGCCTCTGCAATAAACATTGATCCCTTGACACTGGCGGTATGCATATATGAGGCCTCTCGGCATATATTCATACCCGAAAGTAAACAGAGCTGTGCAAAGAGCGCACTCCCAGAACAGTTACTGTCGGCTAACGCAAAGTCTCTACTTGCGATTGGGAGCTTTCCGATCATGTGCCTGCTGTGACAGCCAATCATGGCAGTCACATGATCAGAACCCCCACCTCCCAGCATCAGAAACCTCTTATGCCCCGTACACACCAAAATCCGTCGGATTATTTCCGACGGATTTTGTCCGACACTGGTGTTGCATACACACGGTCGGACAAAGTTGTTGGAAAATCCGATCATTCTGAACGTGGTGACGTTCGTTGCGTACGACGGGACTATGCAGAGGCTAGTAGCCAATAGCTTTGGTCTTGTAATGTGATCTGAGCATGCGTGGCACTTTGTCCGTCGGAATTCGCTACACACAATCGGAAAAAGTCCGATAGGACTTTGTTGTCGGTAAATTTGAGAGCAGGATCTCAAACTTTTTCCGTCGGAAATTCCGACGGAAAAAGTCCAATGGAGCCCACACACGGTCGGAATTTCCGACAACATGGTCCGATAGGACATTTTCCGTCGGAAAATCCGACCGTGTGTATGGGGCATTAGAGGGCTGGGAGGCACTGATGTTAAGGTGTTGATCACCCAGAGTGGTTTGTCTTCTTTCAGCAAAAGTGGAGTTATGCTGTAAGATGTCTGTCAGGCACTATCTCTTGTCTAGGGGTATCCTTGGGGTCCCTGTGAAAAAAAAACAGGTGGAGTTCTGTTCTAACATAGGTCAGCACTTACTAAAAACTAAAAATATTTCCAGGAACAAAATCTAGGGTAATCTAGAAGTCACAGACTGCTGGCAAATATAGGAGCGGAATTTATTGCATTGGCTCCATTGCAATCAATCAGCTCTTTGCATTCATACCGCCTGCACAGGTAAGAAAATAAAAAGGAGGACCTGATTGTTTTTTCTTTCTAAAATGTTTTTTTTTTTTTTTTTTAATTACAGAAGGCAGGCCAGCATTGTAAAATAACAGTTACACAGCTAAGTTAATACACATTTTACTAGGTATTTCCTGTAAAATGGGGTGCCTGTGCTATTCATATGCTGCACTCTGGACCTTATTTGTTCAGTTCTGTCTTCCATTGCTATAATAATGATCTATTGCTGTATTTTAAGCCATGTCTGGGTTTCCTGTTGTAATGTGATAAATAATTCACAATTCCAATAAACACAAAGGGAATATTTACACTGTAAAACATGGACAAAGGAGTTTAGCTGGTAAAGCCAGGCTTCGCCGTCTGTAATATATTGCTACAGACACTGTAACAGGCATTAAATCAAAGACTGAGGCTTGCAACCCAAAGAAAATAAATTGCTAAACCCCATACTGCCCACTTGTATCAGCGCTTGTGTTGGACATAAACTAATATAAACGAGGGTCTTAGATAAGGGACATGTGATTTACAAGGCCTGGCGTTCCATAAGGTCACATTCGCTTACAGCGGAATTGTTCTTTCTGGCACACGGTGGTAGGAGAACAGCTGACAGAGGCTGTAATAACAGCAGAGACATGATAGAGATATATACACGTACCATGACATCCTGCAACAGGACTTCTAAAAGCAGAAATTCATCATCCCATTTAGTTTCTGCTTTAGTAATGCAATTCATCATTGGAAAGTCACCTTCACCAGATTGCATCAACAGTCAAAGCATACACATATTATAAAAGAAGCTCATATGTTATGACTACTTTGTGCTATAGATTAGCAAAAGGGGGGGACATTTAAAAAAAAAAATAAAAAATTTAAGCAGTAATAATCATTAGGTCAACAAAAAAAATGAAAACGAAGGGCCTGTAGTAGTAGTGGGGCACAGGGGCGGCCCGTCCATTAAGGGCACCGCCCCTCTTTCCACGCCACCCCCTATATGATTCATTTATAGATTCATTCATAGCATGAATCTATCCATGGCTACTGCGGCCACCCCCTATTCATGCGTCTGGCCCCTTTCAGGATACCGGCACATGAATTACAGTGCACAAAACTAGGTCCATAAAGACATGGATGAGTGAGTTTGGGGTGGAAGAACTTGACTGGCCTGCACCTCAACCTGATAGAACACCTTTGTGATGAATTAGAGTGGAGAATGTGAGCCTTCTTGTCCAACATCAGTGCCTGACCTCACAAATGCGCTTCTGGAAAAATGGTCAAACATTCCCATAGACACACTCCTAAACCTTGTGGAAAGCCGTCCCAGAAGAGTTGAAGCTGTTATAGCTGCAAAGGGTGGGCCAACTCAATGTTGAACCCTACGGACTAAGAATGGGATAAAGTTCATGTGCGTGTAAAGCAGGCGTCCCAATACTTTTGACAATATAGTGAATGTTATAGTATAGATTGGCATCCTGCTACAATGCCAGCTAGATCCACTCTACTGATCCACCCTTATGCCATCCCTGCATAACCTATGCATTTTTTATTGATTATTGTGTACTATACGCTTATAGGTCACCCACATTATCGGTCCAAACGTTTGGAACTGCCAGGAGAATTAAGCAACAATTTTCTCCACTCTACTACTGGTCAGCTCTTCATGTACTAGTGCAGAGCCAAAGCAATAGACTAACCTTTCTGATCCTTTATTAACTGTTCTCTTATGCCACGTACACATGAGCGGATTTTCTATTGGAAAAATCTTGGATGGTTTTTCCGACGGAATTCCGCTCAAGCTTGGCTTGCATACACACGGTCACACAAAAATTTGCTGAACTTTCAACCATCAAGAACGCGGTGACGTACAACACTACGACGAGCCGAGAAAATGAAGTTCAATTCTTCCGAGCATGCGTCAAATTGTTTCCAAGCATGCGTAGGAATTTTGCGTGTCGGAATTGGTACAGACGCTCAGAATTTACGATAAAAACTTTTTCCGACCGAAAAATTGAGAACCTGCTCTCAATCTTTTGCTGGCTGGAATTCCGACCAAAAGCTCTCATCTGACTTTTGCTGGCGGAATTTCCGATCGTGTGTACGCGGTATAAGAGTATGTAAAGGTCCTTCTATCGTTTGTTGGCTCAGAAATGAAAGCTGTGAGGGTTACGGTAGTACAGAGATTGTGACAAGGATGGGGAAATCTGTCTCCAGCCATTGTTCTTGGCTCATGTATGGCAATGCTTAGACGATGAATCAGTTACTGATTGGTTATCGGTTACTGCTTAAATATAGTTAAACTTTGTCTGAGCGGTGAGGATTCATTGATTTTTTAAATTGTATTTATCCTGCCCATATATGTTCAACGGTATGGTGATTGTTTTAGGCCTACCCAATGATTATTCACTGATGTACCATACATTGGCATTGGGGGATCATGATTTTTGTAATACGGTTGTCTCATTGTCTACTGCATTTTATGGATGGTTCGTACCCTCCCAGACCACCTATTGCTGTGAAATGTGGACATCCATTTATATGACCAAATCAGACTATTTACCCCAAGAAAACAAAATTTAAGCCACCTTGATCTCAACAAATGTGTGCAGCTTTAGTTTCTGATAAGTGAAACCAAGGTGACTGCATTTTGAATTCTCCAGTCTAAGAAGATTCACAGCCAGATAAGATCTATTCGCTACAAAAAGTACAGTGCAGCCAACACAGATCAATACTTTCAGGTTTTCATTAAGGCGTCAAATATATAGTACAATCCTTCCCTGAATGTAAAACACAGATACAGAGAATGTTAAAGAATAATAGGGTCATCCATTTTGTTCATATAGCATATTTATGTGTTTATTCTCAGGAGCAGCATGTTTTCAGCCAAAATATGCACATCCCTTAAGGGCTTGTCCACAGTATTTCCCCCAAGCTTTATAGAGGAATGTTTGATGCCTCTAAAGTACCTAAAATAACTATCTACATGACTAAAACCGACTCCTTTTAAAATGAAAAGGGAAATTTGCCGAATTCAAAGAATTGGCTATCAAAGAAACATAAAAGTTAAACCTTAGGCAAATATTAAAACCACCATTTAATCCACTAATGTATTGTTTGAAAAAAAAAAAATCAAAATTTTTAACTACAGCTTGAGTAAATACCTGTATCTGTCTTTGTTTTAGCTTTCTGTAATACCCTACACAGCAGACCAGAAGAGGGGGGGAATGCTCTTCAAGACAATATTTTCTTCAAAGGGAAATTCCACATTAATGGAGATCAAGGGTTCTACAAGACTTATGTACACACGAGCGGAATTTCCATCTGAAAAATCTTGGATGTTTTTTCCGATGGAATTCCGCTCAAGCTTGGCTTGCATACACACTACGACAAGCCGAGAAAATTAAGTTCAATGCTTCCGAGCATTCGTCAAATTGTTTCCGAGCATGCGTAGGAATTTAGAGCGTCGGAATTAGTACAGACGATCGGAATTTCCGATCGGAACTTTTTCCGACCGAAAAATAGAGAACCTGCTCTCAATCTTTTGTTGGCGGGAATTCTGATCGTGTGTACGGGGCATAAGGACTGTAATGCCCCGTACCCCTTGTCAGACTTTCCGACGTAAAATGTCCGATCGGAGCTTGTTGTCAGAAATTCCGACCGTGTGTAGGCTCCATCGGACAGTTTCCATCGAAATTTCCGTCGCACAAAATGTGAGATCTGGTTCTCAAATTTTCTGACAACAAAGTCCACTGTCGGAAATTCTGATCGTGTGTACACAATTCCGATGCACAAAGTTCCATGCATGCTCAGAATCAAGCAGAAGAGCCACACTGGCTATTGAATTACCGACAAGCTTTGTGTGACCGTGTGTATGCAAGACAAGTTTGAGCCAACATCCGTCTGAAAAAATCCATGGATTTTGTTGTCGGAATGTCCGATCAATGTCCGATCTTGTGTATGCGGAATTACAGGCATATGAAAAATTGAATCTTTAGATCAATTTTTCTTCTCCTCAGCACGTTCCTCTTTAGCATACTTCTGCATGCAATGCACCAGATTGGCTTCCAGTGCTACTCTTGATTCAGTGTTTAAAGAGGGCTTCAGTTCCTGTAGCTGCTGACTATTAAAAAACAGGTACTTACGAGTGCCTGGGGGTCCAGCGCTGTCTTCCTACAGCCAGATCTTCCTACCGCTGCGGGTCGCAGACTATAGGCAAAACCATAGCCGGCTCCACACTGTGACATTACGCAGTGCTTTATGAATGACCCTGCTGCCTTCTGTGACGTGTCTAAGGAGGCTGAGGGAGGGAAGGGGAGGGGGCAGGGCAAGGGATGTCCTCATTGCTTAGGCAAGGATTGAGCAAGTTAGAGCAGGTACTGATAAAAGTCGGTAACTGCTCCCCACTTCCCCCTAGAAAACCTGTAACTCAGTTACAGGCTGGAGGGAAAGGGAGCAAACCAGTGGGACTTCACTTTTTGAGCAATGGCCCACTTTAACATTACAAACTGTTCTGCCATCATACATCTGTCGAGACCTCAGACTGTATACTACATGTACTATGTATACTCTTTTCCCCCGTACACACAATCAGGCTTTCCACCAACAAAACCATAGATTTTTGTTCGAAGGTTGTTGGCTCAAACTTTTCTTGCATACACACGGTCACACAAATGTTGACGTACAAGACATACTACGAGCCGAGAAAAAAGAAGTTCAATAGCCAGTGCGGCTCCTTCAGCTTGATTCAGAGCATGCGTGAACTTTTGTGCAATGGACTTTCCGACAACAAAGGTTTGAGAACCTGCTAAGAAACATTTGTTGGTGGAAAGTCTGACAGCAAATGTTCGATGGAGCATACACACGGTCAGACTTTCTGACAACAAGCTCACATTCAACATTTCCTGTTGGAAAATCCGACCGTGTGTACATGGCATTTTTGTTAGGTTTATATGATAAAAGTTCATCATTTGCAAGAGTAAGACCCTTTTCTGTCTTTTTTTACCTTTATTTTCACCTGGTAATTCTGTGAATAACACACTTTCCATTTCTAAATGGCTACACTCACTCACTCCACTGTATCTATGGAGAGAGCCATGGTTGCCACCCAGACTGCATTTGAAACATGACTTTCTCTGTTCATCCTAAATATGTGTTGGGGGTGGGTGGAGTAAGTAGTTGACAGAAGAAAGATAATATTGTTTGTTATTTCAGTCCAGCTTATGGAAAGTAACAAGGATACGTTTCAGGCAAGATCAAGAGACATTTTCTGTAATAGCTAAAAATGTCCTTAGTCTAAAAAAATAAAACTTGGGACTCGAAAGCTACACTATAGCAGCCCTCAAATCGCCTACTCGCCGTTTTGCGAGCAGAAAATGAGGGCTGGCGAGGAGCTGGGCTGCCTGG
The DNA here is from genome assembly GCA_028564925.1 of Lithobates sylvaticus. Classification (NCBI taxonomy): domain Eukaryota; kingdom Metazoa; phylum Chordata; class Amphibia; order Anura; family Ranidae; genus Lithobates; species Lithobates sylvaticus. The sequence continues at coordinate 87,486,309 of CM053027.1, read as the reverse complement.
GATTGGGGGGGGGGGGGGCGAGCACCGCCGGCGGGCAGATTTGACTGGGAGCTGTTCTCCCGGTGGAATAGTGCCATGGAGTTAGAGGAGAGCCGCGGGATCGCCGAGCGGTAATACACGCCGTAACAGCTGTCTCCGCTCACTCTCACACAGCCCCGCATCCTCCTAACCCTGCGCCTGTAACAGAACGGGGGTCCAATGCGGCGATGCATTCTGTCTATTACAGGCGCGGGGTTAGGAGGAGGCGGGGCTGTGTGAGAGTGAGCGGAGACAGCTGTTACGGCGCGTATTACCGCTCGGCGATCCCGCGGCTCTCCTCTAACTCGACATGATCCAGCCGCCCTCTCACTTCCTCCGCCCTGGCAAGGCTGCAATGTGGCACTGTGATGCTGATATTTGGGGCACGGTGAGGCTGCAAATGGGGGCATGGTGAGGCTGTAAATGGGGGCACGGTGAGGCTGCAAATGGGGCACTGTGAGGCTGCAAATGGGGGCACGGTGAGGCTGCAAATGGGGGCACAGTGAGGCTGCAAATGGGGGCACGGTGAGGCTGCAAATGGGGGCACGGTGAGGCTGCAAATGGGGGCACTGTAAGGCTGCAAATGGGGGCACAGTGAGGCTGCAAATGGGGGCACGGTGAGGCTGCAAATGGGGGCACGGTGAGGCTGCAAATGGGGGCACGGTGAGGCTGCAAATGGGAGCACGGTGAGGCTGCAAATGGGGGCACTGTGAGGCTGCAATGTGGGGCATGGTACAGCTGCAATGTGGGGCACGGTGAAGCTGCAATGTGGGGCACGGTGAGGCTGCAATGTGGGGCACGGTGAGGCTGCAATGTGGGGCACGGTGAGGCTGCAATGTGGGGCACGGTGAGGCTGCAATGTGGGGCACGGTAAGGCTGCAATGTTGGGCACGGTGAGGCTGCAATGATGGGCACAGGTCACGCTGCAATAATAGGCACCGGTGAGCCTGCATTGATGGGCACTGTTGAGGCACTGCTGAGGGGAACTGATAAAGTTGTTGTTGATATTTATTTTTGTAAAACATAATTCTGCATAAAACATTTAAGTGTCCTTTCATGAGATCATTTTTGATAGCGTGATTAGGGGCGGGCCAGGGTAAGGGTTGGGTGGGGCAATTGGTGGCGAGTAACCCTTGAGACCTGGCTAGTAGCTCAGGACTTGAAATTTTGAGCCCTGCACTATAGTATTATTATTATTATTTTGTTGTTCTTTGGTTTAAATATAACTTAACCTTTTTTAACCTCCTGGTTTACTGCAAGAGTAATTTTTTAGATAGGCCCATGTATACACAGTATTAAACCCTTATAAATGGGACTTTAGAGGCCACCATAGGGGAAGATGTTAGACATTAGACAATGTTACATAAAATCAAATACAATCTTTATTGGTAGAAACAATATAACAATTCAAGATATTATAATGGCTATTTGGTGTGTACCTATATTGCATAACTATATAGACCACAGTACAGTACTTCCACCTTTGTTAATCATCAATTTGACAAATACCATGATGGCGAACATCTAACACATTTCAAAATATTATTTATTTTCCCTCTTCAGGGGTGTGTATCATGTGGGGAAAAAAGTATGCTCATACTGTATTGTACCAACGCCATAGAAAGCCGTTAATTAAAAACAATGTAAAATCTAATATGGGACATTTTATTTATATGCTATTGCGGGCACGTGTCTGGGTGACCTCAGCGATTCACAGTTCTCTGGCTCCACTCTGGTGACCCCTGGTGGCAATTAAGACCAAGATTTGACATATTGCATTTTACATTGTTTTTAATTAACAGCTTTCTATGGCTTGGTATTATTATAATAATAATAATAATAATAATAATAATAATAATAATAATAATAATAATACCAACACCATAGAAAGCCGTTACTTAAAAACAATGTAAAATTCAATATGTCAAATCTTGGTCTTAATTGCCACCAGGGGTCAGCGGAGTGGAGCCAGAGAACTGTGAATCGCTGAGGTCACCCAAACAGCATATAGCATATAAAAAAAAGTCCCAAATCAAAGGCAACTTCTGTGTCTCCAGTTATGGTGAGCTGCCAATGGTTATGCACTCACATGATAACTCTAGGGATAAATTGGTGGCTATCTCCTATGGCTGGTACACCAGTAATCTGATCCCAAGTGACAAGCCACTCCAGAACTCACATGTGCGTAATACATCTTGGTATGAGGTTTTATAAAAAATGTTTTTCGATTCCATCACTTCCTGTAGGTCATATGCTACCATACACTGCCTAGCTGCATCACAGTGGAGAGCGTGATAGGGCGTGTTCACCTATCTGGACCACACCTCCCTCATTACTGTTCCTCCTCCCACTTTCTGTACAATCTGATTACACAATCTCCTTTAGATCTCCCATCAGCTATGTAGTGCAAGGGGCCTGCCTGATTTGGTACAAATTGATTAGATTTTTCAGGTGGGTCCGCCTATTCCATAGTTCTGGTAAATCTAAAGGCAATTGTACAGAGATTATACAATCAGATTTCATAGTGTATGGTCTTCTTTATACAAGAGGGAGTGGACAGAGACACTCAGCTGTCTGACCCCGTTCAAATCTCCACGTAGCGGGGGGCTCATGTTGCCCCATGCATTTTTTTTTTGTGGTGTTTTGGAGTGTTTTCTTGGAGCTGCGTTTTTACCACGTTTTTTTGGTGTGTTTGCAGAGTGTTTGTTACAGAAACAAAAGAACTCATGTGGTTGTGGGTGTAATTAACATCATCCTTTTAGATAATTGCAAAACGTCCTCATTCTTGGGATTTTTAAGGCAATTCAAACATTATTTTGTATAAAAGAATATTTTTTATTTAAGTAGCATTAAAATTGTAGTATAAAAACAGTATATCATTTTCAAAAAATCACAGATTTCATCATGACGTGCTTTCAACAAATAGTATATTTGAGATGCATGAAAGTGGTATTCCTCAACTACTTGCTTGTGAATTCCACCATGTTGGTAGGCTGATGGAAATGTCTAGTAGATGGAGAGTATTTGTCACAGGGCAAATGCATGCCTGCTACTTGTGCTTGGGGTGCCTTTAACATTTAATGATAAGGAAAGCACAATGAGCATTTGCAGTGCGTTTCTGAAAAGCACGGCAGCACACATTTTCTGTGCGGTTTGCCATGTGTTCGGAAACGCTTAGATGTGAATGAAGCTTAATTGTTCTTGTGGAAACACACCAATTTCACATTCAGGCCCCATTCACACCTAGTGTAGTGGGAGCGCACATTTTTGGGCTCAATTTTACCATGACACGCATAGCCCAGCACATTGATTTGTGGCAAAGTAGCTCATAGGACATTTGGGCTTATTGCAGTTTGCTAATTTTTTACGGTGCATTTTGCTGCATTTGTCATCTGTTTCTTGTTTCTTCAATGTATGTTTGCTGCTGTGTTTGGTGTGCCATTAACAATTAATGTCACTGAAAGCTCAACTAGTTTGTTTTAGGTGTATAAAGGTGGCCATACACTATAGGATCTCCTTTAGATTTACCAAAACTCTACAGTATAATAGGAGGACACACCATCTATCAAATCACTCTGTATGCAATCAGGCAGGCCCTTGTACTACATAGTACTGGTAGATCATAATCGTAGATCTAAAGGAGATTGTACAATCAGATTTTATAGTGTAAGGTGAGCTTACACGACTTCCAGGACACACTTCTCCTGTTTTCAATGCTACAGGCTGCTCCACATAGGCTGTGATCACTCAGCTCCTGCACACAAATGAATGATCTATGCAATCTATGTAAGATAGAAAAAAATAGATGGTTGTATATTTAGTGAGAACAGTGATCGCTGATTGCATTGGAAATGCTGAACCTGTGGATGTAGGGGGGGGGGGGATCTCCTGGAGGAGAAGGGGGGGGGGCAGGTGCAGGGTGTGTTGATGAGATCAGCTGCTGAACTACTTCCTTGTACTGGTTCTTTTGTCCTGAATAAGGATGGGGAGAACACCCCCTTGTTCGGTTCACAGCGGGGCCACTGGGAGACGTAGCTAGGTGGCCCTGTTCTTACCTATATAAGAAATGTCAAAGCAGAGAGGAGGCCTTCGCCTTCCCAGGAGGCGGAGCATTTCTATTTTTTTTTCGGGTTGGCGGGCGGCGTGATTGACGATGGATTTACATCGAGGGACACTATTTATTTTTTTAATAAAGAATTTGTCAAAAACTGTCTCTTGTGTTTTTTACTTTTTGCCACTTTTTTGTTGAATGTGTAGGGTTTCTATATACCCGATACTCATTCACATGGGGGGCGGGATCTGGGGACCCCCGCTCCTAGATTCTGATAAGCCCTCCGCTCGCAGACCCCGACAACCCTGGGCTGTTGTCCACATCAACATGGGGACAAGGTGCTTTGGGGTGGGGGTGACAGAGCTTCCCCTGCCCCAAATCATCCACCGCCCCTGGTTGAGGGCATGTGGCCTAGTATGGTTCGGGGGGGGCGCTCGCTTGCCCCCCTTTCCTGGCCTGCCAGACTGCATGCCCGGATAAGGGTCTGGTATGGATTTTGGGGGGTACCCCATGCCATTTTTAAAAATAAATTTGGCGTGGGGTTCCCCTCCAAATCAATAAAAGACCTGTAGGGCCTGGTATTTTAACTGACCTTTTTTGTTTTATTGTCCAGCTGTCAGCTGATGACTCATCGGTTGTTAAAAAGCCGCGCCCGGCTTCCCGACCCTGCTCCTTAACAACCAGCATACACTGTACCCTGATTGGGCATAGCTTTGCCCAATCAGGGTGCAGAATGCACTGTGCAGCGCTCATTGCATTGCAGGGTGTTCATCGGGGCGAACACCCTGCAAATTCGTATGTTTGGCGAACGGCCAAATGGGCAAATGTTCGGCACAAACTGATGCTCCGGCCAAACAGTTCACCCATCCCTAGTCCTGAATACTAAATTCAGGACAGCTAATGGAGGAGTTTTTGAACAGGACACTGAGACTGAGGTATTGTTTAGTCTAGGAGAACATGAAATTAAAAGCTTTTATGCAAAAGAGGTACATTATATGTATATTGGTACATAGGGAAGCTGGGATTTAGAAAGAAAAAAGTGAACTTAGTCTAAGTTTGATGGGCAGTTTGACTCCTGCCTCTCAAGAGCCCCCCCTGGTGGTGGTCCAGAACAGCTTCTTCAGCAACACGACTGGTTGCAAACTTATCTCCGGCAGGTTGCAGTTAGAGGAAAGTATTTCACAGAAAAATTAGTCAATGTTTTTCCATAAGGAGGACTGGAGCTACCTAAATTGTGCAATGTACTCAATATGTTATTCTATGACCTTGGCTACAGTATAATATGCCTTACAACAGCCTAATTGTATTGCTATTGTGTTAGAATTATTATTTGTTTTGAAGGCATAAATGATATTAGCAAACATGAAATTCTGCAATACGAGGCTTATGGGAAGAAGGCATGAAGAATCTTTTTTCCCCGTGTTTTAGGAGAGATTTGGGAATACAGAGATAGTTTTCTTTCAGCATATATAATTAGCATAATTCATTTTAAATGAGGGGTTTTGACAGCACTGCTCTCTCAGGTATTTTGTAATTTTATTTGCATTACTAACCAAGTTACCACTGATATTTTGCATGGATTGACATAAATTTACATAGAACCACTCTGTACATAAAGACATGATGGAACCTTCAAACTGGACAAAAATGTTATTTAAAAAAAATTCTCATGAACATTACTGAGCATTACTGTTTTATGCCTCCCATTCTCATAAAAGCAGTTACCAATATTTTTAGTTGGAACTATGGGCAAAATAAATTAAAATAAAAAAAATGTCACTTTCATCAACACTGCTCTTTTTTCTCCCTTCTAACAATTTAACCACTTCAGCCCGGACCAATTTGCAGCCAAAGGACCAGGCCCCTTTTTGCGATTCGGCACTGCGTCGCTTTAACTGACAATTGCGCGGTCGTGCGATGTGGCTCCCAAACAAAATTGGCGTCCTTTTTTTCCCACAAATAGAGCTTTCTTTTGGTGGTATTTGATCGCCCCTGCGGTTTTTATTTTTTGCAAAAGTTATAGCGTTTACAAAATAGGGGATAGTTTTATAGCATTTTTATTAATTTTTTTTTTTACTAGTAATGGTGGCGATCAGCGATTTTTATTGTGACTGCGACATTATGGCGGACACATCGGACATTTTTGACACATTTTTGGGACCATTGTCATTTATATAGAAATCACTGCTATTTAAATGCACTGATTACTATGTAAATGACACTGGCAGTGAAGGAGTTAACCACTAGGGGGCAGGGAGGGGCTGAGTGTGACGTGTTGTATTTTTTTTACAGAAGGGGGGCATGGCTGTACGTCTGACATCATTGATCGGCTTTCCCGATGATAGGGAACAGCCGATCAATGACAGGTGTAGGAAGCGCGGGGAGAGGTTTGTTTACACAGACCTCTCCCCGTTCTTCAGCTCTGTGACCCGATCGCGGGACACCAGCGGCGATCGGGTCACGGAGCTCCCGACCGGGTTGCGAGCGCGCCGCCGGCAGCGCGTGCGCGACCCCACGGCTAGGCAATTAAAGGGGACGTATATATACGTGCTTTTGCCTAGCCGTGCCATTCTGCCGACGTATATGTACAGGAGGCAGTCGGGAAGTGGTTAAAGAGGAGTTTCCATTGGAAATTTTTTTTTTTTAAATCAGCATCTACAAATACTGCAGCTGCCAACTTTTAATAATCGGATACTTAACTGTCCCAGGGTCCAGCCATGTGGGGGGTCGAAGCTCTTCTTGGCGGCGCTGGCATTGCAACTGTGGGCACAGCCGGGCACCCACTGCGCAAGCGGCGCCGCGCGCCGTGATTGCCCGCGCAGTCATCTGGGACCTGTCACGTGTCCCAGATGACTGAAAGGAGGGAGGGAGCCCTTCCTGCCCTGAGGGGAAGTGATGTCACTTAACCCGGGCATTGAAGGAGGCAGACTATGAGGGACCCCCTAGCAACAGGCATTTAGAGGTGAGTTTTATTTAAAAAAAAATCCAAATGTTTTTTTTTTTTTGGGGGGGGGGGGGGACACCACTTTAAATCAATGTTGATTGGCCATTAGCTCCATTATTTTTCTACTTCCTTTAACAGGCCAAACAGTCAAGCAAAATGGGGAGTTAGGCTTCATACACACAGGCAGCAGTTTTTTGTGTTTTTTTTAGCATCACTTGTGCGTTCAAAGCAGAATGGAAATGAACCTGTACTGTATAAACACGTCTAAATATTCGTAAGTGCTAGGCACGTTTAGGGCTTGATTGTTCATTAATTTCAATAGCCAGAATAAATTAGTATGACCTTTGAAATGAATGACCGCCCAGATGCCTGATGTGCCTGAACATGCCAAAATGCAATTGCAAAATCCAGCTTTAGACGCATTACCGCTACTTTTACCCTGCCTGGAGAAAAGGCATTCAGAAGAGCTGGGAAAACACCCAGTTGTGCATGAAGTCTATATACTGAAATGGTCACTTGGCTCCCTCGGAAGCTCCTCTGACAAGGTCACACTGCAGGAGCACTTTTTTTTTTTAAACAGGGACAAAGCATTCTCATCCTAAAACAGGAAGTGCTTGAAGAAGGACCTTCATGGCAGGATCACCAGGTATTTTAATAAAAGTTGCTTATGTAAAGACATAAAATTACTTTTTAATTTTCATTAACATGGTAAAGGTTATATGAGATTTTAGTGATTAGATATACATACAGTATACTTTAAAGCAACTGGAGTTCTCAGACCTGTCACAGTAGATGGATGGGTATCCTAAAGCCTTTCCTTTACAAACTTGTTAATTATGCTGGGAGAAAATGTAGGAGCTGCTTGGTTTGATGGTTCCTCTGTTACGCCACAACTACTTAAGTTTCTTGGTCCCCTCTGACAAACTGAGTTATAGGTTAAAGACAGCTCACAGCTGTGTAACTAAAGCATTAGTATATTACCATTCTATAACAGTACACAGACAGTAAGCCATAGACTACTGGATGATCGATAAAGTAACTATATTGTGGTAAGGCAAGTCAAACACAATGCATAGGCCAGTAGACAGGCAACTGAACACCATTAGCTGTATTAGATAAGGCGTACATTGACTTATAATATTGCAATCAACTGAACCAAATTTTAAATGATACAAACAGGGTTAGCAGCATTACCTAGTAACAGCATTAACTAACCCAAAAATAAAGGTCCTCATATATACTCTATGCATACAGCCCCAATATACCCCTGGAGGTGACTGCAAAGTACCTGGTGCTTAATTGTAAATATTAGCCAACTATCGTTTGGGCCCTTCTGTAAGGTGGTGCACAGGAAGCTGTCTCTTTAAGGCTGTCCACAATAGATGGTGGATGGGAATCAGTCTCTATTGGCATTAACTGTATGCAGCAAGGATTTAAGCTGGGTAGTTACGCTCACCACTTCTGGCAGGTACAGTCACTTACGCTTGGCAGTCAGTTGTCTCAGAAGTCTCATGCCGCGTACACACGTTCGGAAATTACGACAGAAAAAGTCAGATGGGAGCTTTTTATCGTATATTCTGACCATGTGTATGCCCCAGACGGACTTAGATAGAGAACATGTTCTATATTTTTCCAACATAACAAATTTCTAGCGGAAAAAAACGCTCATCTGTATGCTGGTCCGAAGCACCAAAAATCATGCATGCGTTGAAGCAAGTACGAGACGGAGGCGGTCTGGTAAAACTAGCATTCGTAATGGAGATAGCACATTCCTCACGCTGAAATTTTTTTAATAGTTGAATGCAACGCATTCTCTTCTTCTTTATAATGCTAGAATAATGAAGTTGTTTTGCTGCTCATATTCACACAGAGTTCTCATAAACGTATTTCTTTATTATTTCTCGTGATCTCCTGAATAATCTTTTTTGTTTTTAAAGCCAGATCTCCATAATAATGTTTAGAATTTTTTTTTAGAGTCATGTTTTTTTATTTTCTTTTATTTCAGGATCTCCTTTTTTGGGGATTATTAAAACATTTTTTTCTAGTGATCTCCATATATAATTTACTTTTGGGGTGTCAAGTTACCACAATAACATTATTATCTTGTATTTTTTAACCTCAAGGTTGGTGTCCCTTGTTAATTTGACATTGTCTTTTTGAAATGTTCCTGCCTACTCACAAACAAACTGTCCTTTTTGTAGAAAAACACATAGGCAAGTATTTTCAGAAAATAAAATATTCAATAGCGTGAATCTTCTCTCACCAAACTTCTACTAACACGAGATAAACCAAGATTAGCAGAAGAAGCCCAAAGGGTGGCACACTTGGTATTGAACTTTTATAGTCCCGTTGTACGTGTTGTACGTCACCGTGTTCTTAGCGGTCGGAATTTGGTGTGACCGTGTGTATGCAAGACAGCTTGAGCGGAATTCCATCGGAAAAACCTTCAGAGTTTATTCTGATGTGAAAACCAGTCGTGTGTACAGGGCATCATTCCTCAAGATCAGGCCCTCACAAGGCTCAGTCCCAGAGTTGGACTCTCACAGGCTCTCTCAGGATCAGTCCCTCTGAAAGTGGGTACAAACAGGTAGGAACCGCAGGTCTGTGCCCCACAGTCTGCATCACAAAGGGCTCTTAGTGACTCAGTCATTAGCATATAGGGACACAGAACACAGCTTCAGTCCCCACCAGACTCTCTCTCATTGTAGGAACACATAGCAGCAGGTCTGCACACCCTAGTTTGCCCAAATCTATTTTCTGCCCAGATCGCTACAGAAGTGCCTGGGAAAGGACTGATCTCTCCTCCTTTTGAGAGCAGGGAATCCTGGGTATTGAGGTTCGTAGCTTCATCAGTTTCCATTAACTTTTATTATGCAGCCTTGCTTAAGGACCATATGCCCTCAGCGGCTGTATAATTACTTGCCACTGACTGGATCTGAGTCACTTCTGCCAGGACGGAGGGGGAAACATTACAGCAGGGAAGGGAGGGGAGAGAGGCTGGCTGAAGTACACACAGCCCAACGCTCCTCCTCCTCAGCTGGCAACACAGTAGCTGGGGGGGGGGGCACACAGCTGGCAGGGCACCAGGCAGGCTACACATATTTTAATGATGCCCCCCACCCTTCTAGGCCTAATTTCTTAGGTTCAGTCTGAATAAACAGAATGACACCTTTTTTTGGCTTCTAAACCTTTTATAAATATGCATTTTACCTGAATATTTAGCTGTTTGCCTGATGCACTGCTTTAAATCTTGCAGCTCGCTGTTAGTGTGTCTGTGTTTTGCTCACCCAACTGCTTAACTACAGTTAGTATTGAGACATGTATTAGGTAAATGCATTTATTATCTCACTAATTGGAAATCCTGGCCCTTTTAAGCCTGAAACTTAAAGAACCATGAGAAGGAGAAGCTGTATACACCGCTTCATGATAATCACAGTATAAAAGAAACAGAATCGGGTAGGCTGGACGCCTTTCATAAATAAATCCCTTTGTGGCTACATAATAATGTACTTTTATGCTTTTACTGCACTAGAATTAAATACCTTGGTTACACAACATAAGGAATAAAATAGAGTGTATATATTTCTCTATTTATATCTTGGCATACATTGTGTTTTGTGATCATTGCATACACATGGTGAGCTGTATGCAATTTAGTTTTGGAAATGATGAGGTAGAACTGCATTTGGATGGCATTTTAATCATAAATCACTTTTGTGTGCTATATACTGTATAAAGTACATACACTGATCACCCATAACATTAAGATCACTGACAGGTTAAGTGAATAGCATTGATTATCTAATTACTATCTAATTGACATTTGGAAGTGGGTGGGATATATTAGGCAGCAAGTAAACTTGTTGTTCATGGAGTTCAAGTGCCTATAATGTGTACGTGAGCATCTGAATTGGACCACGGAGTAATGGCAGAAGGTGGCCTGGTCTGATGAATCAAGTTTTCTTTTACATCATGTGGATGGTTGGGTTCGTGTGTGTCGCTTACCTGGGGACCAGGATGTAGTATGGGAATAAGCAAAGCCGACGGAGGCAATGTTCTGCTGGGAGACCTTGGTCCTGCCATTCATGTGGGGGGTTACTTGACATGCACCACCAGTGGCGGCTGGTTCTGAATATGTTGGGGGGTGGCAAACAAACCTGGCCCCCTTAGATCAAGGACACAGAGTCCCCGTCTCTTTCTCTGCAATGCACTAAACCCAGAAATGCTCCACAGAATTTCCACGTTCATTCACAAAAACTGAAAGAGGTCAGAAACAAGAAGGTTGAGCAAATAGATTGTTACAGCAATAATGCCCGTGGCCTCAGGCAATGTGACCTGGCAAAGGGGCTACAGTGACAGAGGAAGGAAAGCATGTGCACACTGGTCACAGAATTGTGGATTTGTTTGACATCCGTTTGGCTGTCACATCACATCCACGGAGCTGGGGTACTTAAGCTGCATGCTCACTGTTCGCTGAAGTGATAAGAGAGCTTGCATGGAGAAGGCAAGTGGACAGCCAAAGCAGTCAGTGCCTGTACAACCAGAGATCTAATGCAGAAAGGAACCACAACACTACCTCCACATTGGTGGAAACTGGAAAGGGCTACCCATGGACACTAGCTTCAGGCTTGTGGAAGTGATCAGCAGCCATTAAGTTGCCAGATCACATCCCCAGAACCTGGAAGAAAGAAAAGCCGGAGCCGCCATGTTAATATGTGGATGTGATCAGTGGCTTGTGAGCTGCAAATCAAATCCATTCACAAAAAGGCTAAGTGTCAGTCACCACCTGGGTGCCTGAAACAACCAAGAGCTTACAGTTTTGGAAAATTCTGCCAACATAAGGGTTACTGAGCTGACCTCCTGCAAGCAGTTCCCTTCTTGACAAAAAACTTATGTTGGTAGCAGTAAAAGGTGTGACAGACCCACCCAGGGCAGGGGCTATTGGAGGGGACTGCATGGTAGGCTCTTGCCTACTGATTATGGCCCGTAGCTTTTGAGCGGGCTCTATTCTTGGGAGGTGTGTGTCTGGGGGACCCTTGGAGTTGTATTGCTTCAGATTCGGGATTGTCTCCCCAAAACACACGGACTCTGGGAATCTAGGCCCAGGATACAGAGTTGGGGCCTTTGTCCCCAAACTAGCAATGACTGTTTTAGACTGTGTTATGTGTATCTTTGCCACATTGTGTGCTTCCTAGGTGTGAATCCCCGTTGTTAATTGAGTCACCTATTGTTTCTGTCTGTCTGTTCATCTCTTGTAGATGTTTATGCTTATGATAATGTGTAATATACTTTGTGTATCCTGGGTTGTGGGCTTGTTGCCAAACGGTCTGGGCACCTTGTGACTAGTTTTTTAATTAGCTTTATGTTTATGTTGCCTGTTCCTTAGCTATGTTAATTCGATTCATGTTTACAGTTCACGTTGTTAAGGTAATATGATCAGGCTCTGCCTGATTATTTGTGCTATATATTCTGTGTGAATTCCAATTGCACCTAAGCTAGTGTCACCTAGTCTTTGGGTGCTCAGCTACAGTACCTGGTCCCTAAGCCCAGACTGGAGGAAGCTGTATCTTGACAGAGGCACCCAAGCTGGGTGCTGGACGTTCCGTCACAAAAGGGTTAAAGGACAACTGTACCTTTAATTCAGGTATGCTGCAGCACTTATTCTCTTGCATCTGCCCCAACTGAAATCAGGCAGGGGTGAAACAAAACCAGGCACAAGCACCGGGTATGCTCTAGCACCAACTGGCTATGAGTACCAACTATTTTATAGCATTCCCAGCAACAAATACATAGCCTTTCAATGCATGGTATTTTACAGCTATTTGTTCAAAGAATACAAACACCATATTTTCTCTAAGTATTCTTACAGTGAGCTTGCCTTGCTTTTATTTCTGCAACGTGCCCAGTGCTGGGATAGCATCCAATATATTCAGAAGGCAGAGAAGAGGCTGCGGGGTGTGTACATGACATTGACACTGCCTGGGGACTCGCTGAGCCACAATACAAGGTATTAACTTCAAATGCAATTAACACAGCCTCGTGCTGCGATTCCCACGCTGGAGCTGAGTGATTCTCTCATATATTTCTGGTGCCTAGTCTTGCCTGTAAAACATCACATCACACAGTATTTAAGCTGCAGTTATAAAGATTTATAAAGCTTATTGCATTGCAGAAGTGCAGAGTAAGGAGTTTCTTATAATATAGATGATGAATGGTGTATTATCTGGTGTGGCACTTTAATACTGTGTATGACACCCGCGCTGCACTCCCTTGCTCTCACTCTAACCCTGATACAGCTCAGTGGCAGCATCTCCTCCAGCAGAGTGCCATGATACCCAGCTATAATAAATACTGCTTAATGCCACGTCTTTGTTTGCTGAAAGTATCAGCACCTTGATTTTTAAATATCTGTACAATGTTAAAGAAAAAAAAATATATAATATTTATGTGTACATTTCATTTTTGAACTGTTTAAAAAGTTTAAACAGTTCAATATATATAGGACATGGGATTTCCAGAGCACTGTGGCTTACCTAAAGAGACAAGCCGTATCAGACCTCCCTTTAGTTAACTTTGTCTGACTGAAACTTCAGGCTGTGACCATCTGTTATAAAATGAGTCACTGCTCTGTGTATTTGTTCAGTTCTGTGTTTTTTTTCTTCTCACTGACAGCAGTGGTTTGTGAAAGCTGTAAAGCAGGTTGTGAGATGGATATGAGCCAAAATTACTAAAAGATTCCAGTTTCATAAACTACTCCTTAATTCATAAATTCCAATATAAATCATGGCCCTGAGTAATTCTTAACCACTTCATCCCTGGAAGAATTTACCCCCTTCCTGACCATGCCATTTTTTTTTTTGCAATGCGGCACTGCAACGCTGTACCCAAATAAAATGTTTGTAATTTTTTCTCCACAAATAGAGCTTTCTTTTGCTGTTATTTGATTACCACTGTGTTTTTTATTTTGTTGTTCTGTAAGCAACAATTTAAAAAAAAAAAAACTGTATTTTTTTACTTTCTGCTATAAAACATATTCATTAAAAAAACATAAAAATTGAGGCCACAATGTATTCTGCTACATACTTTTTGTAAAAAAAATACCCAATAAGCGTATATTGATTGGTTTGCACAAAAAATATGCGTCTAGGAAGTTATGGGATATGTATATATATATATATATATATAGATATATATATATATATATATATATATATATATATATATACATATATATATATATATATATATAGATATATATAGATATATATATATATCTATCTATAGATATATATATATCTATCTATCTATAGATATTTATATCTATTTATTTTATATGATTTTTTATACTAGTAATGGTAGCAATCAGCAACTAGAATGATTGTGATATTGTGGCAGACAATCAGACACTGACACTTTGTGTAACCAATGACACTAATACAGTGATCAGTGCTAAAAATATGCATTGTCACTGTACTAATGACACTGGCTAGGAAGGGGTTAAATATCTAGGGCAATCAAAGGTTTAAATGTGTGCCTAGCTAGTGTTTTGGTGTACTGTGTGAGGTGCTTTTACTACTTACTGCTCTGCAGGGAAAGAAAATCCATCACTTCCCCTTGTCAGAACGGAGCTCTGCCTTGTTTACATAGGCAGAGCTCCATCCTGTGTGTCTTCCCGATGGACATCCCTGGCGGACAAGCCATTGGCCAGCACCCGCTGATTGACTTCTGCTGTGACAGATCACAGCAGAAGCAACGCACGCACCCCCTACCCGGAAGTGGGGAATCATGTATATATACGTGATTTTGCACAGCGTGGCCGCACTGTAGCAGTAAATCTACTATAGGATGATCGGCAAGTGGTTAAGGGGTATGGCAGAGGTCGGTAAATCTACGGCTCAATCTCCAGCAACATGTGTGAACAAGCCCATATTAAACAAACAAAAAATAACTGTTTACATCCACTTTATTAGTATTGGTAAAGAGATTGATTTGTACAATATCTTACATATATCTTACATATAATATTAATTGTGAAAAGATCATTTCCCTTTCAGAGGAACACGCATTTGCTGAACCACAAATATGTGGTCACAGATTTGTGCTTCCCTAGAGAAGAACAGCAGTATGCAAAGTGCAGAAATAGTCTTTCAGTGATGCAACAGTGAGCTAAAATCTGATAGGTTTTCTATAGATTACTGCAAATCATTTTACACTGTAATTACAAGGCTAACTTCTTTAGAGATGTTGCACGCTCATATGACAGTGAAAGAGTATTAATCATTGACTGTTACGGTATTCATTGATTCCTTTAGAATAATGTGTCCTCCTAACTTGAGAAAATACAGCATTTAATTAGTTTGACTATTCCCTAAGAAGATGTAGTACATGCACAAGTGGCTCTAATTATTTCAGCTCTTTGACTTTTAACCACAAGACTGTATCCTCTGATCCCCAAATACAACTACTAGTTGTCCAAGGTCATCCTGCTAGGCAAATTTTACATGTAGGGCTTGCATACCCGAGTGACTAAAAAAAATGTCAGGAGTTTCCAACTCGCTGTGAGCATTTCATGGCACACCTAAGTCCACCACACACATTATAATTATAATCTGTAAAATCTTCTTTAGATCTACCAAAAAGTACATATTATAGAGGCCAGCCTGATTGGACAGAAATTGAATGGATAGTTTTGGTAGGTCCTCATTTTACAGTTTTGGGACATCTAAAGAAGACTACAAAGAGCATTGTATGAAAGTGCATTTAAATTTTACAGTTTCACATCAAAGTATAAACTGATTTCTGCAAAGTGATTTATATTAAAGTGGAACTTTACAAATAACAACTTGATAAAAAAAAGTTCTTTAGCAAGGAACATATTCCACATTAATAATTATGGTACCGAAATGAGTGTGTGCTGTAAATTGCCTCCAGCTATTTTATTGTCTGTTCTTGCTGGTGGCTGCCATTTTGCTGAAGCCCAGAGCCCCTGAGAAGCAGTAAATCATAAACCAACCAATTTAAAGGTTTTAAAAAAACAGTTACATTCCCAGAATGCCGGGATTGCTACCTGTCACATTTGCTTGTTTCCTCAACCAAACTGTCAAACCATGAAATGGCTGGTGACCTAACTGATCACATGTTCAGCACCATGGCAGTTGCAGCTCAAACAAAAGCAGCTTCCTTGACTGTAAAGGATAGGAGGGCTTAATTCCACTTTAAGGCTGTCAGAAGATCGGCCTCTACAAATTTGTCAGTGTCTAAAAATAAGGAACAACTGAACATGTGCAGAGTAGGGTGAGACAGTGGGGTTGATTTACTAAAGGCAAAAAGACTGTGCACTTTGCAAAGGGCAGTTGGTCCAGGACGTAAAAGCAAGTACATTTTTTTTTTTTTTTTTTTTTCCTTGCATGTGATTGGGTACTCTTTGTAAAGTGAAGCCTTACCTCATTTACTAAGTTCTGGAGCAACTACACTTTGCACAGTGCACAGTCCTTTTGTCTACTTGCCCTTAGTAAATCAACCCCAGTGTATTACTGGATTTTAAACAGTATAGACACTTATTTTACATAGCTATACCTGCAAAAGGGGCCAGCTTGAAGTGATCTAGCAGGACTTCATTTTTTGACTAAAGTTCCACTTTAATACAATAAAAACACACAGAATCTGGTGCATCTGTGCATAGTAACCAGTTAGCTTCTAGGCTTTAGGCCTCTTTCACACATGTGGACTGTTTGTCCGTTTCTCATCCATCCGTTGACAGAGTTCAGTGCATCTCTATGGTAAAGCAGATGTAAACAGATGATCATCCATCATCTGTTTACATCTGCTTCCGTCAACATCCATTTTTTGGAACAGATCAAAGCCCTATTTTTCTTCCAGATGTAAATGGACAAATGGTCCATTTAACGCCATTGACTTCTGTGTGCGTTACTGCCAGTTTAACGGGTGGTTCACACCACGCCAGCTGGAGCCAGGAATGGTGGTGTGCGATAATGGCTCAAACCTCCTGTCCGCCCTTAGACAGGGAAAGTTGACACATGTGCCATGCCTGGCACATGTCCTCAATTTGGTGGTGCAGTGTTTCCTAACTACGTACCCAGGGTTGCAAGATGTGCTAAAGCTGTCCAGAATTCAACTTTGACAATGCTGTAGCCGAGTACCTGTGTGAATACAGTACGACGACAGGCTCAAGCTGCCTCAGCTTTTTTTCCCCATGCTAATGGCTTATCATTAAGGATACATGCAATGTATTGTCACCATTTGAGGAGGCCGCAAGGATGGTGAGCCGTGACAGTGCATGCATCAGTGACACAATCCCTGTTGTGTTCCTGCTGGAGCAGACTCTGCATGGCATTATGGACAGGGCACTGGAGGCAAAGCAGCAGGAGGAAGAGGAGGACTTCCTTTCCTCTCAAGGCCCACTTTTTTCAGACACCATCATTGCAGCTTCCTGATGACGCAACTGGTATTGCAAAATGCGTAGAGGCTGCTTGGACGTCGCTGTTGTGCAATACGGACACCGGTAGCAGGGGACTTAGACTTGGACTTCATGTAGTAGAGGGGAACACATGCTGACCTAAGTGGAACCCGCATACATGGCTGGATAAGCTTGGTGTCGGCTTATAGACACCGCAATATGTGAGTGCAATCTGTTTTAATTACCTTTTAATAAACTAGTTGAGAAATACTACACCATGATGGTCCCATATGTTCTTTTATGAGTTTAAATATCCAGGGGTTTTGAACCATTGAAAACTGATCGTTGGCAAGGAGTGGTTATCCGTTTTAAATGAACCAAAGGCGAGTATTTATTTGATCTCTGGTGAGTGGCCATTTCGCAAGGTAGCACTAAAGGGTGACAATTGCTGTGAAAGCAGGAAGCACACACAAAGAGTGATTAAACGTTGTTGATGGTTCAAGGACTTTATTCTGGATCCCAAACGAAGATATCACTATATATTATATATATGTTATACACATTTGTATATATATATATATTTTTTCTACTTATTTTTTTCTACTTATGATTATTAGTATTAGGTTTTCTATTGGTTTGTGTTCCTAGTAGCAACCTAATAATACACAAACTAACATTATTTATATACCATTTTTTATTTTGTGATTAATGGTTGAGCACTGGTGGTATTATCATATATGTGCACAGAGTGGTAGAGCAAAGTTAAAAGAAAACACATTTATATGACTATTTGAATGTTTTCTGGCAGATAGCGCAGTCCATTTCTTATCTTGCATCTTTCCTGTGTTACAGAACACACAGGAGGAGGAGGGGGGGGGGTTGAGGAGGAGGATTCTGGCACTTTCATAGGCTTCGAAGAAGAGGAAGACATGTGTCAAACTGTAAGCAATGGCTTTCCAACCTCAAGACCCATGGGAGTAGTACGTGGCTGGGAGAAGGAATTTCCAGATGCTGTCATCCTGAGTGACCCCGAGGAGTCTTCTTCTCAAGCCTCTGCAAATTTGAGGAACATGGGCAACCTCATGCTTCAAAGCCTGCGAAAGGACCCAAGAACACGTGACATAAAAAAGAAGGATGATTACTGGTTGGCAACCCTCCTTGACCACCGTTATAAGAGGAAGGTCTCAGAACTCATCCCATCCCCACAGAGAGTGCAGAAGATAAAATATCCTAAGGACACGTTAAAGAGGATTTTATTGAACATTTTTCCTGACTCCAGTAGGTTACAGTGTCGTGGAAAACATAGTTTTGAGTCTTCTGTTGGTCAACAGAGGAGCGCTGGAGAAGGCATCCACCTAAGTGAGGCATTTTGGAATTTTTTTAGTCCTCGCCGCCCAGGGCTATCAGCTTCCACATCCCATCGGTAGCGTCTGCATCACATGGTGGACGATTGCCTCTTGGCCAAAACAGAGATGGAGAGCTTTCCAGCTGACAATCCACTGACGTACTGGGTCATGAGAATAGACCACTGGCCAGAACTTGCCCAGTATGCTTCTTAGTTGTTGGGTTGCCCTGCATCCAGCGTGCTTTCAGAATGGGTATTCAGTGCTGCAGGAGGTTTCGTTACTGATCATAGAACGTGTCTGTCCACAGACTCTGTGGACCGTTTGACTTTTATAAAAAGGAATCAGTCCTGGATTACCAGCTATGAAGCCCCTGATGCCAATGTCACTGATTAAGCCTTTTTGGGATGTGGAATCTCTGCAGGACTTTGAGGCTGCCTAGCTTTGAGGGTGTTCAATCATTTCATCTGGAAGAATGTTTTTGGTATAGGGCACAATTAACACCCATTAACATGGGCACAATTAACACCCAAAGACCAATTTTTCAGCACATGTTTGACAGGTGCATATCATTGCAGTTTTTTTTGCCTTCATCAAGAACACCTCTATAGGGTTACGTTGGGAAGGCGCCACCGACACCCAAAGACCAATTTTCCTGCACCTGTTTGACAGGTGCATATCATTGCATTTTTTACAGCAAGGCCAATTCTTGCTTTCATCAAGAGTACCACTATAAGGTTACGGTGGGAAGGCGCCACTGACACACAAAGACCAATTTTTCTGCACCTGTTTGACAGGTGCATATCATTGCAATTTTTTACAGCAAGGCCAATTCTTGCTTTCATCAAGAGTACCTCTATAGGGTTACGGTGGGAAGGTGCCCTCGACACCCAAAGAGTAATTTTTCTGCACCTGTTTGACAGGTGCATATCATTGCAATTTTACAGCAAGGCCAATTCTTGCTTTCATCAAGATTACCTCTATAGGGTTATGGTGGGAAGGCGCCACGACACCCAAAGACCAATTTGTACGCACCCGTTACTTTTATCCAAAGTCAACGTGACACCAGAATGTATCCAAAAAAAATCTAATCTTGTTCCCAGTGCACTACATTGTGGCCTCATCATCAGTGATGTAAGTAACTGAGTTAAAATAAACGGAGTTACTTAACGCAGTTACTTTAGAGGGTAACGAGTAATCTAACTGATTACTTTTCCCCTCATGGTAACGCAGTTCCCATTACTTGGGCGGCGTTACCACAATTACATCTACCGCAACTAGATGGCAGTAGTGTAATTCCGGTGTCCTGCCGAAAAAGTTCCCCCGACGCTATAACAGATCTGCCCCTTGGTTCAAAATGGGCACTTTTGATTTTTGACGTTCGGGTCCCATTGACTTTAATGGGGTTCGTTATTAGGGTCCGAACTTTTGCAGTGTTAGAAAGTTCTGGTGCGAACTGAACAGGGGTCAGTTTGGCCCATCCCTAGTGATCAAATACCTTTAAAAAAAGCTCTATTTAATATGGGTACAGTGTAGCATGACTGCGCAATTGTCATTCAAAGTGTGACTGCGCTAAAAGCTGAAAATTGGTCTGGGCAAGAAGGGGGTAAAAGTGCCCAGCATTGAAGTGGTTAATTGAACAAGCTGAAGTTAAAAGCTGACTGGTTACTATGCACAGCTGCAGCAGATTCAATGTGCACCAGTTTTAAAAAAATCTCCCCCTAATATAACTTAATTATAATTCTTTACTTTCTGTATTATGGTTTATTTAAATAATCATTTTCCTCAGGTTAATGCTTAGTTTAATGGAGATTACCTGTGTATAGTCAAGCGGATTCAAATAATTATAGTATAATCATTCGTTTCAACCTACGCTATGCCAAAAGAACACTTCAAGCAACTGCGTGAAAAAGGTGATTAACAAGTACAAGGCAGGCATTACAAGAGCATTTCTGAGTCACCAGACTTCCACTGGTGTATAGTTAAAGCTAAGCATTTATAAAGCACATGAGCATATATTATAAAAAACGAGTTAATGCAGCTCTGTATTCTTTAAAACTTTGATAAATGTATTTTGAAATGCAATGTAAGCACCTAAATGTGACCTGCTAACCGCCTCTTGAAGTCCCTTTACAGCATGGTTGGAATGTGAGAGGCATAAGCAGTACAAGGAGCATTGTATTTTCTTTTTCAATGAACACAAGGCATTCTCTGATAGGGTGAGGTGGAGATTTAAACATCACCTCCCACTTCTCCGCCTTGTCCAATCAAAGAATGCATTTTTTTTATAACTACAAGGTGTTCTGTGAAAGGTGGTAGTGCCACTCGAGTGACCCACTATGCACACTGGACCCAGAAGACTGCTGGATTCGGCTCTGCACTTCAAAGGCTTTTGCTATCACTCTAGTCGTGGCAACTACTACCATTATTTTCATCTTCAACAGGGATCATTCCGGTATGAGATATGTTTACTTACATAGGTTCAAGGTGATCAAAGCTATACCTATACATCAGCTTTAAAGGAGTTCAAGGGTCACATCATATGCTTATTAATACATAGTAATGCAAACAATAGTTATCTTTGACAATCCAATATAAACTCACTCAAAAACATTACTTGAAAATCTCATATTGTGAGTGTTGCCTGTCTGTTGGTCACTTCTTTCCTGGACTCCCTGCATGCTTAGCAGCTTCTCTTCTGCTCATTCCTCACCGTCAGAATACATTGATCAGCACTGCAGTCTATAGCCTGCAGCACTGATTGAGCAGCGAAAATCCAAGAGAGTGATTGTACAGAAGCTGGTCGGTAGATTGACTTCTGTACACCCACAGTGGCCCATACATGGATCACAATTCGGCCACTCCCTGATGAACAGGTCAAATTTCCATCCATCTGTGGGCAGATTAAGACTAAGTGCTGTACAGTTTACTGCACACCATCATAAAAGCACCATCTCCACCCTGAAGCATGGTAGTGTCAACAGCTTTCAGTAGGATGTTTCTCTGTAGCAAGCTCTGGAAAGCTTGTCAAGGTAGAGGGTAAAATGAATGCAGCAAAATACAGATAAATCCTCAAGGACAATCTGATGTAGTCTGCAAGAAACATGAGCCTTGGGAGATGATCTGTCTGTCAGCAAGACAATGCCCCCAAGCATAAAGCCAAAACTACTCAAGACTGGCTTAAAAAAAACAGTGTACCATCCACGAATAGTCAAGCGAGGATCAAGATATTAATCCAATAGAGAATTTGTGGCTGGAGTTGACAGAGCTTACATTTTGCAAAGAGGTGATGAGGAAAAACTGCCATGTCCAGATGTACAAAACTCATGGAGAACACAAATAAATCCACTGTGATTTAATGCTCTGTGGCCATCAAATTTGCAAGAAGGTGAATGTTTTTTAAAGGAAAAAGTATGAGAACTAATCAAACATTTCTCAACGAGTAACACTAACATTAACGGCTGCCACCGTATGAGTGGTGCAGGTGTACTCATACTCAATGGATCCCCTTGCATCAGAAAAGCTTGCTCCAAAACCACTCTTTTAATGCATGCATCCAGATGTGTGTGGGCACCTGGCTCTTCTGTGTACAGTACATAATAAATATTTTTTTCTTTATTTATACTACAGATTTCTGTTCTGTCTGAAATAAAATACCATTCTGCTGCATTTTATTAAACATAATAATATATAAAATAGGTCTATCTTTTTGCTGTAAAAAAATTGCTCAATAGTTCTTGGCATGAAAAAATTCCCTCATTACTTATAAAAACACTTACAAGGGTTCGGATCGGCAGCGAGTTAACTGTCAGGCTTTGAAAATGTGTCCCTGATTTATAAATTACTACACAGCGCCATCCCACTCACAGACACATCCCACTCCTACATGATGAAATGGTCCCGGATCTGTGACCGACCCATCTCTATACATCAGTGGCAGAGGATCTGGGAAGCTGTCTCCAAATCATCCAGATATGTGGAACACAGAGAAACAGCCTATAAAATAATGCTCTTTTGGTACAGAACCCCGGAACTCATTCACAGATATGACCCTAAGTTCCCTCGGATATGCTGGAGGTGCCGGGGAGACATTGGCTCCCAATACCACATCTTCTGGGACTGCTCTCTGATTCAACCATATTGGCTTTCTATCCAGACTCTTTTGCAAGATTTGTTCGGAGTGGCCCTCCCCCTAGACCCGGTACATTTTCTTCTAGGCCTGCCATTTCCCGGCATCTCCAAACATTCCCAGAAATTAGCCTCCTTTATACTCCTTGCAGCAAAGAGGGCTATACCCTCCAAATGGTTATCCACCACACCACCAAATCTCCCACAGACACTGCAAATACTGGAACAAATCCATAGAATGGAATGCCTCACCACAGTAGTTAATGACATGCTCCCTCAATTTTCAAAAATCTGGGACTTATGGGACCACTGCAATCCAAATGCCATCTCCTTGATCCTTTAAACATACAATTTTCCCCTACCTTATATACACCTTTAAGCTTTTAGCTTAGAATAGTTGGCTAACCTACCCAAGGTCTTCATGGTATCCCCCAAAACCCCTCTACCCCTTTCCATGCACTTTAATGATATTACGACAGAGTGCCCCCCCCCCCCTCAGTTATGGGCACCCTGGAAAAATTTGCCTCTACTACACCCAGTGAATTACATTTTTTCTTTGCATATGACCTACAATTATTGATTGTACAGCACTCACTGGGTCCATCCTCCCCCCCCTTTTTTTCTTTTTTTCTTTCTCTATACTTTCCCTTCCTCTTTCCTAACCCCCTTCTTACTATTCGACCCAACTCGTTTGCACTTTACAATTTGAAGATGTTTGCTGGTAACACTGCAAGCATACCTAGATTGCTTTAAAGTTTGTAACATGAAACATGCAAGATGTAATGTAATGTATGTTATTTTACGACCACTTCTATTCTCATCCATGTTGTTATTATCCCTCTGTTCTCATTGTTTTACATGTCTTTTTGTTCTTTACTCTAAATAAACATACAATTAAAAAAAAAAAAAAAAGAAAATGTGTCCCTGGAAATGTCAGTAATGCCCCATACACACGGTCGGATTTTCCGATGGATTCTGTCCTATCGGACAATGTTGTCGGAAATTCCGACCGTGTGTAGGCACCATCGGACAGTTTCCATCGGATTGTCCGACGGACAAAGTTCTATCTCCTGCTGGATAGATTTTTCGACAACAAAGTCCGATCACACCAATTCCGATCGTGTGTAGCGAATTCCGACGGACAAAGTGCTACGCATGCTCAGATCACATTACAAGACCAAAGCTATTGGCTACTAGCCTCTACGTAGTCCC